>VWZE01021520.1:26011-52384 GCA_013396675.1 Eubucco bourcierii
GAAAAGATGGGGAGAAAGGGGAGGGGGAAAAGGGGAAGAAAGTGGGGGAAGAAAAGGGGAAGAAGGGGGAGGGAGAGAATGAGAAGAAGGAGGGGGAAAAGTGCGAGGGGAATGGGAAGAAAAGGGAAGAAAATGGGGAAATTGCTACAGGAAAGCCAAAGAAAGGGCAGGGAGCTGGAGTGCACCAAGGGCTGGAGGGGAGATGAGCTGCCAGGTTTGCAGAGGGACTGAGCCAGAGGTGCCAGTGGGACAGGTGCCAGGCAGGGTGCTGCTCCCCATGCCACTGCTGCTGCCTGGCCCTCAACCCCTTCCCCTCCACGGCAGAGGATCCCTGCCGAGCCCACAGCTTCAGCTTCATCCTCCCAGCCCAGCTCCCCCCATCGCTCCTCTCCATCCCTGCCCAGACTTCCTGCTCCGTGCCAGCCGTGCACCAGGGCCCCGGGGCAGCCTTTGTGCCACCTTGATGCGGAGCACAGCACTCCCCCCTGGGCACTTTTATGTTCCCAGCTAGTCCCACCTCTATCCTTCCTGTACCCAATACGGCTCCTTCTTCCTCCTGCTGAGCCACGATGGGCCAGGCCAGGGCAGGCTCTGCCGCTGACCACCCCCCAGCCAGACGGATGCTAAAAGCAGGTTCAGGGCACAGGGAGGGGAAGAGATGCCCGTGGGGCAGAGATGGAGCATCCAGGTCCAGTGTAAGGTGGCAGCACCATCCATGGTGGGGAGTGGCTGGTCTCCAGCCAGAAGAACTCCCTTCACAGACCACTGGGAGACCAACACATCAGCAGGTGGAACCCAGGGAGTCAGTCCCATGCCCACCCAGGGCAGTCAGATGGGCACTGTGATGCTGCTGGCCCTGCTCAGCTCTCCACGAAAGCTTGATGCCCAGGACACCATGGATCTGTCCCTGTCCTGGCTGGCAGCCTGGGGGGCTCCTCAGGGACCTTGTTCCAGCAGACAACTGCCCAGCACCCACACGTCTCCTTGGGGTGCTGTTGGTGATGCCAGGCCACGTGGTCTCACCATCGGTGGCAGGGAAAGGGGTCCAGGAGAACCAAAATCGATGGCAAGAGGCTCAGTGTCGTGGTGGGGTCCTAGAATGTGGCCCCGTGGAACTTGATGGTGCCAGCAGCAGCCAGGGCTTGAGCTGGAAGGAGAAGAGAGGAGGGCTGAGCTACGCAGGGCACGGGTGAGGGGGTGGGTGGGTGGTGGGGCAGCCTCTGTGCCCACACCACAGATCCCTCTCCTGCCCTGCTTGGAGGAAAACCAAGCACAGATTCAGGTCCATGCCCTCAGCCCCTTGTGGGGAACCTCTAACTGAGCAGGGGGATGCTGTGTACCCACTTTTCACAGCCACTATCATGGACATGCCAGGGCAGGTGTACCCCAAAGCCTGGCCTTGAGACACCCTTTTTGCTCCCTGCATAGGTTCCCCTGCCCACAGCAGCCTGTTGAACACCTCCCTCCATGACCATGCTGGGATTTTTGGCTGACCCAGTCCTTGGAGGCTTTGCCTTGGAGGATATTTGGGATCACAGAATGGTTTGGGTTGGAAGGGACCTATAAAGGTCATCTAGCCCAACCCCCCTGCAGACAGCAGGGACATCTACAACTGCAGCAGGCTGCTCAGGGCCCCATCAGGTTTGACCTTGAACAGTCTCCATGGATGGAGCCTCCACCACATCCCTGGGCAGCCTGTTCCAGTGTCTCACCACCTGAGCTTCCTCCTGAGGACCAACCTAACTCTGCCTTGCTCCACTTTTCAAACCACTGCCTCCCACCCTATCCCCAGAGGCCCTTCCAAACAACCCCTCCCAAGCCTTCCTGTAGCTCCCCCTCAGAAAACCAGCTCTAAGGTCTCCCTGGAGCCACCTGCACTTGGTCCATGAGAGGAGACGCAGCTGACGTGGCTCAGATGTTAGCTGGAGCAAGCAGCGGCATAGGGATGCTGAGCACAGAAGAGGCAGCAGCCTCCATTGCCCAGGGCCCTTGCCAGGGCTGGAGAGAGGATGAGTGGGATGAAGAAGAAGAGAAGAGATGCTTACTTCATGGCTCAGACACGCATAAAGTGGCTGCTGTCGGCGCCCCGGGGCGGTTCGGACGAGAGGGGGTTGGTCGGTGGAGTCGGGGAGGCTGGGGAGGTGGGAGGGCTTGGGGTAGCACATTGAGCTGGAAACAAGAAATGGGAGAAGGGCATGAAGGAGAGAAGCTGTTGGAGCAGCCAGGGCAAGGAGGTGACCCAGCAGAGGTTAGAGGAGAGGAGGAAATGAAGAGGAAGGAAGGGAGGGAGGGAAGAAGCAAGCGGGGTCAGGACAAGCAGCCAGAGTGGTGCTCGGCAGCACTGCACACGTGAGCTGCCCACAGGGCTCCTCATGGACAAGGCTCTACATGCCACCACCCTCACCTGGGCACAGCACGCTGCCCTGCAGCCTCACCAACCCTTCTGACCTGCTGCTGAACCCTGCCAAAGCGCCTGCTCCGTCCCACGGGGCCACAGGGGAAGGTAGCCCTGGGCAGCACAGGTGAGACTGGCATCACCAGGCTGGCTGTCCCACCACACAGACATGCCCCACCCCAAGCACTGGCACTGCTGCCCATATCCTAGAGCCACATAACTGTTTCGGTTGTCAAAGCCATTCAAGCTCATCCACTCCAACCATTCTCTGACTACCAAGGCTGGGACTAACCCACGGCCCTCAGCACCACAGCTCTGCCTCTTGGAAACACCTTCAGGGACAGGGCCTCAATCACCTCCCTGGGCAGCCTGTGCCAGGCTTTCAGCAAAGAAGTTTCTTCTAATGCCCAACTTAAAGCTCCCCTGCTGCAACCTGAGGCCATTCCCTCTTGTCCTATCACTTGAGATTTGGGAGAAGAGTGCAACCCCCACCTGGCTCCAAGCTTCTTGCAGGGAGTTGCAGAGACCCAAAAGACCTCCCCTCAGTCTCCTTTTCTCCAGGTTGAACATCCCCAGTTCCCTCAGCTGCTCCTCCACAGCCCTGTTCTCCACCACCCTTCTCTGGACCTTTTCCAGTCCCTCAATGTCCTTCCTAGGGTAAGGCTGCCAAAGCTGATCCCAGGGCTCACAGTGTGACCTCACCAGTGCCAAGCACAGAGGGACAATCACTTCCCTGCTCCCCATGGCCACATGGTTGCTGACTCAGGCCAGGATGCTGGAGGCCTCCTTGGCCACACCCTGGCTCACCTTCAAGCAGCTGTCAGCCAGCACCCACAGGTCTTCCTCTGCTGGGCAGGTTTCCAGCCACTGCCCCACACCTGAAGCCTTCGTGGGGTTGTCACGTCCCAAGTGCAGGATCCAGCCCTTGGCCTCGTTGAACCTCATCTTGGTGCCCTCTCCCACGGTTCCAGCCTGCCCTGGTCCCTCTGCAGAGCCTCCTGGCCTCCAGCAGATGCACACAGCCACCCACCTGTGCCATCTGTACACTGACTGAGCTTGCCTGGATGCCCTTGCCCAGATCACTGACCAAGGCATTAAAGAGAACACTGCCTGCTGCTCCTGCTGCTCCTGCTGCTCCTGCTGCCTGTTCATCCACCAGCCAGGCCTGCACCTGTGCCATCTTGCTGGCAGGATGCACCCCTCTGTGCCCTGCCCCGTGCCTTACCCGAGAGCATGCGGCCGCGGCGCGAGGCCTCGGCAGCCAGGGCACAGGAGATCTCGATCCTCTTCTCCTGCTCCTGCAGCTGGCTCTCGGGGTCCTGGGGGGTGTCCACCTCCCCCTCGCCCAGGGGGACGACGTTCTGCAGGCTGCACACAGCATCCAACATCAGCATCCGTGCCTGGATCCCAGAGGGCTGCCCGGGGCAGGGCTGCGGGGCGGTGGGGTGCGGCCCGAGGTGGGCACAGCAGCCTCACCTGGATTTGGCAATGAGGGTCTTGATCCTTTCCACCTTCTTCTGCTTCTCCTTCATCTCCTCAGGGCTGAGTGGAGTATCAGGCTCCAGCTCCACGTAGCGCTCAGGAATGAGGACCTTGTCTGGCGTGGAGAGCTGGGCGCAGCGTCGAGGGCTGAGCTGAGCACCAGCGCTGGGCACCCATCCCCACACCAGCACCCACACAGCCCACTCCCCCTCCAGCTGCCAGCAGCCTGGCTGGGCACAGCCAGTGGCTCCAGCATGCTGAGTGACGCCAGAGGAGGGATCAAGCCCTCGGCAGCAGAGGGAGGGATGCCCCCAGGCACGGCTGAGAGCCCATCCTCACCTCCTTGCTGATGTCCACGTCGTAGTGCTGAGGCTCCAGCTCCATCTTGCGCAGCCGAGCGATCTCCTCCTGGGGGGTCTCGTACACCTTGCCAGGCTCCTCGGAGCGCAGAGCTGCCTCCAGGTCAGAGATGTCCACCTCGTGGATGCTGCGGTGCCGCCGCACCTGTGAGGGACCCCAGCCCTGCTGAGCCCCCCTCTGATGGCACACAGTGCCCTGCCCCACAAACAGCTCCTTCACCAGAGCCTGGGCACCCATGTGTGCACTCAGGAACCCCAGCAGCTCCCAATGTCCTCTTTGCTCTCTCAGGAACCCCAGCAGCTCCCAATGTCCTCTTTGCTCTCTCAGGAACCCCAGCAGCTCCCAATGTCCTCTTTTGCTCTCTCAGGAACCTGAGGCCCCCTCCAAAGCAAAGTGCAGCTTGGCCCAGCCCCGTGACTGGTTCAGGGACTCACCACCTTGTAGGAGGTGGGTGCCTTGGTGCCAGGGGTGTCAGGCTGCTGGCTGCTGGGGAGCTGCAGGCTGCGTCGCTTCTCCTTCATGGAGCTGCTCTGGTGGCGTTTCATGCGGTCCATCTGCTCCTCCACACTCATCTTCACCTTCGTCTCGTTGGCAAACACAGCACTCTTTGGTCTCTCCTGAGGAGAACCCAGCCCCATGGTCATGGACCCATCACCCAGTGCCACAAGGTTCTGCTCAGCCTGCTGCTGGGCTGGGGACACAGTGCCAAAACAGCCCAGAGAGGTGGATGCTGAGCTGCGGAACCGCCTATGGACAGGATCTCCTGTGTGCCTGCCCCACTTTGCTAGCCCAGACCCCCCAGCCCCCTGACATGGGCTCAGGTTACACCAGAGCAGGTTTAGGTTGGACCTGAGGAGCAATTTCTTCCCCACAAAGGTTGTCAAGGTCTGGATGAAGCTGCCCAGGGCAGTGGTGGAGTCCCCATTCTCGGAGGGTGGAGTCCCCAGGCTGTGGAGATGTGGTGCTGAGGGCCAGGGTTCAGCAGTGTCCTGGTAGTGTTTGGGCAATCATAGAAAGATAAAATTGTGCTGGTTGGCAAAGCTCCCTGAGGTCATCAACCCAACCCCACCATGGCCACTGAAGCATGTCCCCAAGTGCCATGGCCACACATTTCTTGAACACCTCCAGGGATGGGGACTCCACCAGCACCTTGGGCAGCCTGTGCCCATCCCTGACCACTCCTGCAGTCAAGAAATTCTTCTTAAAATTCAACCTAAGCCTTCCACAATTCCAGGCCATTAATGGTTGGACTCCATGATCTTCTCTAAGGTCTCTCCCAACCAAACCCATCTGGTGCCTATGCCACAAGCCCTACCCGAGAGCTGAGCCCGTTGGCCATGCCATTGGTGCTCCTCCTTGGCACGCCAGCTGTGGGCACCACTTCCTCCTCTGCTGGAGACTTGGTCCTGGGGGGGACGATGCCCACTGTGGAATAAACCAAAGCATCAGGTTGAACTCTCTTGGGGAACCAAGGGCAGGCTGCCAGCACAAGGCTGGGTGCCCCTGGCAGGCACGAGGAGCCCACTGTAGCAGGGTATCTGCTGGTCCTGGTGCCATACCCTTGTTGAGAGCTGCCTGCTTCTCTGCCTCCTGCTCTTGCCGGCTTAGTGGGAGCCCCTCGGGTGGGAGTCCAGGGGGGGCCTCTTTCTTGCCCTGCTCAAAGCTGGGCTTGGGCTGTGGGAAGGAAGCAGGTCCCTGGTGAGTCTCTGCTCTGCCTGGGGGCAGACCTGCTGCTCTCCACAGCCGTGGGGTGGCACACGTCCTGCAGGCACACAGACACCGGCCAGGTGGTCCCAGCGCACCCCAGACGTGTGGGGAGAGGGCCTGGTAGAGCTCTGCTGTCCTCACTGCTGACCCATCGAGGCTGAGCAGCCATGGCTGTCCCTGCAGGACAGGCTCCTGCATGGGAAAAGCTTCCTGGAGTGGTGACAATCCAGCTGTGGCACCCAGGAGTCCCAGGATGGGGGACACCCTGGCTCTGCTCTGAGATCCAGCAAGATCCTGTGCCCACAGGGACAGGCACCATGCAGCAGCAGAGACTGAGCAAAGGGCCATTGCTGGGGTCCTTTTCCTCTGCTATGCCATGGGAAAGGCCTGACCAGAGCCAGGGCAGTGGTGCTGGTGTGATGGAGAGGTACAGCAATGGGTCAAGGTGCCCAGCATGCCCCCCCTCAAGCCTCCTTGGATGCTGGCCCATGGAGTGTGAGAGGTGTGAGGATGCACACAGCCGCCACTATGCCACCCCACACCCCTCTCAGTGGGGTCTGTAACCCCTCCCCACTCCACACAGATGATGTTTCAGGGGTGCCAGCTCCCACGTGCACACATCCTGACCTCCCCCAGCTGCAAGGATGCTTGTCCAAACCCGGTCCCTTCCCCCAGCACGACCATGGCGGAGGGATTACCAGGCATTCCCAAATCCCTGTTTGCCCTAGGTGGGCAGAGATTGGTTTGGGGTGGGGTGGTCACCCCTATGGGCAGAGGTTGCCAGGACAAGCAGTGCCACAGAAGGACAGCGAGAGAGAGAAGGGCAGAGGAAAGCAGAGGAGTAAATGCTGGGGGGAGGGGCGGTAGGAGTGTGTAGCAGGTTTGGGGGCTGCCCAGGAGGAGCCTGAGTGAGTGCAGCAGGTGCTGCATGTGGCTGCAGGGGAGCTGGTGGGGACCTGGCAGGGATAGGAGGCCCAGGGTGGTCAGGGGCAAGGTTGCCAGTGGAGCACTGCCCACTGCAGAGGGCAAAAGGCAGTGGTCAGAGCCAGGCTGGAGACCTGGTGGAGACAGGAGGCCCAGGGTGGTCAGGGGCAAGGCTGCCAGTGGGACACTGCCCACTGCAGAGGGCAACAGGCAGTGGTCAGAGCCAGGCTGGAGACCTGGTGGAGACAGGAGGCCCAGGGTGGTCAGGGGCAAGGCTGCCAGTGGGACACTGCCCACTGCAGAGGGCAACAGGCAGTGGTCAGAGCCAGGCTGGAGACCTGGTGGAGACAGGAGGCCCAGGGTGGTCAGGGGCAAGGCTGCCAGTGGGACACTGCCCACTGCAGAGGGCAACAGGCAGTGGTCAGAGCCAGGCTGGAGACCTGGTGGAGACAGGAGGCCCAGGGTGGTCAGGGGCAAGGCTGCCAGTGGGACACTGCCCACTGCAGAGGGCAACAGGCAGTGGTCAGAGCCAGGCTGGAGACCTGGTGGAGACAGGAGGCCCAGGGTGGTCAGGGGCAAGGCTGCCAGTGGGACACTGCCCACTGCAGAGGGCAACAGGCAGTGGTCAGAGCCAGGCTGGAGACCTGGTGGAGACAGGAGGCCCAGGGTGGTCAGGGGCAAGGCTGCCAGTGGGACACTGCCCACTGCAGAGGGCAACAGGCAGTGGTCAGAGCCAGGCTGGAGACCTGGTGGAGACAGGAGGCCCAGGGTGGTCAGGGGCAAGGCTGCCAGTGGGACACTGCCCACTGCAGAGGGCAACAGGCAGTGGTCAGAGCCAGGGTGGGGACCTGGTGGAGACAGGAGGCCCAGGGTGGTCAGGGGCAAGGCTGCCAGTGGAGCACTGCCCACTGCAGAGGGCAGGCACCAGCCGCCTGCCGCCGTGCCCTAGCTAAGTGCCACCTGCACACTGTCCCTGTCGGCCCTAGCAGGGTGGGCAGCTCCATCACCTGCCTCAAGCCGAGCCCTGCCAGCTGCTCTGCGGAGGGAAGGGAGGAAGAGGACGGAGCTGCCTGCTGCTGCTCTGGAGAGATTTCTGTACCTGTCCCCTCTTCGCCTCGCTGCCTTGCTGCCAGGAGGGGGAGGTGGGGTACGGCCAGAGCCGGCTCTCGCCGGGGAGCGGAGGAACGGTCGGAGGAGGAGGCTCCAGGGGAACGTAGGACTTGGGGAGGGGAGGTCGAGGCGGACCTGGTTCCTGGGGTGGAGAGGAGCGTGAAGCATGAGAGCAGAGACACTGAGAGCCAGAAGGAAGAGAGAGTTAGAGAAAAGACTGAGGCGACACAGGGTGGAGGAAGCGTTGAGCCAAGGGAAGGAGGAGGGGGAGCTGCTGGCCACCGCTTCCCGGGGCTCTGAGGTGTCCAGGAGGGGACAGTGCTGCCCACCACCAGCTGCTGCACCTCCCCAGGGCAGCAAGGCAAGGCAGGGCCTGGGGGCTGCCCAAGAGAGGGGCTTCCCGAGCTTGAAGTAGGCAGTTACCCAGGAGATGTTGGCATCACCTCTGTGAGGCCAGGTGGGCTTGGGGGTGTCCCCAGATTCCACCTGGGACTTCACATGGCTGAAGGTGGGGCCAGCACTGCTGGCCCCTGAGAGAGGGCAGTGAGAGGTGGCAGCAGATGCTGGTCCTGATGCTGAAGGCTGCAACTGAGCAATTCTCAGCTTTCAGGACTGCTCGATGGCTGCACAGCCCTGTGAGGATCATGCACCCTGGTGTCACCAGGGGACACCACAGGCCATGCATGTGGCCAAAAGTGTCCCCAGGCAGAGCCACGATGAAGCCCAGCCAGGTTCTGTGTCTCCTGCCCACCCATCCCCTCCAAGAGTGAGGGCTCAGGACACGCTGTGAGCTAGGCTGGGGGCACCACGGTGGCAAAGGGCTCCCAGGGGACACCTCAGAGCACTCACCTCACCAGGTCCTGGCTTGGTGGGTGAGCCCTGGGAGCCAGAGACGAGGGAGAAGGGGCTGAGGGGGCTGGTGAGGCTGGCTGAGCTCAGGGGGCTGGCAGGGCTGTTGGAGCTGAAGGTCCCCGAGGGGCCGATGGCCACTGTGGAGAAGAGCAGGAAGGAGGATGTGCACCAGGGCAGGTGGCACTAGGGGTGTGCCAAGCCATGACACAATGGGGTTTGTGTTGTGCCAGGACAGGGATGGAGCCTGCTGACCTCTGTGCTTGGCAGTGTCGGTGCCACGGGAGGGGTTGTTCTTCCTCAGCCCCTCCATCACGTCCTGGATCCTCCAGATCTCCTTCTGGATCTGCCTGTTAAGCATCTCGTTCTGCAGGGTAGAAAATCAGGCAATGGTTGGAAGGAACTCCCCCCACACACCTCCACAGGGATGGCAAGGAGGACCCTGAGGGTGGCAGGGGAGGGTCTGTGGGGTTGGGGGGGTCCCACTCACCTGGATGTCCAGATTCAGCTGCTCCCAGAGGTCGTCGTGCAGGGCGGACACTTCGCTCTCCAGGCTCTCGTACTCAGCAGTGCTGTTGGACAAAGCCTGGGGAAGGGAAAGGTGGGGGTGGGTTAGAGGGGGCTGCGGTAGATTTCTCCCCCAAATTCAACCACAGGACCACCCAAGACAGCCCAAGGATGCTGCACCCAACACAACCCACCCCAGGGCATGAAGTGGGCAGCAGTAGCGGGGTCAAAGCTTTGGGGAGCCAGAGCTGAGATGGATCCAGGCACATGTGCCAGCTTGGCACCGTGAGGGTTAATTTGTTTTGTTTCCAGTGAAGGACTCTGGCTCCCCAGGGTCCTCAGCCAGCTCCGGGGATTTCCCTGCCGGTGTTTTTTCCCCTGGTGGTGGGGATGGTGCCAGGGGCAGGAGCTGTTACCGTGCTGGCCTGCGACAGCTCCACCCGGATGTTGATGAGCTGGTTCTGGAGAGACTCTTTCTTGTGCAGCAGCTTCTCTGGGTAGGCAGGTTGGCTCCCAAACATCTCCAGCTCCTGGTGTGTCCCCATCAGAGCACTCTCCAGGCTCTCCTGAAGGGAACAGGATGGGGATTCAGCCACGTAGGAGCTCCACACCCTCTCCTTAACAGGCCATCAACACACAAAGACTGTGTCAGGACCAGGGCATCTCTCCCAGCTCAGAAACGTCTGCATTGAGCTGTCCCCAAGAAAGCTTCTTCACCTCAAGGTGCTGCCTGAGCATGGCCATCACTCTGCAGCCAGGTTCCCCCTCAGAGAGCCACTTGAGCTGCTCAGCACCTACCTTCTCTGCCCGGAGCTGCTGCACCAGCCTCTCCTGCTCCCGCAGCACCTTGTTCTGCTCACAGAGCTTCCCCAGCAGCTTCTGTCCCCAGGAGGCAAAGAGAGAGGGAGGAGAGGATGAGAGCCCAGCAGTGGGGTCTGCAGGGTTCTCCTGTGCTCAGCCAGGACAGGCAGGATGGACCTGAGCCATGGCACACAGGGTTGGTTTGATGGGACAATGCATGGTCCTGGGGAGGGTCTCCAGCCCACTGCTCTCACAGCAGGGACCTCGACCCCAGCTAGGGGTCAGATCTGGAGGTGGGGCAAGACCAAGCAGCTCAGCTCAGCAGACCCAGCATCAGGTCCCATCCCAGCTGGGTAGGAGCACTCAGGAGGGGTCTCTCTGTGGGGACTGCAGGGACAGCAGTGTGGTGCAGGGAGGGGACAGGCAGGGTGGACATTTGCTCTTACATCAGTGTCCTGCTCGCTTATCTTGTAGGTGTGCAGCGTCTCCCTGTAGGGCTCTGGGAAGGGTGTCACCTGCAAGCAAAGCCTGGGGTGAGCCCAGCTCCAGCAGCCTCTGGGGAAGGTGAGGCAGCTCCCAACACCTTTCCCCATCCCCTCAACAGGGACAGAGAGGCCAGAGCTGAGTATCCAGAGGTGATGACTGCTCCTGGCAGATGCTGCAGGCAAGGTGGGATCATAGAATCCCTGGCTGGGCTGGGCTGGGCTGGAGGGGCCCTGTAAAGCTCATCTATTCCAGGCACCTGCAGTCAGCAGGGACCCAGAGTCACAGAATGCATTGGACTGGAAGGGACCCTTGAAGGTCATCTTGTTCAGCTCCCCTGCAGTCAGCATGGACATCTTTAGATCAAGTTGCTCAGGGCCCCATCAAGTTTGACCTTGAATGTTTCCAGGGATGTGGCCTCCACCACCATCTCTCTGGGCAACCTGTTCCAGTATCTCACCACCTTAATCATCCCCAACCAGAGCAGGTTGCTCAGAGCCCCAAACAACCTGACCCACAATGGTGCCAGGGATGGGCATCTCCCATCTCTCTGGACAATCCTGGGCCAAGGTCTCACCACCTTCAGTGTTAAACATTTCTTCCTTATCTCCAGTCTAAACCTCTCTCCTCTTAGCTTTAAACCAGGTTGGTGGTGGAGCTCCCACCCTGGCCATGCCTGGTGGCTCAGATGAAGACACAAACCACCTCCCTCAATCCCTGCTCCCCACCAGCTGGCTCAGCACTGGGAAGGAGCCAGGGACAAGCTCTCCATGGGAGCTGAGTTAAAGAAATGATGCCTGGTGAATCATTAACTGCCCTGCAGGTAGCTGCCACCATTTCTCAGGCAGGGACACAAAGTCAGGAGGCTCAAGCTGCAATTCCACTTAGCAGAGTGGAAACACCTATAAATCAGTAGCTGTAGCAGGGCCTGTTTACCATCCAAGCTTCTCTGTGAGTCATTTTCCTTTCCTGGAAATCTAAATTACTAATGGGACCTCCACCAATTAAATGCCTCCAAGAGCTTGAGATGAAAGGAATTGAGATAGAAAGAAGGGGATCATTATTGCTAGAAAGTAAGATGCTGTGTTACAGCCATTTAAAACTCCAGGATGATGCAAATAGACCCAAACCTGGAGGCAGAACCTGGTGGATGGGGATATTGCTGCCTCCAGACAGGGAACTCAGCCAGGAGAGCATCTCAGCAGTTTCAGTGTCTCACTCCAGCATGTCCCTGCTCCCCACACACACACAGCAAAGGCAAACAGGCACCTTCCCCTTGCTGAAAAAACCCAGAGCTCACCCAGCCACTGGATGCTGGTGGGGGCCCACGACTCCTCTGCAGCTCACAGTGACCTGGAGACACTTTACCAGGTCCCTTCTGGGCTTAGAGCTGCAGCCCAACATCAGCAGAGCCATCCTGATGCTTTTACAGCCCTCTCTCAGCTTCCTGCACTTGCAGCTGCAGCCCAACATCAGCAGAGCCATCCTGATGCTTTCACAGCCCTCTCTCAGCTTCCTGCACTTGCAGCTGCAGCCCAACATCAGCAGGGACATCCTGATGCTTTCACAGCCCTCTCTCAGCATCCTGCACTTGGAGTTGCAGCCCAACATCAGCAGGGACAGCCTGATGCTTTCACAGCCCTCTCTCAGCATCCTGCACTTGCAGCTGCAGCCCAACATCAGCAGGGACATCCTGATGCTTTTACAGCCCTCTCTCAGCTTCCTGCACTTGCAGCTGCAGCCCAACATCAGCAGGGACATCCTGATGCTTTTACAGTCCTCTCTGAGCTTGGGCATGGAAGGGGTTAGGACATCAGAGGGGTTAGAGGCTGTTTTCTCTCCCTGTTCCAGCTTTGCTTGAGGAGCAGCTGCATTCCTGGGCTGGATTCCTGTCCACAACTCACTCCTTGCCTCCACCAACACACGACAGCAAACTGAGGGCGAGCAAAACAACGGAGCCCAGCCCCAAAACAAGGGCGAGAGGATGAGGACAGCCACATCCCCACCTTGTGCTCTCCCAGCACAAGGATTTACCAGGTTTGAATGGCTCATGGATGGATTAGCAAAGCCTGGGATGGACTAGCAGGCCCCTGAGAGCGTGATGTGCCAGAGCCACATGGATGCTGCTGGAGTCTGCAGGATGGAAATGACAGGAGGTGACCTCGGGGATGGAGCGGGGGTGGCTGGCACGGCTGCCATGCACGGCCCCCTTGGTGGCCCATGGCTTACTTGCATGTAGAGCTGAGCCCTAGGGGAGGAGGTCTCCACCATCCTGTTGACCATACTGATCAGGGTTTCGCTCTCACTCATCTGCAGCAGACAGGGAAGGAAAGTTCAGAAGTCAGGAGATGCCCTGGCCGTGCCAGGGTGCTGTCAGAGCAGCAAGAATGCTCAGCTCAGCTGCCCTCAGGCTACTGGGCTGCAAGATGCCACCTCTAAGCCATGTCCCAGGGGCTTAAGCCACGTCAGGATGGCTGCCCTGGGCTGCTCCTGCTCCGTTTTGTGCACTCAAGAGTGGCCTGGGCTGGTTGGATGCCCTGAGGATGTTGAGGGGAAAACAGAGACAAACCCGAAGCAGCTCTGAGCTGCAGACACAGACAGGAGCTGGCACAGCGACACCCACGGCTGCAGTGCACGGTGTGGTCCCAGCAGACAGACAGACAGACCTGCTCCTCATGCTGACAAACAGCTCAGTGCCCTGCCCTCATGGCACAGCTGCAAGTGGGATGGCCCTGCTGGAAGCTCAGCTGAGCTTCAGGCCCAGGGGAAGGTGACTGAAGTCTGGGGATGGGGACAGCAGTGTCCCCCTCCTCTAACTGAGTGGCCTCGAGCAGCAGAGCCGGGTGGAAATAGGATGCTCCTGTGGAGATGGCTCTGCAGAATCACTGCACAATAGATTGGAGGAGGCCTTGGAGATGACCCAGTCCAACCCTTAACCCAGCACTGCCAGATCACCACTAACCCATGGTCCTCAGCACCACATCTCCAAGGCTTTGAAAGCCCTCCAGGGATGGGGACTCCACCACTGCCCTGGGCAGCCTGGGCCAGAGCTTGACAACTCTTCTGAGGAAGAAATCGATCCTCATGTCCATCCTAAACCTCCCCTGTGGGAACCTGAGGCCAGTTTCTTTTGTTCTATGCCTTGTTCCTCAGGAGAGGAGACCAACCACCACCAGCAACTTTGAGGCAGTTGCAGAGAGCCAGGTGGTCTCCCCTCAGCTTCCTTTCCTCCAGGCTGAAGAACCCTCAGTTCCTCCTCATCAGACCTGTTCTTTAGATCTCACTGTGGCCACACTGCCAGGCAAGGATGTGATGATGCTCAGCTCACCTGAACCTCCCCACAGCCATCACTGCCCTGAGGCCTGCCACACTCCACCCAGCTCTGTTCAGAGGAGCAGGACAGACCCAGTCCTGGGGTCCTCCACATCCCTGCAGCCTGAAGGCTTTTGCTGCTCTCTGGGGCACGCAGCCAGCTGTGGCCACAGGATCCCTCAGTGCTGCAGGATGGAGCTGCTCAAAGCAGCAGCACCAGAGCTCTGCTCCTGCAGAAGCTCACAGCACCTCATGCTTCACAGCCAGGACCTTCAAGGTCCAAGGGGTGGCAGCTATTCAAGCACAAAGCAAGGATCAAACCCCACCTTGGAGCAGGCCAGCAAGGTGGGATGCTGCTGAGGGAGCCATTCCTGCAGCTGGGATGAGCAAGGAGAGAGAAAACAAAGCAGTGAGCTGTTTGAAAAGAGCCACTTGACAGCGTCACTCCCAATTAGTCTCCCTGGAGGTCAGCAGGAGAGGAGGAGGAGGAGGAGATGCAAAGCCTTTTTAGGGAGTGTTTTAAAGAGCCTGGGAGAGGCAGCGCTGCTGCCCAGAGCTATGAAATAACCCAGAGAGCTTTTATTGCAGAGAGAGCTCCTGCCTGGCCCTGGCTCTGCTCCAAGGCAGACACAGATCCTGGCGATTGCTGCACCGATGGAGATCTGCAGACTAATGAGATTGTCTCTGGGGCAGCTCCCCCCGTGCAAGCCTGGCGTTGGCAGGCAAGAGCCTGGGCTGCAGCACTGCCCGACAGCTCCTGGCCCTGGCTTTGGCTTCAGCCAGTGCCTGCAGTCCCCACCCCACCACTTCTGTGGGGCCCTACCAGTTGGATTGTCCCCACACTGCTCCTGGGGTGAGGTCAGTTCACAGCTGTCCTCCAAACACCTCCTGACTGCACAAATCTCAGAGCTGCTGCTTTAGCGTCAGTGCTGTGGGTGCCTCAGAGCGGTGGGCACCAGCAAGGACCCCCAGAGATGGAGTGCAGCATTGCCCCCCACCAAATCAGGGTCACCTAGGGCAGGCCAAGTTTCCCACCTTCAAGGAAGAACAGGGCCAGCACATCACCAAAACCACCTTGTACCCAGCCAGCTCCCCACAGGGCACCAGCTCTGGGGATCCCCACAGCAGTCTGACTCACCCCAATGCCAGAGGGCACTGCTGAACGTGTGTGTGGGGGTCATGCCATCCAGCATGGCCACACTGGCACCACACACCAATGTCCCACACCAACTTGGGAAGGGTTTTTTTGAGCCAGCTGCACCCTGTGCAACCCAGGAGCCAGACACATGGGAAGCTGCCCCAGCTGCCCCCAAGACCCTCCCCCTCAACATCTCCAGCACACCACACAGAAGGCACTGTTGGGGGGGGGGTAGGGGGTGGGGATATTTCTGCCAAGCAATGAGCAACCCCTTGGAGGGGAAGGATGGAAGAAGCAAACTAAAGCCAAGTCGTGCTGCTTGAATGCCAAGAAGGGTGAGGATGGAGGTGAGGGGGAGAGATGCTGCGCTGGGAAGGGACAGGGCAGAGGAGGGACGTAAGCAGCATGAGGCTTGCAGCCAGCTCTGCCTACCTGCTGGTCCAAATACTCTAGGTTTCTTTGCAACTGAAGGTCTAAAAGTTCATCCTACCAGGAGCCAGCAGGCACACGGCAAGAAACGAACGCACAGAACAGATAAAAGAAGAAGCAAAGCGGTTAGGTGGAGGCTACGAAAAAGGTGGAGACCTCTCGGCCCGAGGAGAGGAGGCACCTCCCTGGCACAGAGCCTGGAGAGCCACCAGGGCCGGGTGGATGGATGGATCTCTCCTCCCAGCTCTCCCAGTGCCTCCCGAGAGGCGTTGCAGCTCTTTTCCCTGCGTCTCTGCCTGGCGAGGATGGATGGAGCATGGGTGGCTTATGGCAACTTGAGCTTCTTCCTCCTGCGGTGGCTGGGCCTGCCCCACCGTTTGGGGTCTGGGCCATGTTGGGGGGGGGCTGCCAGCTCCAGCCCTTCAACACTCCCAGGGGCAACAGGGCAGGAAGAAGCAGCAGCTGTAGCCAGAAGTGAAGAAGCAAGAGCAGGAGCGGTGCCAGGGTGTGTGCCAGCCTCAGCCAGGGATCACCCTGGAGGTGATGAGCCTGGCTCAGCATCGCAGGGTATATGGGGGGGGGGGTGTCCAAGGGTGTCTCACTGCTCCCACAACCTGGGGGCTGTGGAGCAGGGACCTGGGGCCTTTTCACAAGGATTTCCTTTGAGCATGACAGGGAGGGAGCAGAAACACCAGTGAAAGGACACCTGGTCCCAACCTGCCTCAGTTGCAACCCACAAGGCTGCCCCTGGAGCAGAGCAGTTGGGGTATCTGCTCCTTGGGCCTGGAGCCCACCTCCCCTGAGTGCTCTGTGCACCCCAGAGCAGCAGGACTGAGCCCCCCCAGTGCCAGCAGCATACATACCATTTTGTCATGGACGGTGGGAGATGCTGGGTAGTGGTAGGGGTACATCCCCGCGGGGACTGGCCGCCTGTCCCCCAGGTAGTCGTACTGAGGAGAGAGGAGACCCCCACCCCAAAACCAGAGACACATCAGGAGGGTAAAGGAAGGTAGGAAGCATAGGCAAAGGCAGACCTCAGCACCACAGCAAGGTCTCAGCACCAGAGCAAGGTCCCGGGCCTCACTTTGGGGCACACAGCAGAGAGATGGGGACACCAGAGCTCACTGCTTGGGAGCACAACACTCATGGTGACCTTGAGCACCCCATCCCATCCCAGAACTGCTAAAGTTGGAAGAGACCTTTGAGATCATCTAGTCCAAATCCCATCCCACTCCATCTCATGCCATTGACTCATCGAACTCTTGAGGTTGGAAGAGACCTCTGAGACCATCTAGATCAACTCCATCCCATCAAATCATGGAGGTCTCTTCCAACCTCAACAGTTCTCTGGTTTGATGGGGATGGGGGTTGGACTAGATGGTCTCAGAAGTCTCTTTCAACCCCAACAGTTCTGAGCCCATCTAGTCCAACCTCATCCCATCAAACCAGAGAACTGTTGAGGCTGGAAGAGACACCTGAGCCCATCTAGTCCAACCCCATCCCCATCCCATCAAACTGTTGAGGCTGGAAGAGACACCTGAGCCCATCTAGTCCATCCCCATCCCCATCCCATCAAACTGTTGAGGTTGGAAGAGACCTCTGAGCCCATCTAGTCCATCCCCAACCCCATCCCATCAGACTGTTGAGGTTGGAAGAGACCTCTGAGCCCATCTAGTCCATCCCCATCCCCATCCCATCAGACTGTTGAGGCTGGAAAAGACCTCTGAGCCCATCTAGTCCATCCCCATCCCCATCCCACCCCTCCAGGCTCACAGCAAGCCAGGAGCAGCCAGGAGGGAACAACCACAACCTGGGCAGCAGCCTTGAAGGACAGCAAGATGGACTCCCAAAGCCACCAGCTGCTGCTAAGCCGCAGACTTGCTGACATTGTGAGGCCAGGCTGTGCCACAAGTGCACCGGGCACAAGCTGTGCTGCACCACAACGTCCCCAACGAGGCTTCTCCCTCCGGCCCTGTGCAGCCCGAGTGCCAAGGGGCACACACCTTTGGAGAACTGATGGATCTCCTCATCATGAAGGTGGTGGGGTCAGCGTAAATCTCGTCCCCGCGGGGCGGCAGGCGCTCGAAGCGGGCGCTGGGCGAGCGGACCGGGGAGTAGAGCCGTGCCCGGGTGTAGGAGCCCTGGCTGGGCGAGCGGGGCACGGAGCGGGAGCGCGGCTGCAGCGACATCCGGCGCAGGGAGCCCGAGGCCGCCTCCACCTCGTCCATGTAGCTGGGCGGCCTCCCAGGAGCGGGCAACCAGAGCGGGACGTCCTGTCGGCCAAAGCCAGGGTGTTCCTTCCAGTCTCGGAGCTGGTAGGTGCCCCCGTTGCGGAAGGAATGGCGCTTGTCCTCCAGGGCCCAGGGCGGGCTCACCCGCTCGAAGGCGGGCATGGAGCAGATGCTGTCCGGGCGCACCCCGGGCGGGTAGTACTGGTAGTCCTCGGGGTACTGGGGTGAGTAGGGGGAGTAGTAATCAGGCACCCGGCGAGACACGGGGTACAATCTGGTCGGGCTGGGGGGGAGAAGAGAGCCATATGAGTGCCAGGCTGGTGGCCAAGCGGTGCCCAGTCCCTAGCTTTGCATCTGATGGTTCTGGTGGGTAAGAGGCGGAGCGGGGAGCTCTGACAGCAGCATCTGGAATGCTGGCTGGGTAGAGGCTATCCTGCCAGGGACCTCATGGTGGCCTCCCCTCTTGGAATCCTTCCTCACAGGGATTCCATCTTGGGCTTCTCTCCTGGCATCCCTCCTCATAGGGGTCCTGTGCTGGACTCCTCTCCAGGCATCCTTCTTTGCAGGGGTTCCATGGTGGCCTCCTCTCCCAACCTCCTTCCTTCCATGGACCTTACGGCGACCTCCCCTCCTGGCATCCCTGCTCCAAAGGACACTGCGGAGGCCTCCCCTCCAAACTCCACCCTTTGTGGGGTGTCCCACACACTGCTGACAGCTGGCAGTGGAGATCATGGAATCATTTTGGTAGGCAAAGCCCTTTAAGCTCATCCACTCCAACCATTCCCTAGCTCTGCTAAGGCTGCAGCTAACTCATGGCCCTCAGCACCACATCTCCAGAGATGGGGATTCGACCCCGGGCAGCCCGTGTCAGGCTTTGAGAACCCTTTCAGTGAAGAAGTGTCTTCTAATGTCCAATCCAAACGTCCCCTGAGGCAACCTGAGGCCATTTCCTCTTGTTCTCTGACTAGCTCCCTGGGAGCAGAGCCCAACCCCCATCTGGTTCCAGCCTCCTTTCAGGGAGCTGCGGAGAGCAATGAGGTCTCCCTCAGCCTCCTCTTCTCCAGACTGAACACTCCCAGCTCCCTCAGCTTCTCCTCCCCAGCCCTGTTCTCCAGACCCTTCCCCAGCTTCCAGGGAACCTTCTCCAGCACTTCCGTGTCCTTCTTGGAGGGAGGAAGCCCAAAACTGAGCCCAACACTCAAGTGCTAACATAGCCCAGAAAGGAGATTTTCTGACCCCAGGAAGGGAGAAAACAAATGTGAGGGGTGGGGGAAGAAAAACCCAAACATTTCCAAAGCATTACCAAAGCATCAGGACGCCCACTCCTGGCCCTGGCCAGCCCCTGCCCCAGCCCTCACCTGCGCAGCTCCTCGGGGGGCACAGCCCCTCGGCGGGAGTTCACCCACTGCTGCAGCTGGGTCATGGAGCTCTTGCGCTGGGCGAGCCTCTCGGGGTTGGTGCGGGGGGCACAGCCCCGGCGCTGGCTCAGGCTGTCCCCGTCGGGCAGGGGGCAGGCGGTGCTGCCAGGGCGGCTGGGGGAGGAGCAGGGCCAGCCGTTGGGCTGCGGCGGCCGCTCGGCGCTGCCCGCCACCCGCCCCGCCTCGGGGTAAGGGCTGCCAGGCTCCGAGGGCATCTCCTGCCCGCTGATGCCGTTGGCTTTGGCCAAGGGCTCCTTCTTGCCCTCCGTCCTCTCCGATTTCCTCTCGGGCTTCTCCGAGCCGCGGCCGTCGCCTTCCCCCCGGGTCTTGGCGTCGGGGTCGGCTTTGGGGTGCTCGCGGTGGGCGGCGTTGCAGTGGTGGTGCTGGTGGTGGTGCTTGCTGGGGGGAATGTTTTCAGAGTCTGGTTTCTCATGCCTGGGGAGGACAGAGAGTGTCACCTTCCCTCTGCACGGTCGTCAGGGCGGTCCTGTCCCTCCCTTCACCTCGGGGGGCGGGGGGGCAATGCTCCTCCAGATCCCTTCTCCAGAAGGACCCTCCCGCTCCCGGAAGGTGCCCGGCCCCAATGTAAGGCTCCTCTGCCACAGGAGGCAGGGGTGGCACGGAGGTGGTGGGCGCTGACCTCTGGGTGGGGGGGATCTGCACTCGGGCAGCTTCACCCATGGCTTGGATCCAGGATTCCTGCTCCTCCGTGTTCTCGGCGCTGAAGAAGTAGGTCCGGATGCCAGCGTGCTCGGCCTGGGGAGACAGGGACCGCTCGTTACTCGCTGGCATCTCCTCCACCCAGCACACCGTCACCTGCAGGGAGGCAGAGAAGTGGGGAGAGAGACAGACAGGAGGGTGAGAGCTCCATCTTCACCCCACCATCAGGTCCTGCTGCTGCTGCTGCTCCTTCCCCCGCCGGCCGAGCCTGGCAGCCACCTACACCCTTGGTGTCACCTCCAAGAGGTCTGCAGGCAGTGCCAGGCCTTGTCCCCTCACAAGGGATTCCTCTTGGGGCCATGAGTACCTGTGGCCACCCCGGAGAAGCAGCACCTTGGTGCAGAGGTTGCTGCACCCCAGCATGAAGCAAGTCCCCACGGGACCAAAGAGTCCAGGTGGCAGCAGCAGCAGCAGCAGCGCTGGATGGGGCATGCATGGGTAGGGTGAAGGTGGCCTCCTGGCCAAGGCAACACTTTTAGGAGGGGAAAAAAATGGCTTTGGGTCCAAGATACTGGTGCCCACTGTCCACCTAGAGCAGGCTTGGCTCTTTAGGGCCTTTTTGAAGTTTCTGCCTTCCCACTCTGTGGAAAGGGATGAGAGGCAGCAAGGATGGAAGGGAGGCAGCAGGAGGTTCCTGCCCTTGGAAGTCTTCCAGGGCTCAATCTTTTAAAAACAATGAAAAACAATTAAAATATTAGGGGGGGTGGGGGGGGAGGTCTGATTAAACCCCTCCAAGTGGGTTTTAATCTTCCCCTTCCCCAGAGCGTGCAGCCACTGTGCCCAGCCGTGGGGTTGCCTCCTGCTTCTAGAAGCTCTGCAGCCAGAGCAGAAGACCCAACCAAAGCCATTCCTCCCCCAGATTAGTGTGAGCAGGGTGAGCAGAGCATGCCAGCAAGCCAGAGGGTCCCTCACCCATCTGCATGCATCAGAAACACAAGAAGGTACTACCTAGGTGCTGGTTGGGTGCTGGCGTGGTGGAAGGGCACGAAGAGAGACCTGTCCAGGGATCCTCGCCCTCGGAGAGAGGAGGAAAGACAGACACGGGGTCAAGGCGCAGCGTGGCAGGGGTGTGGGCACTGTGGCACAGAGGTCTCCTGGCCAGCCAGGCCCTCTCTGCCCTTCTCTGACCAAAATGATCTCTCAGAACCTTGCTGGGCAGATGGGCAGGCAGGCAGGGGCCTGCAGAGCTCAGACGACGGGCAGCAGCCTTGCAGAGCTCAGATGATGGGCAGCAGCCTTGCAGAGCTCTTTTCTCAGTGGTGTCACAAGCCAAGAGAGACATTTTGTCACCTCTGAGTCACTTAGAGGCACAGAATTGGTCTCTAAGAGCCTTCAGTCCAACCATCAACCCAACACCACCATGGGCACTAACCATGTCCCAAAGTACCATGGCCATGCATTTCTTGAACTCCTCCTGGGATGGTGATGTTGCCACCTCCCTGGCTAACCTTCTCTGCTCTCACTCTGGAAGCCACAGGCAGAGACACTTTGCCAGCTGCCAACATCAGCACAGGCGTGTGGCATAGCCCACACGTGGCTCCTGGCCACCCACCACTGCTGCTTACCAATGCTCAGCCACAGCTTAAATGCAGGTCTAAGGATGGCAGTTGCAAAAACCCATCCCTTAGACTGGCAATGCTTCTAGGCAGCACCCAGGCAGGAAGGTGCCCACTGGAATTTTGCACAAGTGTAGCTGGGCACAAGCCACCCTGTGCAGCTGTCCATCACTACTGCTAGCATGACTCAAGAGCAGATGTGCTGGGGAAAGCACACGGTGGTGCCACAGGTGCCAACAAGCGCCATGTGGTGCCAGAGAAGCTCAACCTCTGCTCTGAGTGAGGCAGAGCCAAGATCTGTTGCTGGGGATGGGCATGGGGGAGCTCCAGCTGCAGCAGCCACCCTCCACCTCTCTCCACTCCCAGAGCCACAGCAGCTCAGGCCGATGGGCAGCGACTCATTGCAAGCCACCTCCCAGACCCTGGAGCTGCTCCTTTGCTCCAGGCGTGCCTCAGTTTCCCCAGCAGAAGCCAAATCCATGCTGGGTCACCCAGGGCAGAGTAGGGGGAGGAGGAGGGTGGTACTGCAACTACCCCTTTGCCCAGCCTGCTTCACACTCCATCACCAAGAAAGCAAAGAAGAGGGAGCAGCAGAGGCCCTGCCAGCATCACCACCACGCCCCAGCGCTGTCCCAGCAGCAGCAGCACCACAGGCTGACCTTGAACGTGTGCTTCCTGCTGATGTTGTCCGAGGGCTGCACGGCTGCCACGCGGAAGCTGAGGAGGGGGATGCTGCCCAGGATGCTCTCCTCCTTCTCATCTGGTGGGCAAACGTGGGGGTTACACACACAGGGGCACTGGCAGAACTGGTTGTGCACCCCCCCCACACACACACACACACCCCCCCAGCAAAGAGCCACAAGCTGTTGCAGTGACATAGTCCCATGGCTCCTTCTCATGGGTGCCAGCCAGGCAAGGCCACCTGTGGGAACCCACTGCCTGCCTGTTGCTGCCCAGCAGCTCTTGTGGCTCCCACAACAGTCTGCTCAATTATTCATGCCCATCCTCGGCTGGATGCCAGGCCTGAGCCCAGCAAGCTGCCAGGGAGGCTAGGGAAGGTNCAAAAGCTGCTCCAAGCCTTGTGCCAGCCTGGTACTGTGCATGACCACCTCCACGCCCCATTGCCATGCTGGCAAAAGCTGCTCCAAGCCTTGTGCCAGCCTGGTACTGTGCATGACCACCTCCACGCCCCATTGCCATGCTGGCAAAAGCTGCTCCAAGCCTTGTGCCAGCCTGGTACTGTGCATGACCACCTCCACGCCCCATTGCCATGCTGGCAAAAGCTGCTCCAAGCCTTGTGCCAGCCTGGTACTGTGCATGACCACCTCCACGCCCCATT
Source organism: Eubucco bourcierii (assembly GCA_013396675.1). Classification (NCBI taxonomy): domain Eukaryota; kingdom Metazoa; phylum Chordata; class Aves; order Piciformes; family Ramphastidae; genus Eubucco; species Eubucco bourcierii. The sequence continues at coordinate 48,773 of VWZE01021520.1, forward strand.
GCCATGCTGGCAAAAGCTGCTCCAAGCCTTGTGCCAGCCTGGTACTGTGCATGACCACCTCCACGCCCCATTGCCATGCTGGCAAAAGCTGCTCCAAGCCTTGTGCCAGCCTGGTACTGTGCATGACCACCTCCACGCCCCATTGCCATGCTGGCAAAAGCTGCTCCAAGCCTTGTGCCAGCCTGGTACTGTGCATGACCACCTCCATGCCCCATTGCCATGCTGGTAAAAGCTGCTCCAAGCCTTGTGCCAGCCTGGTACTGTGCACGGCCATCCCCAAGACCACTGTCACCTTCAGGCCCCACTGCCATGATGCTCTGAGCATGGTGCCAGCCCAGGTTTGCCTGGAGGCACCTGGCTTGTGTTCTGAGGTCCTGCTGGGTGGCAGGAGCTGTGGTGGGCACCAGGATGGGCTGTACCTTTGTAGTAGAAGAGGCAGCGATCCACCAGCACGAACCAGCGCTTGTTCCACTGCTTCACCCCCGAGCTGGCCTGCGGGAGAGGGGTGGTGAGAGCAGCACCCACCCTGGGGGAGCCAGGAAAGGGCACCTAGCATGGCAGGAGCTTGGGTACCTGCTTGTAGAGCCAGCCACTCTTGGTGACAGCAGCGTTGGGGTTCCTCTTCATGGAGTTGGAGCGCTTCCCGAAGGCGATGCCCTTGCGGGAGGAGCGCGAAGCCTGCAGAGGGGGAGAGGAGCCGCTCAGTCCCCGGGGGGACCCCCGGGACCCCATCTCTGCTGCTGTCTGCCACGCTGCACGGCTGCTGCGGGCACCCACCCGGGCTGCGTGGCGCTCCGGGGGCACCTCCGACACCATGGTGTGGTTGGAGGCCTCGCTGCTGATGGTCGCCGGGCGCTTGCTGCCCGCTTTGCTTGACATGTCCAAGGTGGGTCTGTGGCACAGGAGAGCTGAGTCAGCCAAGTGTGGGGCACTTCTTCACCCCACCAGAGCCTGTCCTTTGTATCCCCAACCATGGGCACCCAGCCCCTCACATCCCACCTCACCAGAGCCTGTCCTTTGTATTCCCAACCATGGGCACCCAGCCCCTCACATCCCACCCCACCAGAGCCTGTCCTTTGTATCCCCAACCATGGGCACCCAGCCCCTCACATCCCACCCCACCAGAGCCTGTCCTTTGTATCCCCAACCATGGGCACCCAGCCCCTCACATCCCACCCCACCAGAGCCTGTCCTTTGTATCCCCAACCATGGGCACCCAGCCCCTCACATCCCACCCCACCAGAGCCTGTCCTTTGTATCCCCAACCATGGGCACCCAGCCCCTCACATCCCACCCCACCAGAGCCTGTCCTTTGTATCCCCAACCATGGGCACCCAGCCCCTCACATCCCACCCCACCAGAGCCTGTCCTTTGTATCCCCAACCATGGGCACCCAGCCCCTCACATCCCACCCCACCAGAGCCTGTCCTTTGTATCCCCAACCATGGGCACCCAGCCCCTCACATCCCACCCCACCAGAGCCTGTCCTTTGTATCCCCAACCATGGGCACCCAGCCCCTCACATCCCACCCCACCAGAGCCTGTCCTTTGTATCCCCAACCATGGGCACCCAGCCCCTCACATCCCACCCCACCAGAGCCTGTCCTTTGTATCCCCAACCATGGGCACCCAGCCCCTCACATCCCACCCCACCAGAGCCTGTCCTCTGTATCCCCAACCATGGGCACCCAGCCCCTCACATCCCAGTCCACCTTTGTCCCCCAACCAGAGCCTGCCCTTAGTCTCCCTAATCATGGGCACCCAGCCCCTCTCATCCCACCCTACCTTGGTCCCCCCACCAGAGTTTGTCCCTGGGGGCATCCAGCCTCTCACATCCCAGCCCACCTTAATCCCCCCACCAGAGCTTGTCCTTTGTATCCCCAACCATGGGCACCCAGCCCCTCACATCCCAGCCCACCTTGGTCTCCCCACCAGAGCCTGCCCTTTTTTCTCCCCAGTCATGGGCACCCAGCCCCTCACATCCCAGCCCACCTTGGTCTCCCCATCACAACCCACTCCCAGATCACAAAACCAGGGGAACTGGGAGCCAACCTACTTTTTCAAGTCAAGCCTTGAGCTGTCCTCAGGGACCTGTCCCGTCACTGGGTGCAGGAAGGTGTTCCTCCTTTCATTGTGGCTGCAGAGACAGCAGTATGGGGTGGTTAGGGTCCCACCTGCCCCCTCTCAGCACCTCTTCACCTTTAGCACCATGTTTGTTGCTCCAGCCTCACTGTTTGGCTGCCCCACACCTGCCCTGGCACTGGGGTTGGCTCCAAAGCATCTCCTCCCCTGCTAGCCCCACCACACTTCACCAGCCTTGCCCAGGAAGCACTTGCCTCACCAGGAGCCCCAGCAAGGCCTCTGGTGGCCAAGTCCTCATTACTTCTGCTGGACACAACCCAAACACCAGCAGAAACCCCACTCAGAAGTCACTGCAGAAGCAGCAGTAGCAGCTATGGCCCATCCTGGGCTGTGCCTGCAGAGACGTCCCCAAGGTCCCACCCTCCCCTTTGGCTGCTGCTTTTACAGCCACTTGCCAAAAGAGGCTCAGAGGAGGGTCACTTGGCCACGCAGGGCCGTGCACCACAGGCTCACCTGGCCACATAGGGCTGTGCACCACCCAGACCCCAAACACCAGCCCAGGACCCACCACCATAAGCTATTGCAGCTGGAGCAGCCCCAGCTCAGCCCCCAGCGCTGCTTCGGCAATGCCGAGGTGCAGCCACAGGCTCTCTGGAAGTGCCAGCAGCAGCGAGGCAGGGCACCCAACAGGCTTGGCTGGTGGCATGTCCCTGCCCCTTCCTGCAGAGCCAGTATCACCGGGCACCCCAGCACCTTGTTGCTCCAGCTGGAGAATCACACTGCTGCTTCCCGGGAGCCCTCAGTGCTGGGGCTGCGGCAGGGGGAAAGGATGAGGAGCAACAACCGCAGGCTCAAGGCTCCATCCTGGGAAGTTTGCATTGGATCCCATCCCTCCTTCTCTGAGCTGCTGGGTGTGAGGATATGGGTGCCCCCCCCCCGGCTACCCCCCAAAGCCAACACACCACCAGCCCTGCATGCTGCTGAACTTCTGCTGTCAGCAAAACAGGAGAAGTTTGAGCAAGAAAAGGCAGCTGCCAAGCCCAGCCCATCCACACAGCTTCACCCCAAACCTGGGCTCCAGCCAGGCTCTGAAGAGATTAACCACTTCGTACCCAGCAGAGCCCTGCTGAGAGCTGCTTCCTCTGGCAGCTCCCATCCTGCACCCTGCCACGGATCTGTTGCCCTCCCTCTTTGCTGGGGGTCACCTTAAAAACCTGGGCAACGTGTTTGCAGCCTACGAGGAGCAGCAGCACTGGTTCCCCAAACCCCCTCCTAACACCCCCCCACCCCCAACACCCCAGCACCAGGCTTTTCTGTGCCACAACCACCAACCAACACCAGTTATCTATGGAGGCAGCCCACACTCTGACAGCAGCAAAAAAGGGTTCTGGCATCGGGGGTTGGAGCCACTCCTGGACCATTTGTCCCCAGCAGGTGACTTTGGAAGGACATAAAATGATGGCACCAGGGCAGGTCCTAAACCCCCCACCCCGAGATGCTGACACATGGAGAGGGTGCAAATGCCAAATG
>VWZE01021520.1:55628-68042 GCA_013396675.1 Eubucco bourcierii
TCCCTCCTCACGAGGAGAGCTCCTTCTTGGTGGGGCAGGATTCCCAACATTGGGATCCCTCCTCACGGGGAGAGCTCCTTCTTGGGTGTGGGGCAGGATTCCTAACACTGGGATCCCTCCTCATGGGGAGAGCTCCTTCTTGGGTGTGGGGCAGGATTCCCAACAGTGGGATCCCTCCTCACGAGGAGAGCTCCTTCTTGGGTGTGGGGCAGGATTCCCAACATTGGGATCCCTCCTCATGGGAAGAGCTCCTTCTTGGGTGTGGGGCAGGATTCCCAACATTGGGATCCCTCCTCATGGGGAGAGCTCCTTCTTGGATGAGTCTGGACAACGCTTGCTGAGGCTGGAGCAGGGTGCAGGGGTGGGGGATCCTCCCCAAAAGCAGACAGCAAATCCAGCTCAGGTGGCTGGATGCAGCCAAGGAGTCCCCCCCAAACTTGCCAGACATCAGCTTAATGGAACCATTCCCATGGCACTGGGGCTCCTGGCTGCTATGGAGTGGGGAGTGGGGAGGAGGTGAGGCTTAGCCTCACTGCCCAGGCTCCAGAGCCTGCCAAGCCCTAAATCCAGAGCAGAGCAGCCAGGCAGAGGAGGGGGAGGGGCTGTGGGGAACCTGACCACCCCCTAGGCTGGCAGCACCGTCTGGAGTGCAGTGCTGGAGCTGCAGTACTGCCCCCTGACACCAGCATCACCTCTGCTCCCAGGCCACAGGCATCCACTCACCCTCCTCATCCTCTTACACCCCAACCCAAATTTCAGCTCTGGCAGGCACCTTGCCATGCCCACCACCCCTGGCAGTCACCTTGCAACCCCCATCACCCCAGCTCCTTGGGGGGGGGGGGCTCAGCTGGGTCATGGTCATGGCCACTGCGTTCTGGCATCACGGGCACCACAGCGGGCAGGAGGATGAGGATGAGGAGGCAGAGAGCCGAGGCTGCCTGCACTCCCCCTGCTCTGCAGCAGTAACCAAACTCCTTCACCTGGAGGCTTTCCCCTGTTCTCAGGGTGAGTATCCAGGCCTTTCCCAAGCAAGGGGCTTAGGTGGCCACCAGCCAAACACACCCTGCACGCTGGCCTCCTTCCTCTGTTTTTCTAGCCCTTCCTTCACCTCTCCCTCTCCTCCTCAGTCTCCCTCTCCTCCAACCACAGCCCTTGGAAGTTCTTCTCCCAGCTAGCTGAAGTTCTCAGCACCTACAGGGAAGGGATTTGGGATCACCTCATCACCCAGCACCCCTACAATGGGGCTGGCAGAGAAACTCCAGCTTCAGATGAGCAAATGCAAACTCCTGAGTCCCATCTCATGGAAGGACTCCAGGGCACTACCTTAAAATTCACCATCAAACCAGACCCTCTGCCCTCCTTGGGGTACCCCCACTTGGGGCAGAGGGTGCACAGGGCTCAGCTCTGCCCCGTGGGGCTGGTGCAGGACATGCTTGAGATGCAGTAAGGAAAAAAAAAGGAAAGAATTAAAAGGTATTTAAAATAGAATTCTGCAGCCACAGCAGAAGTGAGTTTGGTGGAGTGGCTGCAGCCAGGGGATGAGTGCCAGCAGCTTGGCTCCATGCAAAACTGTCCCCAGCTCTGACTCTCTGCTGAGTGAGGCCCTGGGCTGCTCCAGTACTGCAGCTGCTTCATTTTCCCCTTTTAAATGACTCAAGCAAGGGGGGAAAAAAAAAAAAAAAAAGGTAAACAAATAAAGAAAAATTAGCCCTGTGAGCAACCCCACACCCTGGGCAGGGCTGAGCTGCCCATGGGGGTATCATGTGCCAGTCTGTGGCCCAAAGTTTGGGTCACAACCCCATGGGAAATGTTGTTTGGCCACTCTGGGCTTGTGAGAGTTCTGTGCCAGCCATGGGAGAGGGCAGAGAAAGGAGGAAAGGTTGCAGGGGAAGAGATGGAGGCAAAGGTGGGATGGAGAGGTGCAAGACCTGTCAAGGGGCAATGGGTTTAAGTTGGAAGAGGGGAGATTGAAAGTGGATGTTAGGAGGAAGTTGTTTGCAGTGAGGGTGGTGAGACACTGGCACAGGTTGCCCAGGGAGGTTGTGGAGCACAGAATCACAGAATGTGAGCTTTGATCACATTGGGTGATTCTGTGCTCTACAACCTCCATGGAGGTGTTCAAGGCCAGGTTGGAGGAGGCCTTGAGTGACCTGTGCTAGTGGGAGGTGTCCCTACCTATGGCAGGGGGTTGGAACTGGCTGATCCTTGAGGTCCCTTCCAACCTTCCCATTCTGTGATTCTGTAAGACCCATCTGGATGTGTTCCTGTGTGGTCTGCCTTTGGTGACCCTGCTTTGGCAGGGGGGTTGAACTCTATCACAGTCTCACAGTATCACCAGGGTTGGAAGAGACCTCAAAGCTCATCCAGTCCAAGCCATTCCCACAGCCCTCCAGACCAGACCATGGCACCAAGTGCCACGTCCAAACCTGCCTTGAACACCTCCAGGGACGCTGACTCCACCACCTCCCTNGGTCTCCCCTGAGCCTCCTCTTCTCCAGGCTAACCAATCCCAGCTCCCTCAGCCTCTCTCCATAGGGCTTGGACTCGATGTTCTCCAGAGGTCCCTTCCAACTCCTATCATTCCATGATTCTGTGAACCCCACCATACCTGCCCAGGCACCACCCTGGGCTCATCAGAGCTGAGCAGCCCTGCCAGTCCCAGTGCCCACCAGATTTGCAGCAAGATGAAGCTTCTGGGAAGAAAGCAAGCAGTTCATGGGCACACAGAGCCCTGACCTCAGTGCAGAGCTGCAAGCTGAGCTTTCCTTTTGGCCCATCCCCAAGGTGGCAGCCCAGCAGTGGCTTCTCCTCCATAACCTCATCCCTGCCTTGATCCAGCCTCTCTGGCCAGCTGAGCAAATGTTTCCAGTGCTGCAGCCATCGAGGCTGGGAGCCAGGAGGCAAAGCAGCCCTCCCCACGCTGTGCCCCCTTCCCTGTACCCAGATGGGGGCACAACCAAGCAGCGCCCATGGCACTCACCACAGTGCCCACATGCTGCATTCCCCCTCCAGTTCAGCTGCTCAGAGATGGATCCAAGGAGGCAAAAGCAAAGGTTAATTTTCCCTCCTGCCCTCATCTGAGCTGTGCTGGCCCCAAGAGGGAGGGGTGCCAGCACCCATCCCCTCTGCCACCTCACCCCTGTGACGAACTGGGCACATCAGGTGCCACCACAGTGCCCAGGAAGGAAGAACCTCAGCTCTCCACTCATCCACTAATGCCAGTAAGATCCTTCCTGAAGCGTGCAGCCTCCACCCGGAGAGCTTTGCCCCATGCACCAGGGGAAGGTTTGGCATGAGAGGCTGGAGCCAGCGAGCGCCACGGCCAGGCCGGGCTTTGCCACCAGCAGGCACTCCCCACCAGCTCACCATCAACCCTGCCAGGCCCCATGGGAGCCGTGCTGGGAGGGAAGGCAGCAAAGCCTGAGCTGGATCCAGCTGGGAAGCAGCGCTGCTGCTGCGCAGGGCTTGCCAAGCCGGGACAAAGTCCTTTGGCAAGGGTGGGTGCTGGCTCCCACGCACCCACAACCTGCCTCCGACGTCACCACGCAGCCGGGCTGGAACAGGAGCGGTGGTGGCCCCAAGCAGGGACATCCAGGACAGTCTTGCGGAGAGGCAGAGTGGGAGAAGCTCCTGCAGAGTGGGACAGCCGGGAGCAGGGGCAAGCCAGGGGATTTCCAGAGAACAAAGAGGCTGCTGGCAGCCAGCATCGGCGGGGAGGGCGAGTCCCCCGCTCCTGCTCCAGCTGGGCTCGGGGAACAGCACAAAAAGCACCGCGAGTTTGTGTTTTATCTCCCTGGTAACCTCGGCTCCATCCCAGGCATGGCTCGCAGGGGTGGTCCGGCCAGAACGCGCTGCTGCGGGGGATGGAGGGCTCGGGCCAGGAGCGGCAACATCCCTTGTGCACGACGGAGGGCAGCATCCTATGTGCATGGGGGGTGGCATCTGGGGACTGCCACAGCCATGCGATGAGGTGGGCCAGGACCCAGGGCAGAACAGGTGACAGCACTGAGTGCATGGCCCTGCCTTAACCATTTCCCTCTGTCATTCCTTCCTGGGGGCAGACCCCAAACTCCATCAGCACGCGGCCACCAGGGTCCCCGAGCCACTGTGCCCACATGGGATCGGGCAGCCCCATGGCAGCGTGGGCATCACTGCCCAAGCATCCTCCCCAACAGAGGGGTGGTCCCAGAACGGTTCCCTCGGGAGGCAGTGGGGATAAAAAGCGCCACAGACAGAGGCAAAAGCAGACTGGGGGGCTCAGAGCTGAGTGGTCCACGGGGAGGGGAGGCTGGCAGCACACCCAGATGCCCGGGGCACCCGCGTGGGTGAGCAGACACAAGCCACCAAGAGCATTTATCGGATCAGGATTCAATCCTCCAGCTTCTCCTCCCATGCTCCACAGCCTCCTACAAACCCAGAGCTCCTGTGAGGTTGGAGACCTTCTGCCTTCCTCACTCCAGAGCTGGAGCCACAGGGGCACAGGACAGCAGGGCCACAGCTGGTGCCTGAGCTTGGCACCTGCACCAAAACCCATGTGAGAGGTAAGGAGGTGAGAGGGCAGCTGTTACACCTCCGCCAAAGGTGATCCACTAAGAGAGCTTCCAAGCCACAAGGCAGCCCAAGACCTGCAGGCTTTAAACCTCTCGCTAAGCTCCTTAAGAAACCACTTCCAGCAGGCAGCAGTACCTGTCCTGGGCAATCGCTGCCACCAGGCATCACAACAAACCCAGCCCCAACCCTCCCCAGCCAGCTCAGGTCAGCACCTGGATTACGGCAGCAGCACCGGGGAAATCCTGCTGGGACAAATCCTGGGCACCTGCTTAACCCACGGCACGGGATAACTACAGCAACCCCCTGACCGTGCCAGGCTCTGCGCTGTCATCCCTGTCAGGCTTCCAGCTGCGCCCATCCCCACGCAGGCCACCCTCAGGTCCCTGTCTGATGCCGGCCGCCAGCCACAAACAATGGCCCACGCGTGCCACGGGCAGGCTCGGTGCCCACGCCGCACACAGGCGCGCACGCACAACATGCACTTACCGGTGCCACCGCCCCTTGGCCCCTCTGTCCACGCTGCCTGCCGAGCTGGTGGCTCTCCTGCAGCCGCAGGAGTTGATGGTTTCCTCCCAAACCCACGGAGACCACGGTTGGTATCAATCATTAACCGCCAGCCACGGCAGCTGCCGCCAGCCTTAACCCCGTCGGCACCGTGGGGCCGCGGGACGAGCAGGGCAAAGCATCTTTTGTGCCCTCGCAAAGCCCCTTTAGCGGCACGGTGGCACGGCAGCCCAGCTGGACAGCGGGCCAAACGGCGTTCCAAGGGGCCATTCTCGCAGCACCGTGTCCCTGGGCACCCCAAAATGCTCCCTCGGCACCGAGGACCCCAGCCCTACACATCTTCCCCACCCCCAACCATCTTCCCCACCCCCATCCCTCCCATATCCTCCCTCTGTATCCAGTCAAGCCAAGGGGAAGCTTCGCTGTCCCCTGTCCTCGGGGCGGCTGGCAGCGTTCAATGCCAAGGGGCTGAGCCCCACCGCCTTTTGCCCCCAAGGAGCAGGGCAGTGGAGCAGGGCAGGGGCTGCCCGTGAAGGCAGGAGGTTTGCCCATCCCCTGCCCACTGCAGGAGCTGGGGCAGGATGAGATCTCTCAGCTGAGGGGTCCTGGAGCTTTCCCTCCCAGCAGCGTTTCCAAGGAACATCAATGGCTGTAACTCTATCCCCGCGTGTTTACAACCCAGCTGCAGCTCTTGGCTCCCTTGTCTCCCGAGTCTGCCGCTCAGCTGGCACACAGTGCTGCCAGTACCCTGATGTCAGGGTCTCCTCACACACCATGGTACCCATGGAGCTGCCCGAACCACTGCCATGTGCATCCCCTGGCTCCTGGGGGAGCTCCCTGTTCCTCTGCCTCAGGTCTGGGGAGCAGATGGACAAATGTCCCTGTCCCCCCCTGCCTCTGGCTGTGTTACCTGACCTGCGAAGGGGCTGAATGGTTTAACCTCTGTCCGTGCCACTGCCAGGACCTGGTAGAGCCCCAGGGCACGATGGCACCCGGGGAGCAAACCCATATGCCCCCAGGCACCATATCATAGAATCATAGAATGGGAAGGTTGGAAGGGACCTCAAGGATCATCCAGTTCCAACCCCCTGCCATAGGCAGGGACACCTCCCACTGGCACAGCTCACTCAAGGCCTCCTCCAACCTGGCCTTGAACACCTCCAGGGAGGGAGCAGCCACAACCTCCCTGGGCAACCTGTGCCAGTGTCTCACCACCCTCACTGCAAACAACTTCCTCCTCACATCCACTCTACATCTTCCCTCTGCCAGTTCAAACCCATTGCCCCTTGTCCTGGCATTGCCAGACCTTGTCAATAGTCCCTCCCCAGCCTTTCTGTAGGCCCCCTTCAGATACTGGAAAGCTACTATCCAGTGCCAGCATCACCAAATCCTGCTGCCTCAGGACCATCCCATGCCAGGAGCTGCAGCAGGGACACATCCAGCTTGACCAGGCTGTATCAGCCACCAATCCCCCCCTGAAACTGCAGAGGAGCACAGAAGAAGCTCAGCCCCCATCCCCATCCCAGCTCCCATGGGTCTGGAGGTACTCACAGCCCTTGATAACCTACCAGCTCCACAGCCCAGCTCCAGCTTTTGGACACTGAGATGCAGCAAATTTCTCCTTCTCCAGCCCCAGCTGCAGCCCCGGGGGCGTCCGGGCTGGGAATGCTCACAAATAGCCTTGGACAAACATCTGCAGGCACCACCCCACACAGGCTGGGAAGCTGAGGGCTGCTGCAGGGATGGTTTTAATCATGATATAAAACCATCCAATAACTAAAAAAACCCAAAAAAACCAAAAAAAACCCAAAAACAACCCAAAACAAACCCAAAACCCCAAACCCACGGCCAGGAATGAGCTGTAAAGAAGTGGAGGCAGACACTGGTAACAGCTGCAGGCAGCAGAGCTCACCTCAGCTCCCTCTGACCCTGGTGTGCACAGCCCCTTTGCTTTTGAATTTCTCTCCCCCATGCTCCTCTGGGATACAGATCACAGAACCATGGAATTATAGAATCATACAATGGGAAGGTTGGAAGGGACCTCAAGGATCAGCCAGTTCCAACCCCCTGCCATAGGCAGGGACACCTCCCACTCAAGGTCACTCAAGGCCTCATCCAACCTGGCCTTGAACACCTCCAGGGAGGTTGTGGAGCACAGAATCACCCAATGTGATCACATTGGGTGATTCTGTGCTCCACAACCTCCCTGGGCAACCTGTGCCAGTGTCTCACCACCCTCACTGCAAACAACTTCCTCCTGACATCCACTTTCAATCTCCCCTCTGCCACTTCAAACCCATTCCCCTTGTCCTGGCATTGCCAGACCTTGTCAATAATCCCTCCCCAGCCTTCCTGTAGCCCCCTTCAGATCCTGGAAGGCTACTACCAGGTCCCCTCAAAGCCTTCTCTTCTCCAGGCTGCAGAGCCCCAACTCTCTCAGCCTGTCCTCATAGCAGAGCTGCTGCAGCCCTCTGGTCATCTTTGTGGCCCTCCTCTGGACCCACTCCAACACTTCCATGTCCTGATCACGGAATCAGCTGGTTGGAAAAGACCTCCAGATCATTGAGTCCAACCAACACCTCTCTCTCTACACAACTCGTGGCCCTAAGCTCCTCATCCCAACAGCTTTTAAACACCTCCATGAATGATGACTCCACCACCTCCCTGGGCAGCCTGTGCCAGTGCCTGATGACCTTTGGTGGGGTCATCATGGTTGTTCTTCACATCCAATCTAAACCTCCCCTGGTGCAACTTGAGGCCACTTCCCCTCATCCTGCCATTTGTTCCATGAGGAGAAGAGACCAACCCCCACCCTCACTCTGACCTCCACTCAGAGAGCTGTAAGCAGCAACGAGGTCTCCCTTCAGCCTCCTCTTCTGCAGACTGAACAACCCCAGTTTCCTCAGCTGCTCCTCACAGGACTTGTAATTAAAGACCTCTCACCACCCTTCTTGCCCTTCTCCAGCACTTCAAGCCTCTTGCAAACAACTCCGAGCTGGGAGCACTTGGAGAGCCCCAGGGGCTGGAGAGCAGCAGTGATGCTTTGGTGCTGAAACCCTCCCGCTCCCAGCGGCAGAGCGGAGCTGGGTGCTGCTATTCCCACCCTCCTCTGAGCCCCAGCCTGGGCTCCATCAGCCACGGCGGGTTGGGCTGCTCCCTGAAGAGGCTCTTGATTGGTTTTGTCTAAATTAGCAATTTTCCGCTGTCAGATCTCCCCTGGGCAGCTCTCACTTGAGTGCTTCAGCAAACGGCTGCGCTCGGATGGATGAGGAATCATCACAAACGCGGCAGGGGGCAGGGGGCAGGGCACTGCTCTGCTAACACCAGCCTGGTGGCTTCCGATGGCAACACAGGAACGTGACAGAGCACTGCCAGCACTTTTCCCGTGGGAGTTTGGGCTTAGGGAGGCTGTGGGTTAGAGGATTGGAATCACAAAATCACAGAACATGGTGGGGGTTGGAAGGGAGCTCTGGAGATCATCCAGGCACAGAATCACGGAGTGAACCAGGTTGGAAAAGACCTCTAAGATCATCGAGTCCAACCTAGCACCCAACACCTTCTCATTAACTAACCCCTGGCACTCAGTGCCTCATGCAGCCTCCTCTCAAACACCTCCAGGGATGGGCACTCCACCACCTCCCCAGGCAGCCCAGCCCAGTGCCAATCTCTCTCTTGCTGTCAACATCTTCTTTCTAACCTCCATCCTGACCCTGCCCTGGCACAGCTTGAGGCTGTGTCCTCTTGTTCTGTCCCTGGGTGCCTGGCAGCAGAGCCCAAGCCCACCTGGCCACAACCTCCCTTCAGGTAGCTGCAGAGAGCAATGAGCTCTGCCCTGAGCCTCCTCTTCTGCAGGCTGCACACCCCCAGCTCCCTCAGCCTCTCCTCACAGGGCTGTGCTCCAGACCCCTCCCCAGCCTTGCTGCCCTTCTCTGTCCTATCACTGGGCAGCACTGAGCAGAGTCTGGCCCCATCCTGTTTTCCCCCACCCTTTATTTCTTGCTGAACATTGCTCAGATCCCCTCCAGGGCTGCTCTTCTCCAGGCTCCACAGCTCCTGAGCTCAGCCTTTCCTCCTGCCAGAGCAGGATCACCCAGGGCAGCTCACACAGGAATGCATCCAGGTGGGTTGTGAAAGTCTCCAGAGAAGGAGACTCCACAACCTCCCTGGGCAGCCTGCTCCAGTGATGGGGTGGAGAGCCCTGAGCCTCCTCTTCTGCAAGCTGCACACCCCCAGCTCCCTCAGCCTCTCCTCACAGGGCTGTGCTCCAGGCCCCTCACCAGCTGTGGTGCCTTTCTCTGGACACCTTCAGCACCTCAACATCTTTCTTAAATTGAGAGCTCCAGAAGTGGGCACAGGTCAGGTGTGGCCTGACCAGTGCTGAGTACAAGGGCAGGACTGCTCTGCTCCTGCTGGCCACACCATTCCTGATCCAGGCCAGGATGCCATTGGCCTTCTTGGCCACCTGGGCACACTGTTGGCTCATGCTCAGTCACCTGCTGACCAGTCCCCTCAGGTCCCTCTCTGCCAGGCTGTTCTCCAGTCCAACTGCCCTGCTGAAGCAGAGGCACCCACAGCATGTTCACAGATTCACATACTCACAGATAGGTTGGGATGGAAGGGACCCTAAAGATCATCCACCTCCAACCCCACTGCCATGGGCAGGGACACCTCCCACTAGACCATCCAAGGCTCCATCCAACCTGGCCTTGAACACCTCCAGGAAGAGGGCATCCACAACCTCCCTGAGCAACCTGTTCCAGCATCTCACCAGCTTGCCCAGCATCACAATGCCCAGCTTGGGGTTGGAAGCTCTCCAGAGAAGGAGACTCCACAACCTCTCTGGGCAGCCTGCTGCAGGGCTTCAGCACCTTCACACCAAAGAAGTTTCTCCTGCTGTGGAGGTGGAACCTCCTGGGTTTCCTTTCGTGTCTGGGTTGTAGCAGCCCTGGCTCTGCCCCAGCTCACCGGCACACTGCTGCCAACCCTCCAAGTGATTCATCAGCTGCTCTGCTCCCCGACCTCCCGCAATCAAGTCCCGACACATTCGGCACATTCCTGGCATAGCAGCTGCGCCGTGCCGGCACCGAGCCCCACACCTGCCGCAGCAGCCAGGGGGGTGGCTGCCAGCAGCACGCTGGGGTCGTGAATCCCAGGGCTACACCATGGTCTGGCGGGCACGACAGCCACGTGTGCCCACGGGGATTTAGCTGTCGGCAGAGGCAGCTCAGTTCTGCTCTCTGTGCTCTGATTTGTGATTCACACCCCCCACATCCCCCTCCCCGGTCTGCTCTGCTCTGCCCTGCCACACCTGCAGTGCTGTGTCCAGCTCTGGTGACCCCAGAGCAAGAAGGACATCAAAATGTTAGAGCAGGTCCAGAGGAGGCCGTGAAGATGATCAGACCTCTGCTATGGGGACAGGCTGAGACAATTTGGGCTGTTCAACCTGGAGACAACTCCAGGGACACCTCAGAGTAGCCTTTTGGTACCCAAAAGGGGCTCCAGGAGAGCTGGAGAGGGACTTTTTGCAAAGATTTGTAGTGAAAGGACGAGCATTGAGCTGGGAGAGGGGAGACTGAGACTGGGGATGAGGAAAAAATTCTTTCCAGCAAGGGTGAGGAGACTCTGACACAGGTTGCCCAGGGAGGTTGTGGATGCCCTCTCCCTGAAGGCATTCAAGGCCAGGTTGGATGAGGCCTTGAGCAACCTGGGCTGGTGGGAGGTAACCCTGCCCATGGCAGGGGGGTTGGAACTGGGTGAGTTTTAAGGTCATTTCCAACCCAAACCATTCTGTGACTGCTGAAGCCAGCCCAGCCAAGCTGCAGGCTGTCACCATGGGCAGCCTATTGTTGTCACCAAGAGCAGCCTGCTGTTGTCACCACCATGGGCAGCCTGCTGTTGTCACCACGGGCAGCCTGCTGTTGTCACCACCACGGGCAGCCTGCTGTTGTCACCATGGGCAGCCTGCTGTTGTCACCACCACGGGCAGCCTGTTGTTGTCACCACGGGCAGCCTGCTGTCACCCTCCCCAGCAGCACCTCGACCGTCCCAGTTGCCTTGCTGGTGCAACACCCTCTTTGCCTTACATCAGCAAGGGTGTGCTGGTGGAATGTGGGGAAAGTCTCCATTTTTAGCTCTGCTCCTGTACCTTTGGAGGCCTGGGAACAGTTTGTCACCAAGCTGTGACGCAACGGCGTGCGCGTCCCCGTTGTGCAAGTGCCTTGCACCAAAACAGCTCCCAAGGACAGGGCAAGCACCAGTTCCAGGCAGTTTGGGGCTGGTGGAGGATCTCCAACCCCACAGCTATCTGTGAGGCGTCCCCACAGCCCCAGGAAAGCAGCCTGTGATTGTGGTGTGGGTGCTAGCACGAGGAGGAGCCTAAGCTCACAGCTTCACAGATCGCGTCGGGTTGGAAGGGACCCTCAAAGATTATCCTGCAGTGAGCTTGGACACCTCCAACTGGATCAGGTTGCCCAGGAAAAGCCATCATGGTAAGGATATGCCACGGGCAAGAGCCAAGCCTGGTACCCATGGATGCCTCTGATCCCTCCTGGCCCCAGCACCAAGAGCCTCTGGCCCCAGAGCTGCCCTGGCACATGCCCTTCCCACCAGCCTCTGTGTACAAACACAGCAGGAAGCAAAGGTCCTCCAGACTGGGAGGTCTGTTCTTGTTTGTCTAAGAACAAATCACACCAAACCCTCATAGCACTCCCCCAACCCCAGACTCCAGGCACAGGCTCAGGATCTGCTGCCTTTGCCAAGCTTGACTCTACCTCTGGCAGCAGTGCCATGGGGCATCCCAGGGTGGGAGGAACCAGGGGTGACCCCCTAAGCCAAGCTGACACAAGCAGAACAGCTCCAGAAGCAGAGATCAATCTCTGCACCAAATCCAGCCACAGATGCACCACAGGTGACCAAGGCATCACCAAGCTCAGAGCAGCTCTGCACCAGGATCTGGGATCTTAAGGGAGGGGATTGTGCCCCTTGGCTCTGCTCTCCTCAGACCCCACCTGCAGTCCTGGGTGCAGTTCTGGAGCCCCCAGCACAGGAAGGACATGGAAGTGTTGGAGTGGGTCCAGAGGAGGGCACCAAGATGCTGAGAGGGCTGCAGCAGCTCTGCTGTGAGGACAGGCTGAGAGAGTTGGGGCTCTGCAGCCTGGAGAAGAGAAGGCTGCCAGGAGAGCTTGGAGTGGCCTTGCAGGATCTGAAGGGGGCTGCAGGAAGGCTGGAGAGGGACTATTGACAAGGTCTGGGAATGCCAGGACAAGGGGAATGGGTTTGAAGTGTCAGAGGGGAGATTGAAAGTGGATGTTAGGAGGAAGTTGTTTGCAGTGAGGGTGGTGAGACACTGGCACAGGTTGC
>VWZE01021521.1:0-22251 GCA_013396675.1 Eubucco bourcierii
GTTGCACCAACAGTATCTTTGTACTTGTCCCATGTCCGTTCTCTATAAACTTTCTTCTTGCATTTAAGTTTAAACGCAAAGCAGGGAGATTTAAGTAGTACTCAACTGTATTCCTCTTGAATATTTTCTTGTGCTGTATCATCCTATGTTTGTTTAGTTTATCCCTGAAAAACAACTGTGTTTCTTTTGGCAAAATATTGCAATGTTAAGTTTGCCAGCAGAACTTCGAAATCAGTGTAGCTCTGAAAAATTCAGGATAAGTACAGCTTCTACTCACTTGCTCTCAACTGTGCATCTGCATGGACCCTGGCAGTTGTAGAAGCAATTTAGGGAAGTTCAGGCCAGCTGTATGTTTGGTAGTGGACAACTGAGCATGAAAGTTTTTGCTGGTTTGAGGATAATTGGAATATTTTAATAGAGAAAATTCTATTATAGGATGTGAAAAGGAAACAATGGTGATGTCTACTTCACTCATAGGCTTGCTGAGATGTTTAAGAAAGGAATACAAAAGAAAGATAAACCACTTGGGCACAGCATCTCAGGCTGTCTAGCAGCTTCCGGCTTTTTCTCCTCTCTACCAAGTAACCTCACTAACCACTTTCATTCTAACCCCCCTGGTTGATCTCACCTTGCATGCCAGGCAAACCTTGGGGTAGGGTATAGGGGTGGGGAGAAGGTGGAAGGGTGGTTGGAAGCCCCTCCTGGGATCTCTGATTTCTGGTAGGGGGATTGTGTTTCTGTATTCCCTTTAACTTGTATATGTCTGTAACTGTTCCTGTCTATTGTGTATATCTCTGCTTGTACATTGTGCTAAGCTGTAAATAGAGCTTCAGTCCTTAACTTCCAGCCGTCTGAGTCTAGTCTGGGGGGGGTTTACAAAGTGGAGGGGGGCAGGGAACTCCCAAACCATCACACAGTTCATTCTTCTCTTACTCTAGGTCTTAAAGAAAAGCAGCAAAGTCTTTTGAGTAGTACTGGTCCAACCCTTTCACCGGAAGAGTGTGAGTAAGGGAGGCCTGATAGATATAGATTATGCCTTTTATGAGTTTTAATCAGAAAAAATCCTTTAGATATCCCTCCCACCTGCCTAAAACCATGTGATGGTTTGGGAGTCCCCCACCCCCCACACTTTGTAAAATCCGCCAACTAGACTCAACTGGCTGGAAGTTAAGGACTGAAACTCTATTTACAGCTTAGCACAATGTACAAGCAGAGATACATAAAGTAATTATTTTCATAAAAATATTCTAATTAGCCTCAAACCAGCACAAATCATCATTATATTAACTTCTCCTTATGACCAACATAATCCTTTAGATATCCCTCCCACCTACCTAAAATCATCATTACACTAATTTCTCCTTATGACCAACTTAATCCCTTTGATATCCTTCCCACCTGCCTAAAATCATCTTTATACTAACTCCTCCTTATGACCAACATGAATACACAAACACAAAACCTGTCGTTGTGCCATTGCGGCTCAGAATTAATGCTCCGACAGCACCATGAAAATCGCTGGCTCCTACACTTGCTGGCTTGGACTTCCTGAAGTGCAATCTATTGATCCAATGTCCCAGATGTCCACATATATACCATACAGGTGAAATGAAGTGCCACAGCACGTCAGAAGGAACACACACAGTTGACCAACTGAGAATCGAAATAACCTGTTAACCACGGGGAAGACATTTCTCACCATATCCTCTCTGATACTGTTCTCATGTTTGCAATGCTGGTGCCATGTTTGATTGGGAGGGTTTCAAGAGTGATTGAAGGGGGTTTGCTCTGGGAGAGCCTGACTTCATTTGCTTCCAGGTTCTGCTCCTCCTGCCGCCAGTGGTGTTGCAGACTGCCCCCCAAGGACACCTGGCTCTCCCCGGTTTTTGGTTTTGGCTTTGACAGCTCACTCAGGTCCTGCTACCCTCTCTACCTTGTGATTGCGCTGAGGACACAATTTCAAATTATAATTTCTTCAATTATTGCCTCACTGTAGCACTCAGGCTGATCAGTGCGTAAATTTAGTTAGTAGATCAATTGGAGTCTCTGTTTTTCCCTCCAATGGCCCAGTTAGAGGGCAAGGGGAATTCATCTTGTGACTAGCTGTGGCAGTTGCTGCTCCTCACCCTCCCATCTGAGTTATGTGTAGGATATGGGCACTTATATTTCTGTGTCTCTTCCCCAGATTGCTCCATAAAATTCCTATTGTATCTTTTGTGTAAACAATTCCCAACTGGGTATTGGAACTGTTGGTAAATTGCAAATAGTTCACTGTTTTGGGTTGTGTGTTTGTTTAGTGTTGGAATTTGCGTTAATGAAGTTGGAGATTTTCCCATTTCCATATATTAAATTTGAATATTCATAACATCTCATCACCAAGGGAGACATTCCTCCCATTTGCCGAATGTCTTGAAAAAAAGGTGCTCAGAAGTAAAGTCACTAGCTCTACTCAATATTATAAACCACGAGTTTGGTAGAAATGCAATCTCTTTCTCACATTCCACACTACAATTTTTAACAAGAGATAAATTACTGTCTTACCATTTCCCCATAGGCTAAAACCACTTTATCACATTCTTCTATTTTTTTTTTCATTTTGTTCAGAATAATAGCTTGTGTTTAGTTTAAGATTTTTTCGTATCTTTTTCATATTTAAAGAAGGCTTTAAAGAGGTTTCAGACATAGTATGTGAAGGTCTGTCTGCTTTTCCAGCTCTGAAAGTCAATACGTCTCCCTACAAACTTTGACTCATCCACACAAGAAATCGTGGACCCAAAAACATGATATTCCATGTAACTATGATTTGCAGACATGCAACTGTTCCATTGTATTTGACCTTTGCATGTTAAAACTATTGTGAGAATAAATATGTTTTAACAATGGATTTATTTTTTTTCCCCAGAAACTCCTGCCCTAAGTTACTATTTCAGCAGCTGGCTATAAAAAATCCATGACAGTATGACAGAATGGGTCCAGAGGAGGGCCATGAAAGTGATCACCTCTGCTATGAAGACAGTCTGAGGGAGCTGGGGTTGTTCAGTCTGGAGAAAAGGAGGATCTGGGGAGACCTAATAGCAGCCTTTTGATTTTATTTTTTTTTTCCCCCACATGAGCTTGCAATTACACAGTGCTCGGCTGCTTTAGGTTTTCAAAAAATAAGATTTTAACCATCACTACAACCTGCTTCAGTACATGGTTGCATGTATTCTTAAAAGAATTGTCTATTTCAGTGAAAAATTCCATTTGGGCTAAACTGTGTGCAGTGAACAAGATGCTTTTATGGCAGGGTTTTGGGAGAGCACAAAGCAAACAGTATCCCCCAACTACACGTGCTGAAGTGTTGGTAACATCAGGACATCAAACAGAACATTGTGAAAGAGGGTTCACAGCTCCTGTCCAGAGTGCCCAGTCATTCAACAGAAATTTACTTTTTTTACCTTCAGTGATTTTGCCCAACTGAGACCCAGCAGACCTGACAGTTGAATCTCATGTGCCAGTGAGACTGTTTGTATTTTCACAACTTCATTAGAAATGTTGATACCAATGCTAATTAACCAATAATTTCACAAAGAAAATGTTATAAACCTCAGTAATAAACTATACAGGACAACCAGGCAGCAACTGAGTCCTGGGCTGTATCAAGAGCAGTGTGGGCAGGAGAGCGAGGGAGGGGATTCTGCCCCTTTACTCTGCTCTCCTCAGACCCATCTGCAGTCCTGTGTGCAGTTCTGGAGCCCCCAGCACAGGAAGGACATGGAACTGTTGGAGTGGGTCCAGAGGAGGCCATGAAGATCCTCAAAGGGTTGCAGCAGCTCTGCTGTGAGGACAGGCTGAGAGAGTTGGGGCTCTGCAGCCTGGAGAAGAGAAGGCTTCCAGGAGACTTTAGAGTAGCCTTCCAGTATCTGAAGGGGGCCTACAGGAAGGCTGTGGTGGGACTATTGACAAGGTCTTGCAATGCCATGACAAGGGGCAATGGGTTTGAAGTGTCAGAGGGGAGATTGAAAGTGGATGTTAGGAGGAAGTTGTTTTCAGTGAGGGTGGTGAGACACTAGCACAGGTTGCCCAGGGAGATTGTGGAGCACAGAAGCACCCAACGTGATCACATTGGGTACTTCTGTGCTCCACAACCTCCCTGGAGGTGTTCAAGGCGAGTTTGGATGAGGCTTTGAGTGATCTGTTCAAGTGGGAGGTGTCCTTGCCTGTGGTAGGGGTTTGGAACTAGATGACCTTTGAGGTCCCTTCCTACCTTACCATTCTATGATTCTATGATATGACTGCAGAGTACTATGGGAACAGATTTAGTTGCAGTCAAAACAAGTCAGAGGGGAATTGACCCAAGGTTACACAAGCAGAAGCAAGCACACACTATGCTAAGAGAGCAGTTTTACAGTTGTGAAGTTTAGCTCGGCCCTCAGTATGGTTTTCCTTACCCTTTCACGCACTCTGGTTTAGGATAGATTTTTGCCTCAAGTACCACACTCTCAGCTATGCCAACTGCCTGGTCCAAATTTCATATTTCTAACCAAACTGAAACTCTTACCTCTACAATCTTTCTATTACCCAACTTTTCTAAGCCTAATTCTTGTCCTTTTAAATCTGTACAACACTAGAGAAAGTGAACCTCAAAGAGTTGTTTTAATCCTTGATCATTTTTCTGCTCATATCAACCCGTAAAAACTGTGAATCCTAGCAGTACTAAGATAAGTTATGATGTCTCCTTCATTCTGAATCAGAATTTCAATTTTTGAGGTCTTTACTGTAATATTCTGCAGCAAACATTCACTGTACCTGACTTCTACTGTGGTTAGAAATTTGTTTCTTAAAAAAACGTTTATCTCACTCACAGATTAAGCTCACTTAAATCTACGTTGTGCCTGGCAATTTCCAGTTACTTTTATTTTCCAGGCAGCAACAATTTAAAATCAGTTGTGTTTGAATAACAGAAAACATTTTGAACACAGAGACTATTCTATTGAAACTTTCAAACTTCTGCTCTGAAACATGGTGGTGTTATGACATGATTCAAAATTAATAATCAATACTAATTTTGATATCCAGGCAGAGATTGTTAACAACTATGAAAATTGTTTATTCACATTAAATATTGCCAGAAAACTTACAAGATTCAAAATGCAGGGTTTGGAAATTTATACATACAAGGAACAGGCAAAAATGGAACAGTTTATGAGGTACCCAACAAAGGCAAACGTTTTACTGGTAGAGAAGGTTCCTGTGGTCACTACACTGCTTGTGGTTCATTATCCTGCTTAGTCACTGGATGGGTGCAGGAAGCTCCTTTCTGCTTATGGCAGAAGGCAATTAGTGATTATAAGAGTACTCAAAGCATGAAGAAGGGTTGCTGTGGGTAGTCTCAAAGCTGTTAGACGCTTTGGAGTTTCCCAGGCTTCTGGGTGCTGGGGAAAGGAGGCAGACGAGCTCTGACCTGGTCCTGACTCTCCGGATGATCTGTGTTATCTCCAGTATTGTCTCGGCAGGAGGTTTTCAGGTGTAGGCAGGATGCAATGCCATGTGCAGTCTCAGCACGGTGTCACGCTGGCTGTGCAGGCTGATCACGTGGAGGCATTTAGAGTCTGATCCTGGTCGCTGGAGTTCCACACAGTTCAGGATATAAGGCAATAGGAGCACAGATAGAGAGCAGACACAATAGAGGAGCACCCATATAATAGTAGAACACACCTTGTAATGGCAGAGTACACCTTGTAATGGCAGAACACACCTTGTAATGGCAGAGCACAGGTTGTACTCCCTGTTCATCTCCTTTTATCCATACTGCCCAAGATTAAAGGGCCTTTGCACACAGAATAGCCAATCAGAATGGCAATTAGCCAAGTTTGACCATATTAAATGAAGCCATAGGCTCGCTTTACCCAAATTTGAGCAAAGCACAGCCTTGCACAAGGCAAGTTGTTTACCACAGGCTACAAAACAAGCCTGGGTAGGCCACAGTCCTCAGACTCAGTGGTTCCAGGCTTTTGTCCTACTTCCAGTGGTTGCTCCTCCCCAAAACAGAAGGAGAGAGAACAGAAAAACCTGTCTGGGCAAGCCAGGACATGTATAAACCTATTTTGGCCTGCTTAAGTCTACCACAACAGGTGGAGTTAGATCATTGAAGACATCATCCAAATGTTAGGAAAAATATTTTTCTTTTTGCTCTTTTTCAGATCTAAATCACTGTGTGGCAACTGTCACCAATCAATTGAAAAAATAGTCCATCATCTGTGAGCTCAATGCATCTGGCTGTCTGTGTGGTTATAATGGTATCACAGTGTTTTGGAGAGTTTGTCACAGAAGGTTGTCTACTTCTCTGAGTACAAAATGACAAAGCAGCACACAGAAGAAAATACCAGTCAGTTGCACTCCTTGGGCCACTCCGTCTCACAGCTATGTTATGGTAAATTCGAAGTAGCTCCACAACAGTTGTAGAGCTGTTGCAGACTCATGTTTGCAGAAGCAGCATCTATCTCTTTTCATCATAGAATCATACAATGGTCCAGGTTGGAAGGGACCTCCAAAGGTCATCCAGTCCAACCCTCCGTTACCATCAGCAGGAATACTCTCAACTAGATCAGGTTGCCCAGAGCCCTGTTGAGCCACATGTTGAATATCTCCAGGGATAAACCTTTAACTACCTCCCTGGGCAACATGTTCCAGTGTTCCACCATCCTCACAGTAAATAACCTGTTCTTAACACCCAATCTAAATCTACCCTTCTCTAGTTTGAAGCCGTTGCCCCTTGTCCTATCATCAACAGGTCTTTGCAAATAGTCTCTCTCAATCCTTCTTGTAGGCCCCTTTCAGGCACTGGAAGGCTGCTATTAGGTCTCACTAGAGCCTCCTTTTCTCCAGGCTGAACAATTCCAACTCCCTCAACCTGTCTTCATAGCAGAGGTGATCACTTTCATGGCCCTCCTCTGGACCCTCTCCACCATGAATTTTTTTATAGCCAGCTGCTGAAATAGTAACTTAGGGCAGGAGTTTCTGGGGAAAAAAATCCATTGTTAAAACATATTTATTCTCATAATAGTTTTGACATGCAAAGGTAAAATACAATGGAACAGTGAGAATATACTGACCACTTTTGGACTCATTTTTAACTGTGTGAGATATATGTGACCTTCCTTCATACATTTAATTTGCAATTTAGGCAGTGTCTCTCCGTTGATATCTACCTTGCCACTGTGCAAACTCTGCATCTTCAGGACATAACATGACCTCTTTCCCTCTCTTTCCTCTGAACCATCTACAGGAAAGTGATGGGGGGGAAAAATGTCCCCAGTAAAGAGGATAGCCCTTTCAAGTTCTTCCCTGCTCAGGCACGAGCTCAGTTGTTATGACCTTTCTAGAGAGCCAAAGCACTGCACAGATCTTCTTCCAAAAGGCGTGCAAGATAATGTAGTCCCATACACTGGAGATCTATTATTTCAGAAATCTGATTTCTGTTCTAATGTGACAAAGTCCAGAGGAAAAGACAACCTCTAAATGTTTTGTGAAATTACTCTCAGTTTTACTTTCAGGACAGCTTATAGTGCAACTTAAAAACAAAAAACAAAACAAAACAAAACAAATCCATCTGTTTTCTGCTTCAGAGTTACTACACTGTAACAGCAACCAGGTAACTCTAGTACCTGCCTTATTATATTGTACCTCAGCAGCCATTCTAATAGCTACCGGACATACACCACAGTCACTGAGATTCTTTATTTCCAGGGGGAAAGAAAGAATTAATGAAAGGAAGGGAGGGAAGAAGGAAGGAAGGAAGGAAGGAAGGAAGGAAGGAAGGAAGGAAGGAAGGAAGGAAGGAAAGAAAGAAAGAAAGAAAGAAAGAAAGAAAGAAAGAAAGAAAGAAAGAAAGAAAGAAAGAAAGAAAGAAAGAAAGAAAGAAAGAAAGAAAGAAAGAAAGAAAGTTTTTCCCATCAAGATTTACCATATCTTTCTTTTCAAATAAGTGTAGTATGTGAACCTAACTTACCTTGTGAACAGTGACAGCCAACAGATAACTGAGTGTCTGTGGGTGAGTGCTGAGCGTCTGTGGGTGAGTGGGTGACTATCTGAAACTGACCTAAATCCATAAGCATGCATGAGCCTGATGCCTGCTAGCTGCAAGTTTGTATGGTCTGGATGTAAGTTCTGATTACACAGGAGCAAAATAGCTGCAGTACATCCCATTTCCTCCAATTAGTACAAAAGATGTGAAGCACAACCAGCAGTTAGGAGCTGATCATGTTTGCTTCTGCACTTTGACTATTTAGAGTGGGAAATCTGGGGAGTGTATGATACAGAAAGAAAACAGTGAACATCCTGGCTGGAGAAAAGACCATGGAAGAGGCGGAAGACCACAATGGAGATCAGAGCGCTCTGTGGAGACAAGTGCTGGGGGACAATCAAAGACCTTGGTTGCTAATACCTGTGGCATATCACCTGACACAGTTTTCCGTCTGGTCTTCCCCATAATCCAAGAGGAAGCAGTTAATGATCTGTCAGCCACCTGGACACTCACAAGTCTACACGGCCAGAGAGTATCCACCCGAGAGTACTAAGGAACCTTGCAAAGCCACTCTTACTTACATATCTGTAATCCTAGGTAACTGGGGAGACTCCCCAGATGGCTGGAGGCTTGTCAATGCTGTGGTCATCCAGGAGAAGGGCTGGAAGGAGGATCTTAGGATCTACAGGCCTGTCAATCTGACCTTGGTATTGGATGTGAGATGTGCTCACGTGATTCGTGCCAATATAAATACAGGGATCAAGAAAGGGTCTGTGACTCCTTTCTGCAAACCTTGTGTAACTCCCAGAGTAAGCATGACACTAGGAAGGCGAATGTTGAGGTCAAGAGAATGTCTATAGTGTAAGGATCTTGTGACAAACCCCTGAGAGTCTTAAGATAAAGCCAGTTGGAACCAACTCGTTGCTAACCACAACGGAACAACCTAATGTGCATGAGATAACTTCGGGGTCATCAAGAGGGTAGACTGAGGAGGACTATTGACTGCATCATGCAACCACCAAAAGAAGGCAGCAGAGGACCCCCAAGGCAACGAGAAGCATGCACGGGGGAAAACCACTCCTGTTCTCAGAACTCACTGGCTTAAACAAACCTTTTCCTAGGATAGTTAGGAATATGTATTAGAATAGGAAATCTAACCCAGCAGTGGAACTGTAGTGGTGTGTGGTGTTGGGGGAGCAGTGACTACCAAGCACACCCAGCGCTGTTTGCTTGCCTTTAGTGTTCAACCAGTGCATTTGTTTGATCATTTATAAAGTAATTTAGGCCATCATTTATATCACTGGGTAAGATTATGGAGCAGATCATTGTGAGTGCGCTCACAGAGCACGTGCAGAACAACCAATGAAACAGGCCCAACCAGTATAAGCTCATGAAAGACATGTCTGGCTTTGCCAAACTGATCTCTTTCTATCACCAGGTGACCTGCCTGTTGGGTGAGGGGAAGGCAGTGAATGTTGTCTACCTGGGCGTAAGTAAACCTTTGACACTGTCTGCCATAGCATACTCCTGGCTTCGTCTCACCTATGTCAGTGTAAGACATAATTTGAATGACTGTAAAATAAGGTTCCTACCAAACTGCATACCCACATACGCCAAATGTGGTGTATGTACATACTCAAAGCAGAAGACCATGCTACTTGTGCAACTATCAATGACTCACCAGCAATGTAGTCATCTAAATTTAGTGCTGTGCCCTGTTGAGGAGTTACAATTTACCATAGTGGCACTAACCTTATGAGCTTATTATAACTATGCTCATATTCTCCCTCTTACTGTTGTTGGAAAACGGGCCTAAACACACTACTGTTGTTCTTTTGTTGTCAGTTGTTTTTCCCTCAAATTCTAATTTCTAAACTGTACAGGGACAGAAAATTAACAAAGACCACTTAATCTTATTAAGCATGACAGCAAATCACATTTGCGTCAGTGGTGCAACCAAAAAAAAAGATGCATCCTAATACAAACTCCTGTAAATCCACAATTCAATTATTTTCAAACACGGTACACCGAATTTAATACCACTCTATCTATACATGAAAGAACAGACTGGCTGAGAAAACAAGGAAGTTCTACAGATTTATGTGAGTTGTATTTGAACCCAGTTTTGTTTATAATGAAGTCATCCTTTTTTGATGGCGGTTTTAAGATTTTTTTAAAGGGAACTGAAAACCACCATCTATTAATGAATATTTTTATGTATGTGATGGTTTGGGAGTTCCCTAACACCCCTCGCCCCCACACACACTTTATAAAGTCACCCAGACTAGACTCAGCCGGTTGGAAGTTAAGGCCTGAAGCTCTATTTACAGCTTAGCACAACGTACAAGCAGAGATATACACAATGGACATGAATAGTTACAGACATATACAAGTTAAAGTTAATACAGAAACACAATCCCCCTCCCAGAAATCAGAGTCCCCAGGAGGGGCTCCCAACCACCCTTCCACCTTCTCCCCACCCCTCTGCCTTACTCCAGGGTGTACCTTACGTGCAAGGTAAATTTGGAGGATGAGCCAGGGGAGTTAGAAAGAGTGGTTAGTTAGGCTAGCAGAGAGACCAGCAGACAAAACCCACAGTTAGAGAGCAAAACTCTCTGCGTGTGTTATCTATGTTTGTGTCCTTGTTCTTATACATCTAAGCAAGCCTTAGACATCACCAGTGTTTGCTTTTCTCAGCTTATAATTCTTTTCATAAAAATATTCTAATTATCCTCAAACCAGCACAACGTAATTAGACTGTTAAGGGCTTTCAACAGAAATTCTGGAAGCTCATTTAAATACTGAAAGAAGCATTTAAGCAGTACTGGGCAAAACAGTTTGGAAATGTCTCCATAATATTAGTCGTATTAGCTAGCAACTCAAAATGGCTGACGCCTTTTTTTCATAATTCTGTCATGGAAGTATGGGGTGCAATTAAACAGCTCTGTTTTCTCAAATAGCCACTAACATCACTAGTGCTAACTGAATTTCTTTCTGCAAGTACGACATGATAGAGCCAAGACAGGTAATTCTAAAATAAACAAAGACAAATGAGGTCAGAACAATGAACTCATGTCAGATACCATTTCCACACTTCATCTGCTCTCTGAACAAACTACTAACACCTTGCTCTCCTCAGACCCCATCTGAAGTCCTGTGTGCAGTTCTGGAGCCCCCAGCACAGGAAGGACATGGAAGTGTTGGAGCAGGTCCAGAGGAGGCCATCAAGATCCTGAGGGCTGCAGCAGCTTTGCTATAAGTGGATGTTAGGAGGAAGTTGTTTGCAATGAGGGTGGTGAGACACTAGCACAGGTTGCCCAGGGGGGTTGTGGTTGCTCCCTCCCTGGAGGTGTTCAAGGTCAGGTTGGATGAGGCCTCGTGTGACCTGTGCTAGCGGGAGTTGTCCCTGCCTGTGGCAGGGAGTTGGAACTAGATGATCTTTGAGGTCCCTTGCAACCTTACCATTCTATCATTCTAGATTCTATGATTCTTTAAATAAGGAGCTACCTACTGGCTGATATCCTCTTTTTTTTATCAGCTACTGGGCAGGCTGATATTTTAGCTCCAGCAAGATAACCGGGGTGTTCCTGAGAAAGAGACCTGGATGTATGCCAAGATTTTCCCAAGATGTTTTCAGTTCTTTCTGAATCCAGTCATGCAAACCTTTGGGAGTGGTAAAATAATTGCTGTGGATGTGGATCTCTGTCTACTTTACATCTAACCCTCTCCTTTTAACTTTTCTTTTGTGCTTTCACTCTACA
The DNA here is from genome assembly GCA_013396675.1 of Eubucco bourcierii. NCBI lineage: Eukaryota > Metazoa > Chordata > Aves > Piciformes > Ramphastidae > Eubucco > Eubucco bourcierii. The sequence continues at coordinate 11,767 of VWZE01021521.1, forward strand.
TAAGTCTTGTGTAATTGTTCCAGGATTAGTTCTTGTTAGTTGTTCAAACAACTTGACAGAACTAGGCACTGAAATATTTGTCCATAGATTCATAGAATCAAAGAGTGGTTTAGGTAGGAAAGGACCTCAAAGATCATCTAGTTCCAACCCCCTGCCATAGGCAGGGACACCTCCCACTAGTACAACTCACTCAAGGCCTCCTCCAACCTGGCCTTGAACACCTCCAGGGAGGGAGTAGCCACAACCTTCATGGGCAACCTGTGCTAGTGTCTCACCAACCTCACTGCAAACAACTTCTTCCTAACATTCACTTTCAATCTCCCCTCTGACACTTCAAACCCGTTGCCACTCATCATGTCATTGTAAGACCTTCTCAATAGTCCCTCCCCAGTCCTCCTGCAGGCCCCCTTCAGATACTGGAAGGCTACTCTAAGGTCTCCTGGAAGCCTTCTTTTCTCCAGGTTGCAGAGCCCCAACTCTTGCAGCCTGCTCTTGTAGAAGAGGTGCTCCAACCATCTGAACATCTTTGTAGACACACTCCTGCTGCTGTTTCTTGCAAAACATGTCTCCAAGAACATTCTTTCTACTAATGGCATGTTTTCTCTGTCTAACTACTTAGGTAACAGTTTATTATCCTCACTTCTTTGTAAGAGATACTTAAAACATTCTAGACATTTTACAGTTTACAGAAATAAAATAAACCTACACATCTTAAGGATACAGACTGCACCAGTGGACTAATCTTTTTTTTCTTTTTGTGCTAGTTTGAGGCTAATTGGAATATTTTAATGGAGAAAATTATATTATGGGGTGTGAAAAGCAAACACTGGTGATGTCTGCTTCACTCATAGGCTTGCTGAGACGTATAACAGCAAGAACACATACATAGATAACGCTCTCTAGCTGCAGGTTTTGTCTGCTGGCCTCTCTGCTAACTAACTAATAACTTTGCTTCTAACTCCCCTGGCTGATTCTCCAAACTCACCTTACACGTAAGCCAAACCCTGGGGTAAGGTAGAGAGGTGGAAAGAAGGTGGAAGGGTGGTTGGGAGCCCCTCCTGGGGACTCTGATTTCTAATGTCTATAACTATTAATTTCTGTTGTGTATATCTCTGCTTGTACATTGTGCTAAACTTCAGTCCTTAACTTCCAGCTGGCTGAGTCTAATCTGGGGGGTTTTATAAAGTGGGGTGGGGGTGTCATGGAACTCCCAAACCATCACACTTTTCAACACAAATCATCTTATTGTTTTTAAGTAGTCCCAAAAGCTTATTGAAATACGCCAAAGTACTCGTTGATTACAAAAACCATCTCTCCGGGTGGATGTATAGACAGATGAAAAAATATAAGTAGTGATATCCATGGGTGAAAAGTGTGAAATTGCAAGTGGTAGCACTGTATAATCTCAGTGTAAAATCCTTTCTTAAAGGTAAAGGTAATACAGAAACACAACACCCCTCCCAGAAATCAGAATCCCCAACATGGGCTCCAAACCACTCTTCCACCTTCTTCCCACCCCTCTGCCTTACCCCAGGGTTTGCCATACATGCAATGTGAGTTTGGCGGATCAGCCAGGGGGTTTAAAAGGAAAGTAACTAGTTAGGTTAGCAGAGGTCCAGACCCAGCTATCTAGAGAGCCCAAGACTCCATGGGAGTGTCTGTGTTAGTGTTCTTGTTCTTATACATCTCAGCAAATCTATGAGTAAAGTAGACATCACCATTATTTTCCTTTCACAGCCTATAATATAATTTTTTTTTCATAAAAATATTCCAATTAGCCTCAAACCAGCACACTGGTAAAGAGCCTTACAGACCAGATGCACATTTTTGAGGATGTCTGTAGCAAACCATAAAATACCAGACTTTGTGGGAATGTTTGTTTAACCTAAACAACAATTACTGCGGAAGTGTCTGCAGCAACTAGTTGGAGATCTGTGATACGTAATCTTGTAAGGGCACCGACCTGCAGAGACTGAGGAAAGCAGGAAGGACATAAAACAGCAACAGAAATATCCTGACGTCAGCCATAGAGAGGGGAATGCTGGCCAAAGATGGGAAGAAACCCTGTGAGGAAGACTGTGCTGGCGCTCATCTGGGATAACCATTCATGACCACTGGGGTGGAGAATGGGACAATACCTGTGTTAATGAACTACAAGAGATAATTGTAATAGCCCTACCTCTTATTATGAATATACCTGCTCTTGGAATACTAACTGTGGCTTGTGCCAGCCTGAGGTGTGCAGGATTGATGGAGCCATCCTGCCTGCACCCAGCGCTGTAATAAAACATACCTGCTGCAGAGCTCTGGGGTTCATTTTGCAAGTCATAACCTTTCAGCGGCAGTTTGTGCTGCAAGACTCTTCAGTTGTTTAATTTTTCCAAAACCTTTCCTAAAATCATATAAATCAATCTGATTAGATATATACACTCTGCAAAGAGAGTTTTACCAACCGCGTAATAGAATCCGTGCGTGTTAACTGTGAATAAGTTTGGGGAAATTTTCTTTATATATTTAATAAAAATATTTAATGATTTTATATTGACCTCATTACAATTCACTTCTAACCCAGATTCAACCCCTCCTTAACACCATGTCAGACATTTCTTGGTGGAGAGTTGGAGAGTTCTCAATGGACATTTCTTGGTGGAGAATATTCTCAAGGACATTTCTTGGTGGAGAGCTGTAGAAACTGGGAAGGGAGAAAAGTTAACAGCAACAGGCTTAATCCAGCAAACTGAGCACTTAGAGCCTGTAGTCCATTGGAACAAAAGAGATGAATCCTGACCTGTTGGACTGTAAGAAGTAACAACACAGTTATTTCTCAGCATTCAACATTACAGATGGCTTTTGTCCAACAACAACTTTGGTCCTGTCTAGGAGACATCCTGCACATGTGGCATTTCTATGTGCTGCTTAGTTGCACAACTACCGCTTTGGCAGTCCCACACCAACCCATTTCCTTCCCTATCACCATTCTACCTGTCTCCTTGCCTGTGGTTTCTGCAGGTTCTATGATTAACCACTCCCAGTGCTACACATAGAGAGTAGAGCTGGTTCTCCATGTACTTCGCTTTGATAGTCTTAGGATGGCTTCTTTATCTTTGCTTTGCATTTCATTAGAGAAACCTCTGCCTTTATGTTTCTAAGAGCAGTAGTTCTTTACAGTCGATTTGGATGAAGGCAGCTAGTTTGGAGCACATCAAAGCAGAGTTTTTCTTGTGTGTAACAGGTTAGGGTGGATCCCTCCCCTGGCAGAATAAACTCTCCACAACATGTTTGGTTTGGTTTGTTTGATTTTGGATTCTTTTTTTTTTTTTTTTTTTTTTTTTTTTTNTTTTGTGAAGTCAGAAAAAAAAAGAGAAATTGTATTTCTTATAGTTTAAACTAAATATAACTGTACAGGGGAAAAAAACAACTGCTACAAGAATACAATAACCTGAGGGAAGATGGGGAAGGGGTCAAGCGGCAGTGAAAGCAGCAAAAGTAGCAGCAGCAGCCAAAACAGTGGCAGGGGAAGATAGCAGCAAGTGCAGGCGAAACAGCGGAAGCAGCAAAGGGAAGGTACAAGCTGTGCTTCCAGACATAAAGCTCTTGTTGCTCCAATGAAATTATATTAACTTATCCATTGTTGCCATTATATGGCTTATCCCTAGAATGTTCACCTCAGAGTTTCCACTCCTAAGTTTCTCTGTTTTGAATTTTTTTTTTTTTTCAAATATATCTGAGGTAGGAATCTAACTCAAATGTCCACATTGTGTTTCTTCAGTATTGGGTTACTGTACATGAAAAAAATCAATTCTCATATAATTTTCAGTTTTCTAATTTCTCTGTAAGGATCAAGAGTTGAGCTGTAAGGGATGATATTCTACTGCAAAAACAACGTTATGACAGTTTTAATCTCAACAGCTCTGTGATTCATGCAAGACAGGCAAAAAATTGAGGGAAAGAGATGAAGACACACACCTTGTGTCAATGTAATGGTATTTTTTAAAAGTTAAAACCAAATCAGAAGAGAATATTCACACTTCTGCTCTAAAACTTTCTAACTACTCATCTAGGATTCCTTCTAGAAGCCAGCGGAGAAAAATAGACACTTCCAGAGGTATTCAGAGCACTTAAGTTTTGTGTTTTAGGAACCTATACCTCCTTACCTGGAACCTCACAGAACCAGCTAGCTAAAAATATGAACCTCAGCTTGTGAAATAGAGATATTTCCCCCTTTACCATACCACATTTTTTAAAAAAAATTATAATTTTCAGTGAAAAAAAATTGTGAGAATGCTTTATTACAAGATTTCAAAATTCTTGTTCTTTGTAGGCATCTCCACAGGTAAGCAGACTTGAGAAGTGATCTCCTCAAAGGAGATTAAAAATTCCATGTATGAAGTACATATGTTAGCATCATGCATACCTCTTCTTTGCTTACATGTAACAACTTGTGGCTCTCAATTTGGTTTGGGTCTCTGGATGTCGTAAAAGCAGAAACAGGAAATTGGTGAAAACAAAGAAGAAGCAAGAAGTGTGTGGTCTAAAACTGCTGTGTTCTTTTTTTGCTATCTGTTGCCTTCTTTCCTGCATCTTTTTTCTAAAATGCAATTGTCTGGCAGCTGCCTTCTAGCACCTGTTTATTAGATTTCTGGCATGTATGACTGTTAAAATGTATGAATCACTTTAGACCTGCTAACCTTCCACACACGCTCTGTCCACTTTTCATTTTGAGTGACAATAGTTGCAATTATTTTTGTGCCTTTTTCTTTTTTTCTTTTTCTTTTTCTTTCTTTTTTTCTTTCTTATTCTTTTTCTCTTTCTTTTTTTTTTTTTCTTTTTCTTTTTTTTTTTCTTTTTCTTTTTCTTTTTCATTTTTTCCCTCTCCGGTAGTTTTCAAACATCAATGAGCCAGTGAACATAAAATTATAGGTTTTTGTCTGTGAAGAAGTATAAGCAGGCTATGCCAAGCATTGCTCTACATCATCCTCAGGGCAAGCTATGAAAACCAGAATGTCTCACTTGGAAAACAACACAGAATAAAGGAATAAAAATAAAAAAGTAGACAGGCAATGTCATGACATTTCTGAGGAGTTTAGTCTTTTACTTAGTGAAGCTGCTAAATTTGACCCTGAAGTCACAAGTGATCTGTATAGGCATATTGATCAGAACAGTTTCTGGGGGTGCTGTGCTCATATCATGAAACAAGACTTGAAAGATGTCTTCCTTTTAATATCAAACTGCTGTGAGGCTTATTAAATTATTTGGGTTTATTCTGTAAGAAGCTGCTGTATGAAAGAAATCAATTGAATCCTGTATTTTAAATCATGCTTTTCCAGTGAAATGCCTTGTCCACAGCTCCCCACTGCTGCCTGAGGACAGAAAGTCTTTGGTAACAAACTGGGATTGACTCTTTCCAAGAGTTACTGAAAGCTTGCATTCAGTAGCAGTGTCCAATTTCCTATGGACATAGTAGAAACATTTCAGTGATGCTCCAAACATCTGAACCTGATCAAAAAAAGACTGAAAACCAAGTCTGGTATCTTCTGACTGCTGAGCTGAAAGTCAAAGGTCCTATAGTTGCTCTCAAGGGAGAGAGCTATCTTGCTATAGGAACTTGGGAACTTTGACCAGCTATTTTTTCTTTGGTAAAAGACAGCTTAGTTTGCCTAAACAGGACCACTGACAACCAGGTTTCATAGTAGATATCCCTTTCATTGCTTGCATCAACTGATTCCCTTGCTGCTGAGATCTCTTTCTTTCCATTCTCCGTTCCTAAATTTCACAGGAGATTCATCAAGTAAGCAGGCACTTCAGATAAAATGCCAAATACATTTGTAAGAGCAGGAACTGATACAAACACATACACATTGCTCATCAGTGAAGTAATTGGTTTCTTTAGGTTGTACAGAGTATTATCTTCTTCAGGCTTCTCTTTACAGAACAGTGTTGAAAATGCATCCAATATTATGCAATGTGTGCGCCTTCATTTCCCCTCTCTTAATAACATACCACATTACCAACTCTTGTGAGTGGGCGTGAGGAGGTGGACTCTCATTTTGTCACTTCAGAAGCACGTATGTGAACTTTTTGCCTCTTTTTGGTCCCTCAGTAAATATTTACATCATGTGAAATGCCAGCAAGTTTTCAAACAGTGGGAGTAAGCGAACGCTTCTGCCAAAAAGTTCTGCAGTGAAGTAGCTGTTATTGCCAAGATTTAAATTACCAGCATTAGGCATATAGTTTCAGACTGTTTGTAGAGTTTTCACAGTGCTGTCCCTGATCTTGAGTTTGAGGCACTAGTAAATCACAAAAAATCAACGTGGCAATCTGTGCAAAATGAAGTCTGTTTGAATAAACAGCTCTAGTTTAAGACACTGGCACAGGTTGCCCAGGGAGGTTGTGGCTGCTCCCTCCCTGGAGGTGTTCAAGACCAGATTGGACAAGGCCTTGAGAGACCTGTACTAGTGGGAGGTGTCCCTGCCTATGGCAGGGGGTTGGAACTAGATGATCTTTGAGGTCCCTTCCAACCTTACCATTCTATGATTCTATGTTAGGACAAATGTATCCACATTGCATGTTGGGATTAAATTAGCTACATTTTTCAGAAACTTTGTGAAAGGAACCCTAACATAGAAAATTATTTGGTATAAAGTTCAAAACTTTGTACTGAATAATTTTCTAGTTCCACAGATCTGAGATGACTTGTAAATGCTACATACTGAAGCAGTAGCATTTACAAACTTTTGCTGCACACGGACACCCAGCCTCAGCACAATTTCCCTTATGGTTTTTGTCATACACATGAGGTGTTGCAGGAGACCACAATTTCTACTTGCAGAGTTTCTAGTGGGGCACGTGACCAGGGCACAAATTGTGAACATGGAATAGTGAAGAAAAAATTTTTGCTCATTCTACTAGTCAGACAAGGCAAAGTCATTCCTATCATTTGCACTGTGCTTTCCTCCATGAGGCAGACCAAGACCAGATGTCCAAGTGCAGCAGGAGGTCAAGCAGAGACCACTGGAAAGGGGACTGTCCCTGATGGGAGACTGTGACTTTGGCGCTTCTGGTTCCTCTCAGCCCTGCTTGTCCCTGCTCTCATAGACACTTCATGGGGTGAATGTCATACAGGGCTCACATCCATCAGTATCTTGAAGGCAGTGGTTGTCCTCTGGAGTTGCTATCACCAGCTTCTGAGGTTGTGAAGAAGCCTGAGTTGACGTTTGTCTATTGAGCCTACTCTTAGGAACTGTTGAGTTTGGAGTGGGTTTGTCACACAGACACACAGACTGCAGCCCTTTCTGTAACTGCTTTATATAAATCACTACTGCTGGTAGAAATACTTTTTTTGCAGAGCAGGAATGCATCCTTTCTTTTTCTCACAATAGTAGTTCATTCTTCCTTCTTCCTGATTTAGTTTCAGTATTAGACCCGGTGAAAAAGGAAAGAATGTTGTAAGTTGCTATTCGACAATGAATCTACTGACACAGAACAGAAACACAAAATGTGAGGGTAGGAGGAGAAAAGAAAGAAAAACAACATTAAATTGCTACTGTGCAGAGAAAATGACAACATGCAAGGATGCAATAAAACAAACATTGTCTTCATGGTACAGGAAATAAAAAGCAGTAATAGAATTTAGTAAACTTTTAGTAGATCAGACTGCCATCTGAAAGCATTGCTGGCCTGAGTTGTGTGAGTCTGCAGCCGGAATTAGGTTATGTTCCTGCATTGGGAGGTCTGACAGAAGCATGGAAACAGACTTGTGCCAGCTGTACTCAGGCACCTTTCACTGCATTGCCATAGTCTTTTGGGCATCACCGTGAGCTGTCTAGCCTATCAGAGTCCCTGAGTGACATGAATATTGACACCCCAGCAACTCATTCACTGGTGCAGTAGCCAAGACATTGAAATTTAAACTAAGCTAGGTGACTCCATACATAACTGACAGCATATCTCTGGAACTGCATTGCCTTTGTGCACTTAATGTGTTCAGGAATTTTCTGCTGATGACAAAAGCAGGTGTTCTCTGCAAGCCATTTAGGAATTATCTCTTTCTGAAGCAAATTAAGACACTTCAGAGCAACTCCAGAGGAGATAGTTCTGGGGAAATAGTCTTTCTGTTTGTTTTGAGGGCAGATATAGGAAAGGAAGCAACATTTTTGTTTTAACAATCTCAGTCTATTTTGGCAAGTTTGGGCATAAGTGAAGTGCCAGAATGAAACAGGGTCATAAATACTGACTGTTGAGAATAGAAAGAAGCAACCACATTGTGCTAGCTGTTTGCCATCATAACGGTCAATTAGTTTCTTCTTTCCCCTTTGAACACAGATTTTTCATAGTTAGAAGGCTCTGGTCGCTACAACATAGCTACTTGCATTTCCCAAGCTGGAAGTACTCTTGATGGCACAAAGCTATAACCATACATCCCCAGCAGAATGGAACAGATAAGAGCTGTGCAAACAATGTCATCAGCCTAAGAGTATTGATGTGATTTATGGTCTGATTGTCAACCTATATTTAGTTGTTAAAGTATTTAGTTGCATTTAATATGTAGTTGTACTTATGTGATTGTTTGGGAGTTCCCTGCCCCCCCACACTTTGTAAAATCCCCCAGACTAGATTCAGCCAGCTGGAAGTTAAGGACTGAAGCTCTGTTTACAGCTCAGCACAATGTACAAGCAGAGATATACACTATAGACAGGAATAGTTACAGACATAGACAAGTTAAAGGGAATACAGAAACACAACACCCTTCCCAGAAAACACAGACCCTAGGAGGGGTTTCCAACCACCCTTTCACCTTCTCCCCACCCCTATACCTTACCCCAGGGTTTGCCTTACACGCAAGGGGAGTTTGGAGGATGAACCAAGGGGGTTAGAAGGAAAGTGGTTAGTGAGGTTACTCAGCAGAGGAGGAAAGCCAGAAGCTACTAGAGAGTCCCAGACACTGTGTCCCAGAGACCGTCTGCAAGCCCAAGTGTCTTATCTTTGTTTTGTTTTGTATTCTTTTCTCAAACATCTCAGCAAACCTGTGAGTGCAGCAGACATCACCAGTGTTTCCTTTTCACAGCCTATATTATAATGTTCTCCATTAAAATATTCCAATTAGCCTCAAACCAGCACAATTTAGTATTTAGTTTGTATTTAGTTGTTGAAGTTGTACTTTAGAAAATGGAACTAGAGAAGAAATGTACTTGCAAGGACTGTGTTGGAGACTGCAACCCAGATCAGTGAAGACAGATACCCAGACAAGACAAACACCAAAAGGTTAACTCCCACAACTGATAAGGAGCTGTCAAGGCCTGACGCTTCGGATCAGTTGTATACAGGATGAGACAAGGTTAGTTTTGTACAAACAGACGAACTGGACTATAAGGCATTTTGAATCCTCACCCAAAGTATATTAGGCTATGTGAAAATCAAATCTTGACTGTGAATTCACTGTCCAAAAAAACCCAGAGCAAAAACAGGGGAGAAAGTTGCTGTAGGTCATTGGTTTACACTGAAAATTGCCTGTAAAACCACCCATAGTAAGCGGGATGGTGAAAGCACACTTTTCAATAATCTTTTGGAGACTGACCCAGCTGCTGTTTCAAAGCAGAGCTTGGTGCAGTGCAGCCTGTTTCCACAAGTGTTAACTAGTTTTCTCTTTGTCAGTAGGTAGCTTGTTCTTTAACAAGTAAACTTGTTTTTCAGAGGACCCATAACCCACTAGTGAAATTAAGAACAGAGGTGTTATTTCACAACAGGTCTTTTGAGGTGGAAAGGAACAACAAACTTCTACAGAGCAGGCAAGCACTCAACGTTTCTCAAATAATTTCTTCTTCACACTGCCCTTACTAGTGCCGCTACCACCCTCTCTGTGCAAAGCATACTGACAAGGCAGTGCCATATCAGTCTGAAACAACTTTTTATCTGTCATTCTGTGTTCTGGTATTAAGCATCAGAACAGAAGGAAGAAATTACATTCTCATTGTTGCTGCTTGATCTCTCTAGCCCTCAACAAGGTGTGTCACCTTTCATCAGCTGAACTAAATTTGAACTAAATTTAATTTCTCCCTGCAGTGTGCTCAGATAACTTTTTTTTTTTTTTTTTTTTGTTAGTAACTGTCATTATATCGGTGCACCATGGCTGTCATTCGGGTGAAGGCAAGGTAAAGCGTGTGCACCCAGACAGAACTGGTGCATCAGCACTCAGGAGTCCAAGCTGCTGGTTGCAGGGAGTGCTGGAGCCTGGAACTTGCCATGGAGGGGGAAAGGGAGAACAGCTGTGTGAGGTGTGAGCAGGTGAACTTTCTCCTCAGTCTGGTGGCAGAGCTGAAGGACGAAGTGGCCGAGCTGAAGGATGGAGTATCCAGGCTCAGGTCAATAAGGGAAAACGAAAGGGAGCTGGGTCTGGGGGAGCAAGCTCTGCAGAGCCCACCTGCTGGAGGAAGTGTTCCTGGAAAGAGGGAGGGATGGATACAGGTCCCTGTCAGGGGCAGCAAGGGA
>VWZE01021522.1:0-28513 GCA_013396675.1 Eubucco bourcierii
CCTGGCACAGCTTGAGGCTGTGTCCTCTTGTTCTGGTCAGGGAACAGTGCTCTCAATGTATGTTTCATCTTATTGTGTGAGTCTTAAATAAACTCTTTGTATTTTTTCTCTTCCAGAATCGCAATGAAATAAAAAACGGAGCAATCCTTCGGTTAACAACATCTCCAGTGAGTTACTGTTCTCTTCTACTCTCTCTTCACAGTGAAGATTTGATTAGTAAATCATTGTGAACTCCTGTATGTATTTTTAAGCCTTATCCACACTGTATCCCACAGTATTCCTGCAAAGGAGTGTGATGATGTGGTCACAAGATGCCTGCATGTGGTATTCTCCTCTTGTGAGTTGTGGGGGCAGGGATGGCATCTCCAAGTGGCGTTTGGTGATAGGGTTGGCACAACTGGATGGGGGTTTTGTCTGACACTTTGCTCCCACTGGGAACAGCTTTCATGTCCAAGGTGCCTCTGCTTCTCTGCTGGCATGGCAGCCTCACTCAAGTTGCTCTTTATCTGCTCAGAGCCAGGAGAATGGGCTGGGGATTGAAGCAGAGAGCACTCTGCTGGGCAGCCCAGGTCAGAGACCATAGCTGCTCCCTGAGTTTCCATTGAGTGAGCAGCAACAGTAACATTGAGATTTTACTGGGTTTGTTTTATTAAATTTTTTTCCACACCATCTCCTTGCCAGCTCCTCAAAAAGCATGTCAGAGTTACTGGTTGCCTTGTAATAGCCTTTTTTTTTTTTTTTTTTTATCCCTGCTGAGCAGTGCTGTTGCTGCATGCTGTAAGCCACTGTTATTCCCAGAAGATGTATGTCTAAGGCAGCAGCAGTCCCATTCCTTTGCTGGCAAATGTAATGTGCCATTAAAATGGTTTACTTATTCGTGGTGGTGGTGGTCTGACTGCTGCAGATTTAAAGCATTCTTAAGGCCAAATTGCCACTGTGTACTGCAGCTCATTTCTTTAGGCAAGATGGAGCTGTATGGGTTTAACTTTTGACTTAGAATCATAGATTGGTAAGGTTGGAATGGACCTTCCAACCTTGGTGAGACACTGGAACAGGTTGCCCAGGGAGGCTGTGGCTGCTCCCTTCCTGGAGGTGTTCAAGGCCAGGTTGGAGGAGGCCTTGAGTGAGCTGTGCTAGTGGGAGGTGTCCCTGCCTATGGCAGGCGTTTGGAACTAGCTGATCCTTGAGGTCCCTTCCAACCTTACCATTCTATGATTCTATGACTTCAAGGATCATCCAGTTCCAAGCCCCTGCCATAGGCAGGGACACCTCCCACTAGTACAGCTCACTCAAGGCCTCCTCCAACCTGGCCTTGAACACCTCCAGGGAGGGAGCAGCCACAGCCTCCCTGGGCAACCTGTGCCAGTGCCTCACCACCCTCACTGCAAACAACTTCCTCCTAACATCCAGTCTAAATCTCCCCTCTGCCAGTTCAAACCCATTGCCCCTTGTCCTGGCATTCCAAGTCCTTGTCAATAGTCCCTCCCCAGCCTTCCTGTAGCCCCCTTCAGATCCTGGAAGGCTACTCTCAGGTCTCCTGGAAGCCTTCTCTTCTGCAGGCTGCAGAGCCCCAACTCTCTCAGCCTGTCCTCAGAGCAGAGCTGCTGCAACCCTCTGAGCTTCTTGGTGGCCTCCTCTGAACCTGCTCCAACAGTTCAATGACTTCTGAAGCTGTGAAGAGTTGGGTCAGTCACTGTCATCAAATGTGAAAACTTCTAGATAGAAGCCACACAGAGAGGTGTTTTGGGATGAGTTATTTTTCAGCTCAAAGCAGAGATGGAGAAGTCTATGATCTTCCTGACTTTCCAGGTTCTCCAGGCATTATGTGCATTTCCACTTCTCCCCAACCTGCTTTACCTTGGTGCTGGTTTATATTGGACTGAATTTGTATGCAGGTCTGTGTATAAATGGAAGATGAAGAAGTCAATATGGGAATGTTTACATCTCAAGTGTTTTCAATCAATGACTGCAATACTGAGCTACAGAGTGTAGCTTAACAAAAAGCACTTCTAAGCAGCAGCCAACTGGGCAAAGACAAGAGATTTCTCTTCTCCTCCCCCATCTTTTTCAGTGGGCATCGTATCCAGGGCTTTAAAGTGCTAAGGATAAACAACAGTTTGAGACTATGGCTCTGTGAAAGTAAATGTGACTGTGGATTCCCTTGCTGTGTGTCACCACAGCAGCTTTGTACACGGGGAAAGCACTTACTGGTGGAGTACACTGCCTGTGATGGAACTTCCTCAGAAACAGGCAGCTTCAACATCCCCACCTGCTAACCTTTGGGATTTCTTGAGAACAGATACCCACATCACTGGGAGAGGTCTACCTGCTGCCCAGGCTTGGGACCTCCTGAAATCAAAAGGTCATCTGTGGCTCATCAGGAACCAATGTGGTTCAAACACTGCATTGTTCTTTTGTGAAACCACAGCACGGAGTGGCAGCAGGAGATCATAGAATCAAGCAGGTTGGAAGAGACCTCCAAGCTCACCCAGCCCAACCTAACACCCAGCCCCAGCCGATCAACCAGACCATGGCACTAAGTGCCCCAACCAGGCTTTGCTTCAACACCTCCAGGGACAGTGACTCCACCACCTCCCTGGGCAGCCCATTCCAATGCCAATCACTCTCTGGCAACAACTTCCTCCTAACATCCAGCCTAGACCTCCCCTGGCACAGCTTGAGGCTGTGTCCCCTCCTTCTGTCCCTGGGTGCCTGGCAGCAGAGCCCAACCCCAGCTGGCTACAACCTCCCTTCAGGTAGCTGCAGAGAGCAATGAGCTCTGCCCTGAGCCTCCTCTTCTGCAGGCTGCACACCCCCAGCTCCCTCAGCCTCTCCTCACAGGGCTGTGCTCCAGGCCCTTCCCCAGCCTTGCTACCCTTCTCTGGGCACCTTCCAGCACCTCAACATCTCTCTTGAATTAAGGGGCCCAGAACTGGACACAGCACTCAAGGTGTGGCCTGAGCAGTGCTGAGCACAGGGGCACAATAAGCTCCCTGCTCCTGCTGGCCACACTGCTCCTGATCCAGGCCAGGATGCCATTGGCTCTGCTGCCCACCTGGGCACACTGCTGCCTCATCTTCAGCTATTCTCTACCAGCAACCCCATGCCCCTTTCTGCCTGGCTGCTCTCCAGCCACTCTGTCCCCAGCCTGTAACACTGCTTGGGGTTGTTTACTTTGTAGTCCTCAGCACTGATGTTTATCCCTGGTCAACCAGTGCCTATCTTCACATTTTGTGATGTTTTTTAATTGCTTTACACTTTTCCCCAGACTCAGAGAGATAGCCTGGAAGGAGGTTTTGAAGGACCAGATTGTTTTTTGTCAGATTAGAGAGTATTTGTATTCCTTAAATATACACAAAAGGAAGCTCTGCATGGTACCACCCTACTGTAGTATCTTTGTTTTAAAGGTAATGTTCAACTGGTCATTACAGAGGTACCTAAAATATATAGATTAGAGGCTTGCAGGCTGTGGTTTAAGATTGGTGACCCATACACTGCTTGTTGTTTTACCCTGAAAAGCTACCAGGCCAGCTGTTTCCATTTTCCCTCAGATCTTGCAGGCAAGCAGCAGCAGCTGGAGAAGGTAATGTGAAGAGCAGGCTACATGATGCACCAGGCTACATGATGGCAAAATGGGAAAGATGCTTTCTTAGCTGCTAGAGCTGGGTAGGAAATCTTTTATTTGTCCTGAAGATCTTCACAGTCTCACAGTATCACCAAGGTTGGAAGAGACCTCAAAGCTCATCAAGTCCAACCCATTACCACAGCCCTCAAGACCAGACCATGGCACCAAGTGCCACGTCCAAACCTGCCTTGAACACCTCCAGGGACGCTGACTCCACCACCTCCCTGGGCAGCCCATTCCAGCAGCCAATGACTCTCTCAGGCAAGAACTTTCTCCTCACCTCCAGCCTAAACTTCCCCTGGCACAGCTTGAGACTGTGTCCTCTTGTTCTGGTGCTGCTTGCCTGAGAGAAGAAAGCAACCTCCTCCTGGCTACAAGCACCCTTCAGGGAGTTGTAGACAGCAAGAAGGTCTGCCCTGAGCCTCCTCTTCTCCAGGCTAACCAATCCCAGCTCCCATCTTAATAGTCTACAAATTTTTACCCCATCACACATAAGTATAAAGCTGAAACTATTTCTTCCTTCCTCCAGAAAGAGAGTCATACCCAAAATGCTTTTTAAACAGGTGGAGAAATCCTAAAAGGAGAATAAGATTGAGGGAAATTAAGAGGTCCAGAGGAGGGCCACAAAGATGATCACAGGGCTGGAGCAGTTCTGCTATGAGGACAGACTGAGAGAGTTGGGGCTCTGCAGCCTGGAGAAGAGAAGGCTTCGAGAGGACCTGATAGTAGCCTTCCAGTATCTAAAGGGGGCTACAGGAAGGCTGGGGAGGGAATATTGACAAGGTCTTGCAACGACAGGACAAGGGGCAATGGGTTCAAACTGTCAGAGAGGAGATTTAGACTGGATATTAGGAGGAAGATCTTTACAGTGAGGGTGGTGAGGCACTGACACAGGTTACCCAGGGAGGTTGTGGCTGCTCCCTCCCTGGAGGTGTTGAAGGCCAGATTGGATGAGGCCTTGAGTAACCTGTACTAGTGGGAGGTGTCCCTGCCTATGGCAGGGGGTTGGAACTGGCTGATCCTTGAGGTCCCTTCCAACCTTACCATTCTATGACTCTATGATAAGAGGAACCATATACAGGTTATGCAGTGTCTGGGATATGTCCCCTATAGTTCCACTGCTCCCTGTGCTGCTTTCTTCCTGCCTGTTGTGTGCAAGAGAGAAAAACTAAAAATCTGTTCTGAAACATTTTGTTTTCCTTTCCTTGAAGAGTTGAGAGGAATAATTTTAACCAGTTCTGAAGGCTGCATGAACTTAAAACCCTTTTCTTGTTCTTAGTTCTCATGCAACTTATTGCCATGACAGCCAGCAGTCCAGTGATACCTGTTCACAGTTGGCTGCCATGAGTCACTGAAAATTGGGTGAGAAGGATGAGATAGGATCTTTCTGAGTTCTGTTTTCATTACTCTCAAGTTATGTATTGCTCCCTGAGCAGCTACAGTTAAAAGACTAAGAGGTGAGAGGAGGGGGAACATCATGGTTTTGTCTAGAACCAGCAGTTTGGGGGTTGCTTTTTTACAATGAGAGGTTGATCTCTAGAACTCCCCATCTCTCTAACTTTCTCTTTTTCTTTAGTCTCAAATTTAGATTACTTTGTGTGCATATAGAGGGATCTTCCCCTGCAAACTATTGCAAGGGCAAAACTGGAGTTGTGCTGTGCTGCTGAATCCCTTATAAACGCTTCCCTTCGGAAGTCTGCAAGGAACCTTCTTTTAAACTTCTGGGAGTTGAAACTTTTGCAAAGCCGCTCGTTAGGCCTGGTGGGAAGCTGGACTGTCTCTCTGTTTCTGTCAGCCTGTTTGCTAAGTTTCTGTGATTCTCTGAAAGGCTGTTTTTTCCCCCTAAACAATGCTATTCCCCCCCCCCCNGATTGAATTTCTCCTGTATTATCTCCCTTCCTATATCATCTTTCTTATTTTTAACCTCTCCTATCATCTTTCCTAACAATTTCTCATGCTGTTGTGTGTTTGCAGCTTTCTGTGACCTGTTCTTTCCCCCTTTTGTCCATATGCATTTCTGAAGGGGCTCGTCAGAAGTTTCTTATGCAACATTTCTTTGTGTTTGAGCATATGTGAAAGCTGAGGTGCCAGATTGTTATTGTCTGGGTTTGTGATACCCATATTCCAGTGGATGGTGGAGAGGTACACAAGCTGTAATTGCTCCCCAAAGGGACTGTTCCACAGGGGCCAACAGTTGCCCTGCAAGGCAGCAAGTGAAGTCCAACCTTGCAGTGTCTGCAGCTGCAAGATTCTTTCCTACAAATCCTCATTCAGATGATCAATCATTTTGAAAGGGTTTTAAGAGCTGGAGAAAATCAAACTGGACCAGCTGACCACAGTTTAATGATTTTTTTTTTTTAATTTAATGCCTCTTTTTTTTTTTGTTTCCATGCAGAACTGATCATTTTGAGCACTTGCTGTTTTATTTGGTAGTAGCTGCTCCTTGGGGACTTAAACATGTCTTGCTGATGAACCCATGTATGAGTGGCCTTTTGTAGTGTGATCTTTGTGGTGTCTGATCATTTGATTTAGAAAATCACAGAAGGTTAGGGGCTGGAAGGGACCTCAAAAGCTCATCCAGTCCAAATCCTCTGCAGAGCAGGATCACCTATACCAGGAACACATCTAGGAAGGTTTTGAATATCTCCAGAGAAGGAGACTCCACAACCCCTCTGGGCAGCCTGTTCCAGTCTTCTGTCACCCTCACAGTCAAAAAATTCCTCCTCATGTTTCTTTGAAACTTCCATTGTCCCTTGTCCTGTCACTGGGCATCACCCAGCAAAGCCTGCTTCCATTCTCTTGGCACCCACCCTCTACATCTTCATAAACGTGAATGAGGTCATCCCTTAGGCTCCTCCTCTCCAAGCTACAGAGCCTCAGTTCCCTCAGGCTCTCCTCATAAGGAAGATATTTCACTCCCTTAAGCATTTTTGTTGTATGTTTTACTGGTGTCCCCTAGGTGGAGGTGGGTTGAGTTCTGACACCTGGAAGCTGTTTGCATGCTGCTGTACCAGCATTTCTGGCATGAGGGATGGTGTCAGGAGAGGTGTACACTGATGGTGGTTTTTATTTTCCTGAGTGGTTTTAGAAATGTGAACAGCACATTTTATTTGTGTGTGATTTACACAGGCAAGGAAGTGTAGAGAGGGTGTTTTGAGCTATTCCTACTCATGCATCTGAATCTTCTGTCTTTGAGTAGAAGTTTGGAGTTCTGGTCTATAATTTTTGATCCACCATTGCTTTAATATATGCTCATCTGCCTTAATGTTATTGAAGTTGAGTCAAAGTATAAATACTTGCAGGTCTAGCTTATGACCTTGGTTATATTGGCTGCTTCCTCCCTGGAGGTGTTCAAGGCCAGATTGGATGAGACCTTGTGTGACCTGTACTAGTGGGAGGTGTCCCTGCCTATGGCAGGGGGTTGGAACTGGATGATCCTTGAGGTCCCTTCCAACCTTACCATTCTATGATTTGTCATCTAAGAGTGAATTTGTTATTATTGAGCCTTGTGCCAGGAGCAGTGACTGTGGAAGCAGAGACATTTTTATATTTGCCTGCTTATAGCACAAGAGGAAGATTGGGGAAGTGGAGTTCAGTTTTGCCCTTTCATAGATTTTAATCTCACGTTTTCAGGTTTTAGATTTTAGAGTTCAGTTTTGTCCTTTCATAGATTTTAATCTCATGTTTTCAGGTTTCTAAAAGCATATTTTGAACAGGAAGCAAAAAGGGATTGTTTAAAATGCAGCAAGAGAGGGAAAAACCTGCTCTTCAAGCATTCATAAGTGGCTGCTGATTGCACAAAATTATTTTAGGCACATATCACTGAGCATCTGTAATGCTTTTATAGATGAGTTAATAAACAGCTTCAGATGTGACTGTTTCTCTGTTTCTTTTTCTGCCTCCTTGCCTAGACATGGTGATTGTGTGGGACCACTCTGTGGATTGTGTTTGTGCAGACCTTTAGATGTAGAAATTGTCCTTCAGTATTAATGTGGAAATGTTAACAGTCAGTGTCTTTAGTAATTAAAGTGGAACCTCATTTCTTACCTGGTGTCAGGTGCCAGCCAAACTGGGTGGGTTTGAATCTGTAAGCTGAATCTGGTGATGTAATGTGTCCACTCCTCCATGGCTTTCTTACGTAGATGCAGTTGTGTGCAGGGGAAGTGGCAGTAACAAGCCAGGCAGCAGGTTTAAAGCACCACAGTGCTAAATGAAACCACAGAAATAAACCTACTGGGCTAGTGCAAAACTGTGTGTGGTAGTTACTGATGGTCTGTGTGCCCTTTTACTAACAGAACTTTGAGTTATGTGACCAACTCATCTACAGGGCAAACCAAACTACTTTTTTATTTGCTTCTTGTAAAGGCAAAAGAATAGTATTCCTGGCCTGCATCAGGAATAGTGTGGCCAGCAGGAGCAGGGAGGTCATTCTCCCCCTGGACTCTGCACTGGTTAGACCATACCTTGAGTCCTGTGTCCATTTCTGGGCCCCTCAACTTAAGAAGGACATTGAGGTGCTTGAGTGTGTCCAGAGAAGGGCAACAAGGCTGGGGAGAGGCCTGGAGCACAGCCCTATGGAGAGAGGCTGAGGGAACTGGGATTGGTTAGCCTGGAGAAGAGGAGGCTCAGGGGAGACCTTCTTGCTGTCTCCAACTACCTGAAGGGTGCTTGTAGCCAGGAGGAGGTTGCTTTCTTCTCTCAGGCAGGCAGCAGCAGAAAAAGAGGCCACAGTCTCAAGCTGTGCCAGGGGAAGTTTAGGCTGGAGGTGAGGAGAAAGTTGTTGCCTGAGAGAGTCACTGACTGCTGGAATGGGCTGCCCAGGGAGGTGGTGGAGTCAGCGTCCCTGGAGGTGTTCAAGGCAGGTTTGGACGTGGCACTTGGTGCCATGGTCTGGTCTTGAGGGCTGTGCTAATGGGTTGGACTTGGTGAGCTTTGAGGTCTCTTCTAACCTTGGTGATACTGTGAAAAGAAGAAAGCTGATGATGTAATGGCAGAAGAGCAGTTTAAACCAGCGATCCAGATTTCTTTTTTCCTGGCACATTAATGTTTGGTAGTACTTTCATTTGGAATCTATGTCCTCCCTCCTGTCCTTGCTGGTGTTTTGTATTCTGCACAGAATTTTTTGTGTTCTGCACTGAAACCCTCTGTGTAGCTGGGTGATAAGTTGCTTTCAAAGTTTGCACAAAGTATTCAGTGGCAGAGAAATGACAATTTGATCAGTAGAATCCCTTGTTAAGATGATCTTGGGAATCCTAGCCTCCAAATGGCTAGTTGAGTCTCTAAGCAAGCCACGTCTTGGATTTAGGTCATTAGTTTTCCTTTTAAGCTGACAATCTCATCAAGCAGCTCCTTTTAAGCACTGCTGCTCCCTGAGGGCAACCTTTCTGACTGTCCTCGGAGCAAGTTGTGTTAAGAGCAGATATGCAGCTTATGCCTCTTGACAGCCCTTTGAAGTGCTGGGGCTTCTGCAGCACCCCTTCTGCAAGCTTCCTACCTTCCTTTCTAAACAGCTCATGCTGTCTATCATAGAATCAGCCAGGTTGGAAGAGACCTCCAAGATCATCCAGTCCAACCTATCAACCAGCCCTATCCAGTATTTAATTTACTCCAAGAGTTGTGTACTCTTAATTCCCTTAGAACAGTTCTCAGTTGGGCAGGTTCAGTGTGTTTGTTTATTCTGGGGTGTATTAAAAGGGACCTCCCAGTTCAAAAGGGATATAGAACTGCTTGAGAGAGTCCAGCACAGAGCCACAAAGATGCTGAAGGGAATGGGACAGCTCTGTTAGGAGGAGAACCTGAGGGAGCTGGGGCTGTGCTGCTTGGGGAAGAGGAGACTGAGAGGTGACCTCAGCAATGTTTATAAAGATGTAAAGGTGAGTGCCAGGAGGCTGGAGCCAGGCTCTGCTGGGTGATGTCCAATGCCAGACCAAGGAGCAATTGGTGGAAACTGAGGCACAGGAAGTTTTGTGGAAACTGAGGCACAGGAAGTTTTGTGGAAACACGAGGAGGTATTTTTTCTCTGTGAGGATGACAGACTACTGGAACAGGCTGCCCAGGGTGGTTGTGGAGTCTCCCTCTCTGGAGATATTCAAAACCCACCTGGCTGTGTTCCTGTGTGTTCTGCTCTAGGTGATGGTGCTCTGGCAGGGGGGTTGCACTGGGTGAGCTTTGGAGGTCCCTTCCAGCCCCTGACATTCTGTGTTTCATCTCTGATTCTTACCTGAGCGAGGTTTCTGCCAGAGGAGAGGCGCGGCAGCTCACGCTAATGAGCTGTGCTCTCCATCCCTCCGCCAATGGGTTGTAAATCATTAAACCAACTCCCTGGGAAGCACTCAGAGCACATTTCTTCTGGGCTTCATTTTATTTATTTATTTATTTATTTAGTGCAGTCATAAGCGAGCTTGTACGTTCCATAGGCACGTATGAGTGCTATGGCAACAAGGCCTGTGAGAACTGCGATGCTGTTCACCGAAGCAATATTTTCACCCGTCAGGCACTCGTGGTGACAGCAGCCAACATCACTTCTGGCTCTGTTTCCAGTGAGAAATGTACCAGCACTCTTGCTGAGACAAAGATTTGTTTACTCATTTAATCAAGATCTGCTCTGCCATTATCAGTTCTTTTCTCATCCAATAGAAGGAACAAGATTTATTGGCTGCAGCCACTTGTGAGGCTTCCTTAATGTAAGGAAAATACAGACACTGAGAAACTTTGCTGATGGAGCATCCACTTTGACATAGCCAAATAGAACCTGGGATGTTTTTAAGCTTTATCTTCTTAAAATAGTGCTTAACCAGTTCTGTAACAGAGACAATGCCTTATAGATTTTTGTGCTCTGTAGGGATCACAGAATCATAGAATAAAGCCGGTTGGAAGAGAGCTCCAAGCTCACCCAGCCCTAACCAATCAACCAGAACATGGCACTAAGTGCTCCAGCCAGGCTTTGCTTCAACACCTCCAGGGAGAGCAACTCTACCATCTCCCTGGGCAACCCATTCCAATGCCAATCACCCTCTCTAGCAAGAACTTCCTCCTAACATTCAGCCTAGACCTCCCCTGGCACAACTTACTGTGTCCCCTCATTCTATTGCTGGTTGCCTGGGAGAAGATGGCCCAAACTGTGTCTGATCTGAGATTATATTTCAGTTTCTGTGTAGTGAATTTCAAAGCTTGCTCTGACTTCAGAGGAAAGAGGATTAAGGCATCTCTCTTGGTCCTGCTCACACTGCTATTTGGCACTGCAAAGTGAGCTATTTATTAATGCATAGCCCTGTACTGGTGTCCTAAGTTTTGGTGGGAGGCTGGGTTAGTTCTTCCCATGGTTGGTTTTGATTCATGTATACTGGAAGCCTACAAGCAGTGGCAGCAATTCACCAGCCCCAAGTTTATATACTGGGAGCAAGAATCTCAAGAGGAAGGATCACAGGATGTTAGGGGTTGGGACGGACCACTGGAGATTCCAGTCCAACCCCCCTGCCTAGAGCAGGACCAGAGAATCTAGTGCAGGTCACACAGGAACACATCCAGACAGGGCTGGAAAGGCTCCAGAGAAGGAGACTCCATAACCTCTGTGGGCAGCCTGTGCCAGGGCTCTGGGACCCTTACAGTCAAGAAGTTCTTGCTCATGTTGAGGTGGAACTTCCTGTGCTGCAGTTTCCATCCCTTGCCCCTTGTCCTATCCCAAAGCACAAGTGAGCAGAGCCTGTCCCTGTCCCTTCTTGCCCCACAGCCCTCAGCTATTCATAGCCATTGCTCACATCCCCTCTCAGACGCCTTCCCTGCAGACTAAGCAGCCCCAGGGCTCTCAGCCTTTCCTTATCGGGCAGTGCTGCAGTCCCTTCAGCATCCTTGTAGCCCTCCCTTGGACTCTCTCCAGCAAATCCCTGTACCTCTTGAGCTGAGGTGCCCAAAACTAGATGCAATATTTCAAGCTGAGCTTGACCATTAATGTGCTGTTACTGTGTAGAGAGATGAAGCATTATTTAAATAGCAATTGTAGCTAAGCTGTGAAGGGATTTGGAGAAGGATGTTCTCCTGGTTGTGCTTCATGTGTGACTGCAGTCCCAGTAGGTTTAACCTCAGTTCTGCTGCCTAAGTTCTGCCCATTCAGACTTACTGGTCAAGCAGCTCAAGACAGCTGCTCAGTCATACCAAACCAGGTGTTCCCTTCATTTTCCCTATTTACTTCATTTTCAGAGGATCTGCTTCCCAAGAAAAGCTGAAAGAGCTCTCTTTCAGCTCTCCTGAAGCTGAAGAGCTGAAGCTGAGAGGTAGAAGAAACTGTGTACCAAGACCTTAAACTCATTAAGGGTAAACCTGAGAAACCATTTCCAAAGTTAGGTGAATGCAGCTGCCATGAAGACGTTAAAGATTTCCCAGAGTGTTTCTTTTCTGAGGTGGGCAGGAATTCAGAAGTGGTGTGTGTTCTGAGGAAGGGCAATGCTCTGAGGATGCTTTGCATCTCTGAGTTGTCAGAGTGGGGGAGGTGAAAGGAGAGAGAGCTGAGCAAAGGAGGTCATTTGGTAAGGTAGGAGTTGGCTGTTGAACTTCTGGTCCAGGTAGTAGTAGTGATTGCTCTGATTTTCTCTTTTTCTTCCCATCCCTTTATTTTTGGTAGCTGATTATTCAAGAGCACTTTAGCAAAACTTCCTTCACCTGCTGTGATGAAGGAAGAGGTTGGAGGAAATATTCTGTGCTTATCCTGAAAATGAGGGGAATATATTTTCATTTATTCCTCAGGCTTTGGCAAATGTTTTACTGTACCAGCTGCTTAAGTTGGAGAGAATATTCTTTTAGCACCATTTGTGCAGATATTGCCATTACAAAGAGACTGCAGAAGCCATTATTTCCTCATTACAACTCAATCCTATTGATAGAGTAGGCAACTTAGGATATCAGTAAGACCTTTTGAATGACAGGGTTCTGTTTTATTATAGACAATTCAGCTGTCATGGCTGCACTACCGAATATTTATGGCATAGAAAAAGCTCAGGACTAAAGACAGCTTGTTTCTTAACTGGAGATGTTCACCACACTATCTAGAAGACATTTTCTCCCTGTACTTGTTCCTCACCACACAGGCTCTGTCCAAAAGATGAGTGGAGACTGGGCATTAATTCACAGAATGGTAGAGGTTGGAAGGGACCTCCAGAGATTGAGTCCAGCCCCCAGCACAGGAATGACATTGAACTGTTGAAGGGGATCCAGAGGAGGCCACCAAGATGCTCAGAGGGTTGCAGCAGCTCTGCTGTGAGGACAGACTGAGAGAGTTGGGGCTCTGCAGCCCACAGAACAGAAGGCTTCCAGGAGACCTGAGAGTAGCCTTCCAGGATCTGAAGGGGGCTACAGGNGTTGAGGTCCCTTCCAACTGTACCATTCCATGGTTCCCTGCCGAGGTAGGATCCGCTTGGGTAGTACATATAGGAATGCATCCAGGTGGGGTATGGAAAGGCTCCCGAGGAGACTCCACAATGTCTCTGTGGCAGCCTGCTCCAGGGCTCTGTCACCCTCACTGGAAAGAAGTTTCTCCTCATGTTGAGGTGAAACCTTCTCTCTTTTAGTTTGTAGTTGCTGCTCCTTGGCTTATTGCTGCTGACCACCCGAAAGAGCTTGGCCCCAGCCACTTGATCCCCACCCCTCAGATATTTGTACACATTGATCAGATCTCCTCTCAGCCTTCTCTTCTCCAGATTAACCAGCCCCAGGGCTCTCAGTCTCTTTCCATAGGGGAGATGCTCAAGTCCCCCACTCATCCTCTTGGCCCTCTGTCAGAACTCTTTTGAGCCGGGGCTGGGCACCCTCTGTCAGGCCCTCACCGGGGCCGGGCGCCCTCAATTGTCTCAAGGAGGACAGAAGAATTACTTAAACCAAGTGTGTGATTGATGGTGGGTCACTAACTTCTGATGAATGCTAATGTGTTTGGGAGTGGTAGAAAGCTTCTGCAGGTGTGATAGAAATGATTTGTCAGTTATTGGTAAGCTGCTAAAGTCCCCCACTCATCCTTGTGGCTCTCCCCTGTACTCTCTCCAGCAGGTCCCTGTCCTGAACTGGGGAGCCCAAAATTGGACACAGTGTTCCAGCTGTGGTCTCACTAGGGCAGTGGAGGGGGAGAAGAACATCCCTAGCCCTGTTGGCCACACTTTTCCTGATGCAACCCAGGCTGCCATTGGCTCTCTTGGCCACAAAGGCACATTGCTGGCCCATGCAGAACTTGCTGCCCACCAGAGCTCCAAGGTCTTTCTCTGTGGAGCTGTTTTCCAGCAGGGCAGCCCCAAACCTGTACCAGTGCCTGCTGTTATTCCTCCCCAATTTTACCTTGTGAAAATGGGAAGTAGGAAGCCTTGCTGGGAGGATATTGGGACATTTCCTTTATTAATGTTTGTGAAGCAATCCAAACTCTGTGGATGGGAAGCTGTGACAATGTTGGTGGGGTTCTGCTTTCTGTATTCTCCATTAAAATGCTCACTTGCATTGAAAACGTCTGTCTCAGAATCCTGAGCCACTAAGATGAGCATCTCTGTGAGGAGTATTTTCATTACTTGAAGGGAGAAGCAATTGTCTGTCACCACAGCCCTTTTCTTCTCCAACTGAGAAAGAAGAAACATAATCTCAGAGAGAATAACTCTCAGCAGAATTTACCCTTAATTTCTTTCCTAATGACACGTAGCTTTCCCGTTCACCTTTCATTCAGTGCAGGTAAGAAGTAAATTTTAGGGAATTGAATTTTGCAAGTGGAGTGAGGAGGATTATTTCTGTGAGAAAGATTGGCTGGCTAGCTATTAACTGAACCTGTTGGGTTTTGTGCTCAGGTAAGGGAAAGCATCAAATTGAAAACGTGAGTTGCATTTTAAAGCATCTGCATGACTAAAGAGAGAGGCGATTTAATATGCATCGCCTCAATAACCCTTTAGCTTCTCATCATCAGTGTTGCTTTTGGGTTCCAATGTCTCATCCTGTATTTGAAGCATTAATGGGCAGATAGCCTAATATATGTGAACTTCAAACCTTCATAGAGATGGATGAGTGATAAATATCATAGCATCACGTGGGAAATAATTTGTTCCTGTGCTACTTGAAAGGGAGTTTTGTGAACAAAAGGAAGGGGGGGAGGAAGATGCAGAAAGCCTGAGGTTGGTCTCTACTGGTCTAACCTGATTAGGACAGTACTATGGTCAGCATTGGTAAAGGTCATGAGAAGTGCAGAAACTGGGTGAGCATTGACAGGAAAATAACAAAGAGCTTCCATAATGGTACTGGGATTGTCTGGTCCTATTTGGTTTATTCCCCTTTCTACTTCTATTGATGTGACACATAAGCTTTTCAAGCTGGAGGCTGTCTTCTGGAATGCTTACATTCTGCCTGAGACAATGGATTGTCTGTCCAGTGCTGCACTAATGATTCTGCAGCACTCCAAATAAGTATAGGTAACAATTAATAGACTTGTGTAAAAACCATTCAGATCTGAGCTACTCATTTCAGAGCATGCAAATGTTAAGTATCACTAATATTAACCATGGCTATCATTTATTCATGATTACTGTTGGAATTAAAACTGTTTTGGTTTTTTTTGGGGTTTTTTTTTTTTTTTGGTGTTTTCCTTTTTGTTGGATGTGTTTTATTTCTGTCTTAGGCTCAAAATGCACAGCAGCTCCACGAGAGGATCCAGTCTTCTAGTATGGATGCAAAGTTAGAAGCACTGAAAGACTTAGCCAACTACTCACGGGATGTGACATTTGCCCAGGAGTTTATCAACCTAGATGGCATTTCCCTCCTAACACAGATGGTTGAAAGTGGCACAGAGTAAGTATTCTGCTTAAACCAACATTCCTACTCTATGGGCTCAATTTCTGGAGTGTCTTGAGGGATTCCTGTATATAGCTTTTAGGGTAATAAAAAATAAACCACATGAAGATGTCTGTGCTGCTAGGATAGTGTATCCATCAGCAACCAGTATCTTCTTTTCATTTCCCATAGCAATGGACTGGTGGGGATTTGGGGATGAGTAAAGTATCAAGTCACAAATATTCTCTGTGCTGTGAGATTTTGGGGAAACTGTAGCCCTTGTTCCTTCTCTACCTATTACAACTAAGGTAAATCATTGATAGTGTATTTAGAGGCTGATAAGGAACACCTCTGCTATGAGGATAGGCTGCGGGAGCTGGGGGTGTTCAGTCTAGAGAAGACTTGAGGAGGATTCTAAAGCACTTTCCAATAGCTGAAGGGATCCTACAGGAAGACTTAAGGAGGATTCTAAAGCTGCTTTCCAATAGCTGAAGGGATCCTACAGGAAGACTTGAGGAGGATTCTAAAGCTGCTTTCTAATAGCTGAAGGGATCCTACAGGAAGGCTACAGAGGGACTTTTCCTAAGAGCATCTAGAGACAGGACAAGGGGGAATGGTTTGGAGCTGAAGGTTTAGACTGAATCTTAGGAAGAAGTTCTTCAGTCTTCAGGTGTTGAGACTCTGGAACAGACTGCCCAGGGAGGCTGTGGCTCCCTCCTCCCTGGGGGTATTCAAGACCAGACTAGATGAGGTCTTGAGTAGTTGAGTCTACTTGAGAGGTGTCTCTGGCTCATGATAGAGGGGTTGGAGTATGCTTGAATATCTCCAGGGACAGGACCTCAGCTGCCTCCCTGGGCAAGATATACTGGGGATTTTCCACAGGAAAAAATCAAGTAATTTTTAGAATCTGTTAGCCCTTAGGTTGGGAAATATAAAAAACCACACTCTTGGTGATCCCTGCAAGTTAATACCTATTACCTAACTCCAGCTATATAGTGAACTGCTAATAGCTCATGGTTCCATCTTCAGTGTTTTGGGGTTATGGTCTTTATTTTCATGCAGCAATGTGGTCTGTAGCATGTATTATGTCCCTTAAAAATAGTTACAAACAGACTCTATCTAGTTGTCAGATTTGTTAATGTCTCTTACATTCAAATATTATTTGCTGTTTAGGGACCACATTCAATTAAAACCTAAAGAGTTAAGTTGATGTAAATGTGCACATAGTTCCTATAGTACTAAAGAGCTGTGAAAATGGATAGGCTGGCATATGCCTATGAAGATCAGAAGAGAAATCAAATTAAGATTCTCTGCCTCTGCATTTTTTTTTTTTGTTACCAATTTATCTAAGTTAAAGGGCTTCACTTCACTGCAAAAGGTATTTGAGCTGAAGCCCTTTATTTTCTGTTGAAGCAGAAAGGGAACATTTACATTTTTTCCAGGCATTTCTTTTAGCTGCTGAAACAAGTGCCCTCCTCACCCTTCAGACGTGTTTCTTCTGCTGCTCTGTAGCTGTGGGATGGGCCCAAGATGTAGCAGACTGGTCTGGATTAAAAATAACTCTGATGAGGAAACTTCTGAAGCCAGCACCATTGCTGAAAGAACTGCTCAGCAAATTACAGCCTAGGAGTAGTTCCTGGCTGAGGGTCTAAGTTTTGAAACCACACAGCAGGCTTGGAGACTGGACATTAAGAGCAGAGTCTGTTGCTTTTCTTTGTTTTTAAAGGATAGGGAAAGGTTTCAGATTTTCCTTTTGTAACTGAAGTTCTGTGTTGCCAAAGATGCATTGATCTACTTCTGCCCATGGTGGGGAGGTTGGAGCAGATGATCTCTAAGGTCCTTTCCAAACTAAGCCACGCTGTGATCTACCTGTGTGACCTGCTCATCAGTGTTTCAGCCCATGGGGAGAAATGCTGTCTAGTTTGGGCACTGCACAAAGGCTCAGACTTCACATCTTGAGGAACTTCTAGTACTTGCTGCACTCTTTTCCATGTCAAACAGCCTGGACATTGTGCATTTTGGGTTTTTCCAAGTCTGGTTTTGCAAAGGGAGTTGCAAAGCAAGGACATCTGTGCTAAACTGTGCATTCCCTTCTTTTATATTGTGCTTCACTGGCTGAGTGCATATTTAACACAACTTGAGATTTAATAAAAAGAGCAAATCCCTAATATAAGCAGACTCAGTAGCCTGAGCCTGCCACAGTGCTGCTGCTTGGAATCAATCAGCATGCCTGGAAGTGTTTAAAAGATGCAGAGATATGGTAGTGAGGGACATGATTTAACACTAGGTTTGGTAGAGTTAGATGATGGTTGGACTCACAGGATGTTAGGGGCTGGAAGGGACCTCCAGAGATCATCAAGTTGAACCCCAACTCCATCTTTGCTATTTTCCAACCAAAAGGATTCCATGATTGCAACAAACCAGCTTCCTTGGCATGGCCTGTGAGCAAACAAGGAGTTTGTGGGAGGTGAGGAAGGTTAACTGAGGAGAGTGTGAAAATGAGGGGACTGGAGCACCTGTCTTAGGAGGAAAGGCTGAGAGACCTGTGACTCTTTAGCCTGGAGAAGACTGAGAGGGAATCTTATCAAGGTTTATCAATGTCTAGGGGTGGAGGGCCAAGAGGATAAGCCCAGACTCTTCAGTAGGGTCCAGCAACAAAACAAAAGGTAATGGGCACAAGAAATTCCATCTGAACATGAGGGAAAATATTTGAGGGTGACAAAGCACTGGAACAGGCTGCCCAGAGAGGTTGTGGAATCGCTTTCTCTGGAGACATCCAAAACCCAGTTGGATCAGTTCCCCTGTAAACTGCTGTAGGTGAAGCTGTTTTAGCAGAGGGATTGGGCTAGGTGGTTTTTTTTAGAGTCTCTTCCAACCTTTAGCATTCTGTGATTTATAGAATCATAGAATTGTCTATGGACCAATTGTCAGGTCCATAGAATTGGAAGGGACCTCAAGGATCCTCCAGTTTCAACTGCCCTGCCATGGCAGGCACACCTCACACTAGATCAGGTTGCCCAGAACCACATCCAACCTGACCTTAAAAACTGGAACAGATGCAGAAAAGGCCCTTTTTTGATGGTAATACACCATCCTGTTGGACTAGGAGTGTCATTGAGCCACAACCTGAGAGCAACCACCTTGTGAAATAGTGTGGGGGTGGCTGTTTGCTCTGAGATTGCAACCCAGGATGGGCATGGAGCCTCTGAGGGGATCAGAGAGGGTGGGAAATGCTTGTGCTGCTCTACAAGGAGCCCCTCTTGTGTGCTTTACCAACTGCCCAGAAGTTCATGCCCTGCATCTGCAAGCCCAGGCTGAGTGGTGCCTCTGTGCCATGGTGCAGCCGTGCTAGAAGCTGATGAATTTGGTTAACTCAAGCTTTATTCTCTGTTTCCCCCTGCTATGAGTCATGCAAAATTAATAATCAATATTAATGTTGATATCCAGGCAAAGATTGTTAATAACTATGAAAACCGTTTATTAACATTAAATCTCACCAGAAAACTTATCTAGAGTGTTTGAAACACAGGGTTTGGATTATTTATACATGCAGGGGACAGGCAATCTTAGAACACTTAAGAAACAAGTAGCAAATACAAACATGAAACTGAAAACTGCAGAGAGGTTCTTAGTTTCAGTTATACCTCTTGCCCACCAGGGGACTTGAGAGGCTACTTTCTTTGCTTGGGCAGAAAGGCACAATAGAATCTGGTTACAGAATTTCTTACAATGAAGCTTTGAATATCTGCTCAGAAAATAGTGTCAGACAGTACCCAAACACTTGAAGGGAGTTCTGTCGGTGTCTTGAAAGTCATTGCAGGCAACGCCGAGCATAATGTGGCAGGGCAGAGCAGGCAAAGTGGCAACAGGCATGTGGCAAAAGCCTATTTATTGTTTGCCCAGATGCAGTGCCCCCCTTGGCTAAAGAGATTCACCCATCAGGATGGCACTTAGCCCAACCTGACCATAGTAGGTGAAGTCAGGAGCTTGCTGCCTCTTATTTGGGAAGAACAAGTCTGGGCAAGCCATGGAACCCTAAAGTGGGTGCCTCCAAGCCTTTTGTTTTCTCCCTGCTTTCTGCTTTCCCCCCACACCCCAGCAGAGGGAAGGGGATCATGAGGAAGCCAGGACATGGGTCTTCCACAACATCCCCCATGGGGCAGCCAGCACTCATGGACAGTACCATGTAAGGTTGCTCTGAGGTTTTCTTTGCACGTGGAACTCATGTCAGGGGCAGCTCTCAAGTTATAATTTGAGTGTGTAATTAAGTTTGAGCAGGCAGCCTCTGGAAAGCAAGGCACCAGCTTTTTATGTGACTTGTCCCAAGGGAGGAAAAAAAAAAGCCAACCCAACAAACTAAAGCCAAACCTCTGCTTTATTTAGTCTTGGCTTTATTTGTCATGCTACTTACTCACTCTTGTCAGTGAGGCTGACGACTGGAAAAATGCAGTGACCAGAGTAAGAGAAAATAAATCACTGCTTGCCTCTACTTGGTATTTTTTTCCCTCTGGTGAGGAAAAAGAAGTAAATAGCAATATAAAAACTTGACAAGAGCTAACTGTTTCCTAGTTAATTTTCCATATGTTCTGATCCTGACTATTGAAGAAGATTAGAATACATTAGAGAACAACCTTGCTAGTTTCTTGCTGTTTAAAGCAGCATGAAAAATAACAAATTGAGGTGTTGGGTTTTTTTTCCTTTTGTTGTTGTTGGTTTATGTGTTTTTGGTTGTTTTTGATTGTGTGTGTGATAGGTTGGGGTTTTTTTTGTTGTTTGGTTGGGGTTTTTTTGCTTTGCATATGCTTTCAGAGGTGGTTTGACTACTATGTGCAGTGACCATAATTTGAGGCAGATCTCCTTGAGTGCCTGCTGCTTACAGCAAATGAACCATAGACATGGAGTGTGCTGGGACACAGCCATTAGAGGTTTGGTGGTAGGCAGATTATGGAGTGCATGGGGCCCTAGTGAAGCTGAGTGCATCTTGTCAATAGGAACATAGTCATAGGAGCAGAGAAGCTGCATAGCTTAAAGTGGTCACACTTCACCTCAGCCCTGCTGACTGAGGTGGCTCAACTTTGTTTTGTTGTTCAGGCTTATTCTTAATCTTTGGGTTTTGTTCAGGCTCATTCTTACTTCTGGAACATGCTATGAATCTGAAGAGGTGAAAAAAACCAAAAAGGGGAAAGGGAAAGCAAACAGTAAACATTAAACCAGCTTTTTTTTTTTTTTTTTCCCCTGGTTTGGGTGATGTATAAATTATAGCAGAGCTTGCCAGACAAGACAGGCCATGAAGAAAAGTAAATGCTGATTCTATTTTATAATTCATCCCTGATGTCAAATCACTTCCCAGACTGTGTGTGTTGCTATCACTAAAGTCTGCCTCTGCAGCCAGTTTTATAGAGATGCAGGCATTGTGGGAATGAAATAACAAAAGATTACAATTTCCTGTCCTGTCCCCCTTGGATGCTCTGAACTTTCTGGAGGTATGACAATGTATGGGGTTTTAAAAGGCACTGTGATGACTGAAACCTACAACCTCCCCTCATTTTCACAGAATCATAGAATGGTAAGGTTGGAAGGGACCTCAAGGATCAACCAGTTCCAACCCCCTGCCATAGGCAGGGACACCTCCCACTAGTAAAGGTCACTCAAAGCCTCCTCCAACCTGGCCTTGAACACCTCCAGGGAGGGAGCAGCCACAACCTCCCTGGGCAACCTGTGCCAGTGCCTCACCACCCTCACTGCAAACAACTTCCTCCTAACATCCAGTCTAAGTCTCCCCTCTACCAGTTCAAACCCATTGCCCCTTGTCCTATCATTCCAAGTCCTTGTCAATAGTCCTTCCCCAGCCTTCCTGTAGCCCCCTTCAAATCCTGGAAGGCTACTCTAAGGTGTCCTGGAAGCCTTCTCTTCTGCAGGCTGCAGAGCCCCAACTCTCTCAGTCTGTCCTCATAGGAGAGCTGCTGCAGCCTTCTCAGCATCTTGGTGGCCTCCTCTGGACCCACTCCTGCACTTCCATGTCCTTCCTGTGCTGAGGGCTCCAGAACTGCACACAGCATATTTTGGTATAGCAGCTTGTGCCTCCTTGCTCTGCCACCTGAGGGAATGCAGTTTGTTCATTCAGAGCTGTGCTCTGTGGTCTAGAATACAGAATTAGTACTTCAGAAAAGTCAGGTCTGTGTAGATAGTCTTTCTGATGTAGCAGAAGACTGATGAAGATTTCTTTCTTTAGGTATCTTTGTGTTATGTCAGTGGGACAGATTCTCAGCCTTCCTTAAAAAGCAAAACATCCCCACCTAGCCCTGTGTAAAGTAAGGAAAGGAAAATGTAATTTGCAGATTTGAAACACTGAAGGACCAAAATGGGTGATAATCAGCATCTAAATTTATTTCCATTGTTATCAACAGTAGTAATATAACTGGGAGTGAAAAGATGAAGGCCTGTGCAGAACTCTTGGTGTTATCATTGCCTCTGTCAGTTGTGGTTTGGCTGGAATGACACAGAGTTCCTTAGCCAAAAAAACTCAATTTTAGGAGTATGCTGAGCCTTGACAGTAACCTGAATTCATTCTGCTGCTGTTGAAAAGGTTGCTCTTCAGAGGTTTGCTTCTTCAAAGTGGCTGTGCTGGGCAGCTTTATTGTACAACAGGCATAGCACAGGAGCGTGCTGGTCAGTGCTGCTCAGGTATGGGTGCAGATACCTTCTCAAAATTAAAACCAGGCTGCTGCTTGTGGTTTTGGAGTTCTCCTCCCAAACTCCCCAGATTAACCAGACTAATTCAACTGGCTGGGACTTAAGAACTGAAGCTTTATATTTACAGCTGCCACAATTTACAAGTATATATATATATACACAATATATTACAGATATTTCACAGCATCACCAAGGTTGGGAGAGACCTCAAAGATCATCAAGTCCAACCCATCAACACAGACCTCAAGACCAGACCATGGCACCAAGTGCCACATCCAAACCCCCCTTATTTACAGTAATATGCAAGATAAAAGTAGTAACAGGAAAACAAGACCCCTCCCAGCAGCCAGAGTGCCCAGGAGGAGCTTCCAATCACCCTTCCACCTTCTTTCCACCCCCTTCCTTGTCTCAGAATCTCCCTTACATGCCAGGTGAACTGGGCAGGTCATCAAGGGGTGTTAGAAGCAGAATGATTAGTTGGGAATGTGCAGGTTCAGGCAGAAGAGTTAATACCTCAACAGCCAGGCAGAACCTGCCTTATCTTTGTGCCCTTGCTTTCATGTGTCCCAGCAGAACTAATGGCTGATATGGACATCACCATTATTTTCCTTTCACACCCAATAATCTAATTTCTCTCATTAAACTATTCCAAGTAGCCTCAAACCAGCACAGTTGTAATTGCTTAGTGCACAGATGAGAAAGGCAAACCTGCTTGAAATTAGGATGATGGTTAAATTTTGGGTGTAGTGGATGCAGGTGAGATCAGGTTCACATGAGCTTGGTGATGGATGTGTCTCTCTCGATGTGCTTTGACTCTGCACTAAAAGAGTCTTCTGCCCAGCACATGGAGTTGCAGGGCTGGCTGCTGTGCAAGCTGGAAGCCTCAGAGGTGGCAGTTGTGCATGCCTGGAGGACAAATGGTATTGTTGAGTGCAATTTCAGCTCTTGGCTTGTCTTACACAGACAATGCTGTGCACTAGCCCAGTGGAAAACCGCAGAGAGATTGTTCTGGAGTTATTTCAACTTCAGCATGCTTTTTGGGACCGTTGCTCACAGACCTGCTAATGCTTTTTTTTCCATCCCAGTCTGATGAGTATTTCAGTAGTGCTGTCAAAACACTTAAGCTACCCTTGCTCACAGGCACTTGTTCATCTGAGGAATTATTCCAGTACTGTTTGTAGCAAACCGGACTGGAAAACTGATAGGGATCATTCAAAGTGACAATAAAGGCTTCTTTTGATTTCTTAACCCAGCTGAGTTCTCCGAGCTCACAATATTGCACCAGGAGGCAGATAAGCAAGCACAGCTCGTTGGGTAAATAGCTTTTAAGGAGGTCAAAACAATACTAATCTGGTAGGTCTTTCCCTCCAAGTAACCTAGTCCTTTTCTGTCTTTCCCAGCTCCTGGCTGTGTAGGTAGGACCTGCTTCCTCACTTGGTCAGCACCAGTGCTTCTCTGACTCCCCAGTGCTCAAATTCAGTTTGCTAATCCCTCAGAAAAGAAGGCAGCTGATGGAAGGAGGGGAAAATAATTTGTATTTTTGACAGCACTGGGCTGTTAGGCTCAGCCATTCTTCCAAAGCTTCACCTGGAAGCACAGATTCCTTAATCTGACACTCCTGCCAAAATCAATTCTTGTCCAACAGGGTTTTCTTTTTTAATGCAGTCTTCATTTCTTAGTGCTGCTGTAACGTCGGGAGAGGAGGTGACTATTGTCTGTGGGGCAAAAATCCAAAAGGAAAAAAGAGGCTATAAAGTCAGGTAGTCCTTTGACACCACTGCGGGAAGAGTGATGACAGCAGAGTGAGAAAGGGCTGCAGCCCCATCTTTAGCTGAACTTGCCTTCCTTTAGAGGAAGAAAGGGGAGTCACTTTTCTTTATGGGGTGGCTGCAGTGCTTTATTTTTCTTCTTGCTCTGTTTTGTGTGCTTTGGTTTCCCCTTAGTCTTCAGGCTTGGAGTCCATCCTCCCTCTGTGCACAGGCAACGATGAATTCCCGTAGAACCTTTACATGTGCATAGCACAGACTGCAGGTTTTAGGTGGTAAATGTTTCCTCTGAAGATTGAACCATTTAAGACCAGGTCTTTGAGTGTGGATTCCTGTACTCTCCCCATCCTAAATGCCTTTCTCCAATGCTGTTTTTCTTGTATTGCTTGTGCTTAAGAATATTAGCATTTAAACGACCCCAGCTAAGTGGTGATATTAACACCTCCTTAACAGAAAGAGTAGAGGGGGCAGTTTTCCTGTGTTTTGTTTTGTGATAAAAGGAGTGATTGGATTGGATGTTAGGAATAAATTCTTCAGCTGGAGGGTGGTGAGACACTGCCACAGGTTCCCCATGGAGGTGGTGGAAGCCTCATCCCTGGAGGTGTTTAAGGCCAGGCTGTATGAGGCTGTGGCCAGCCTGATCTAGTGTGAGGTGTCCCTGCCCCTGGCAAGGGGGTTGGAATTTTATGACCCTTGAGGTCCATTCCAGCCCTGACAATTCTGTGATTCTGTGTTTCTAGTTCCAGCAGCGGGTTTATATTTCTAAATGTCCTTCAGAGTGCTTGGCTGGGCAGAACGAATTTGCTTGGTTTTAACTCCAAACAGAAGTGCAGTATTTAAGAAACCAACAAAAATAAGAAGAGCTTAAAATCTGCACTTCTACAACTTTCTAGGATGCTTTTGTTTCTTGGAGTGTGATGTGTGGGGGATATTGTGGTGGCTGTGAGGAGTGGGAGTTCTGCTCCATAACTTAATATTTATTTATTCAATTAAACAGTATATATATATATTTTTTTTTTTAATTTTTTTTTAAAGCTCCTAGTCAGAGTGTTGCCCAGGCTTTTGTAGAGCCTGTTGCAACAGGACAAAGGGAGATAATTTTAAACTAAAAGTGAGGGGATCCAGATTTTGAGTTGTTTGGTTTTTTTTATGCTGAGGATTAGAAACACTGGCACAGGCTGCCCACAGAGGTGGTAGGTGCCCCATCCCTGGCAACATTCACCATGTGGGATGGGGCTCTGAGCAACCTGGTCTCCTTGTGAATGTCCTTGCTGACTGTCATCCTGGACTGGATGACCTTTAAAGGTCCCTTCCAACACAAACTTGTCTGTGATTCCTTAAATCCTTCCTAAGCTGTTTTCTGCTGGAAGCTGCTTTTGACACAACCTGCAGTGTTTGAGCAGGTATTTTAAAAGTCTGTATGGCTTGGGGGGAGGTCCAAAGGTAACAGCTGGTCCTTGGAATCCAGCTGGGTATGTCACAAAGTTCCTTTGAGGCCCAAGAGGGAACATATTATGGTAGCAAAATGTCTGAAGTGATAACTTGTCATTAGGGTTTATCTCACATTATCTTGGCAGCTGTTTTGAGACTCCTCCCTGTATAAAAATTGCTGCCTCTCTTTCACCACTCTGGTTTCTGAATCCTTCACAAACACCATTTAATAGACTCTAATAATGTCTCTGTCTTGGCCATGGTTTTTGTTCCCATCTGTGCAAGTGGAATTGAGGGATGATTTCTAAAAATAAAAGGGAAAGAAAAAAAAAGATAAATCCCTGTAAGTATTGAGATAATTATAGTGTCTAGGTCAGCAAAGGCAGGCTTTCAGCATTTTTGACCATACCTGTGGGTAACTCACCCAGGAAGGGTTTGGGAGTGCTGTCTTGTTGCTACCACAGAGTCAGCCCTCCAGAAGAAACAAGTTGTGTGTGTCTAGCTCTATAGATGGATATACAGGTATAAAAAGAGGGAAAACTGATGGAGGTGGCAGACTGTTCTTACTCCTTTCCAGGCTGACTTGCTGGAGCATTTATCTTGGCTGCTCCTTCAGTGGCAGCTTTAGCATGGTCTGTGGGTGAGTAGGAGAGGAACTCCTGCTCTTGCTGGGCCCTTGTGTGAGGTTTTTGGTTCATTGGTAGGACAAAAAAACCCAAAAACCAACATGCAGGCATTTCAGTAAGAACCTCCACCTGTTCATTGGTAAAACTCTGTCTGGAATCATTTTGTACCATGTTGCTGCAACATTTGATGTCCTAGATTGATTTCTGCTCTTATCACACTTTCAAGAGCGACAGAGATCAGCAGGAACTGGTTTAATATGGTAGTTGCCTTTCCTCTCAACTAAAAGTTTGCTGACTTTTTGTATTTTGTGCCCAGAAGAGCCCTGTGTAATTCAGTTATTTCTCCACATTATTCTAAACGTTTATTTTCTTCCCTGTCTCCTGACCTTCAGTTAACTGCTTGCCAGTTAACTTAAGCTGGGTAAGAGTTCTGTGAATGCTGAAAGAAGTTTACTGTTTGCATGTTTTGTTCTGGGACTGAGATGTTTGTTCTTTCATCCTCAATGCACCTGATGATAGCCTGTTGTGAAAAAGCTCTGGCAAAACCCAGCCGGCTCTTTGAAGTGCTACCACTTCACAAACACCACGCTCCTTTCTCTTTGATGTCTGCCAGACAGGGCACTGATTTCAAGTTTCCTTGCTGCTCCTGCATAGCCAGCACCAGGATGAAAAGCAGCTGTTTTGAAAACTGAGCTCAGAAGGATGCCCTGTGAAGTTTTGGTTGCATATCATAGAATCATAGAATCAACCAGGTTGGAAGAGACCTCCAAACTCATCCAACCCAACCTGTTACCCAGCCCTAACCAATCAACCAGACCATGGCACTAAGTGCCCCAACCAGGCTTTGCTTCAACAGCTCCAGGGACAGTCACTCCTCCACATCTGGGCAGCCCATTCCAATGCCAATCACTCTCTCTGGCAAGAACTTCCTCCCAACATCCAGCCTAGACCTCCCCTGGCACAGCTTGAGGCTGTGTCCCCTCCTTCTGTCCCTGGGTGCCTGGCAGCAGAGCCCAAGCCCAGCTGACTACAACCTCCCTTCAGGTAGCTGCAGAGAGCAATGAGGTCTGCCCTGAGCCTCCCCTTCTGCAGGCTGCACACCCCCAGCTCCCTCAGCCTCTCCTCACAGACCCCTCTCCAGTCTTGCTACCCTTCTCTGGACACCTTCCAGCACCTCAACATCTCTCTTGAATTGAGTGGCCCAGAACTGGACACAGCACTCAAGGTGTGGCCTGAGCACAGGGGCACAAGAACCTCCCTGCTCTGCTGGCCACACTGCTCCTGATCCAGGCCAGGATGCCATTGGCTCTCCTGCCCACCTGGGCACACTGCTGCCTCATCTTCAACTACTCTCTACCAGCACCCTTAGGTCCCTTTCTGCCTGGCTGCTCTCAAACATCTCTGTCCCCAACCTGTAGCACTGCTTGGGGTTGTTGTGGCCAAAGTTGTGTGCCACATAAGGTTGCTTGGATCCTGCACTTTTGGAAGACAGAACTCAGTTGTGTTGGTGGTTGTTAGGGTTTAGCAGAGCCCAGTGCAGCAAGGAAGCACTGTTTGCTGAAGCACAGGAATAACATGCTGTTCAAATTGGGATCTCCCAGCTTGTGGGAAGTGTTTTGAACTTCTGTGCTCCTAAAATGATGTCAAGAGTATTTTTCTCCCCTTTTAAAGGCTGTCTAATCATAGAATGGTTTAGGTTGGAAGGCACCTCAAAGCTCATCCAGTTCCAACCCCCTGCCATAGGCAGGGACACCTCCCACTAGCACAGCTCACTCAAGGCCTCCTCCAACCTGGCCTTGAACACCTTCAGGGAGGGAGCAGCCACAACCTCCCTGGGCAACCTGTGCCAGTGTCTCACCACCCTCACTGCAAACAACTTCCTCCTAACATCCAGTTTCAATCTTCCTTCTGCCAGTCTAAACACATTCCTCCTCATCCTGTCGTTACAAGATCTTGTCAGTAGTCCCTCCCCAGCCTTCCTGTAGGCCCCCTTCAGATTCTGGAAGGCTACTCCAAGGTCTCCTGGAAACCTTCTCTTCTGCAGGCTGCAGAGCCCCAACTCTTTGAGCCTGTCCTCATTGCAGAGCTGCTGCAGCCCTCTGAGCATCTTGGTGGCCTCCTCTGGACTGACTCAAACAGTTCCATGTCCTTCAAGATCCTTTTTGTTTGCTTGTTGCTACTGGCTACACAAATAGCTGTTGTAGCATGAAAGAACCAAAGGTATGAAATCCAAGAACAAAATCTTGTAACTTGACCAAGGCTGTAGCCCAGTCTGGGCTTGGATACCTGGTAAGCTGTGCCATCATTATTTGCAGGCATGTCTGTTGCAGCTCCTAGCTAGTAATGAAGGATTTCAAATCACTGCTCCTGTGATACACTCTTGTGTTTTCTCCCCTGATAGTTACAAAAAGCAGCTCAAAAGATGACTACCCTGAGAGACTGGTCCTGCTTGGGGATAGCCTCTACCCAGACTCACTGTGAAAGAGATTTAGAAAACACAAGAAGGTTTTGGGTGCTGTGGTGTGGGTTTTTTGGGATGGGGTGGTGTGGGGTTTTTTTTTGGGGGGGGTTGTGGTTTTGTGTGTTGTTTT
>VWZE01021522.1:36659-48869 GCA_013396675.1 Eubucco bourcierii
CCCCACTCCCCTCCCCACTCCCCTCCAGATACCTTTAATCCTTATCTTGCTCTGGTTACCCTGGAGATTGCTTTCATCTCTGGCTGTGCTATTCCTAATGCTTATCCTTTAAGCCTAGGTTTTGACTTTTGCAATGCTACTTAGTGCACTACGTGTGTGCAGGTGTGTCTGTGTGTAAGCTATGCATTTAAAAAACTCACTCTGTGTGTGTGGTGCTGCATTATAGTAGTGCTCTGGAGTATTTCTTGCTGCTTGAGTAGCCCCAGCCTTGCAACTCTTCCCTCTGATAAACGATTTGAAGCAGTGGAGTGACACCTCGTGGGCCATCTGATCATTTGAAGTTGCAAACTGCTTTCACCTTCTGGATCCCAAATGGCTTTCAGTAGATGTGCCAATGATGCCACCAGCTTCATACATGAATAGCCCCCAGTATTTGCAGCCAGTAATGCCACCAGGTTTATACATGAATAGCCACCAGTATTTGCAGCCAATGATGCCACCAGGTTTATGCATGAATAGCCACCAGTATTTGCAGCCAATGATGCCACCAGGTTTATGCAGGAATAGCCACGAGTATTTGCAGCCAATGATGCCACCAGGTTTATACATGAATAGCCACCAGTATTTGCAGCCAATGATGCCACCAGGTTTATACATGAATAGCCACCAGGATTTGTAGCCAATGATGCCACCAGGTTTATACATGAATAACCACCAGTATTTGCAGCCAATGATGCCACCAGGTTTATGCATGAATAACCAACAGTATTTGCAGCCAATAATGCCACCAGGTTTATGCATGAATAACCACCAGTATTTGCAACCAATGATGCCACCAGGTTTATACAGGAATAGCCACCAGTGTTTGCAGTTCCATTACCCCAGTTTTCCCTCCAGAGATGAATTGGCAGAATTAATCATTAGTTTTGGTGAGAAGAATAAAGGATCCCATTGAGTTCAGGTTAGTTTAATATCTTTACCTTCTAGACACTGCTGTTCCAAAGGTGGATATCTATATGTTTGATGTGATTGAAGTAATCCCTCTAAACTGTGCTCATTGTTAATGGGGATTAGCTTTCACATGCAGTTAGTTTAGAGAAGGCTGTGTATGTGCTGAACTTTGATTAATTAGGCTATTTTAAAAAGCTATGTATGAGAGAACCTAGAAGGGTTAAATGATCTACACTTTTTAAACCACTTTTCAACCTATATGGTCTGCATTTTTGTAACTATTTTTTTTTTCTTTTCTTTTTTTCTTTTCACTTGGATCTAATTTAATCTTAAAATAGCACAATTCCATATATTTATGGAAAGATTCTGTCATGAAGATGCATGAAAATTCGATAGAAGGAAACCTTTCCTGAAGGTGCTCTTTTTATTCATGGCTTCATAAATAACCATTTTATGCCCAAGGAGTGGACTGGGATGGGGCGGGGGGGAGGAGGGAGAAACAACAAGACTGTAGCTGATTAAATTTCCTGCAGAGTCTTATTGTTGCCTTGTTAGGAAATCCTTAGTTATTTGGCATGCTAATGATGACATTTAAAATCTAATTTAATTCTTAAAAGGTTTGCAATATTAAAAATGGAGCAAGCAAAGCCAACACCCTTATCCCCCAAACCCAAAACCTTCCAGATCATTTATTCACCAAACAAAACAGTCCTTGTAGAATTGCAGTGGATTTTGGGAAGATACTGCATTTTCTTTTACAGTTTATTTGCTGTTTGGGGGTGGATTTTTTTCTGTTTTTATTTTTCTTTAAATAATTAAAGCTGCTGCAGATATCCTTACCATGGAAATGGAAGATTGGTCTTGGTTTGTATTTTACTCCCAAAATATCAAGAATGGCAAATTTTATTTTTAGTGGAGGTACTTGGGGGGGGTTGATGAGGAAGAACCCCTTTCTTAAATGAAGGGACCACCAAAGGCTACCTCTCACTCTTAGAAATTGCAGATGATGACAGATCCAGCCAGTTGGCAGATTATAACAGATTCAGGCTACAGGAGTTGCTACACTCAAACTGATTTTCCACTTTACCCCTCTCTCCTGCTATAAATGTCTTCCATCTGAATGAGTGGCTGTCCACTTCTTTGTGCAGAGTTGGTGCAGGAGAGTAGGGGAGCAAATCACAGCATAAGGATTACCAATTACTTTGCTTAACTATGGTTTTAATACAGGATCACACACAGGATCACAGAATGTCAGGGGTTGGAAGGGACCCAAAGAGATCATCGAGTCCAACCCCCCTGCCAGAGCAGGACCTTACAATCCAGCTCAGGTCACACAGGAACACAACCAGACAGGCCTTGAAAGTCTTCACTATAGAATAAAGCTTATAAGAGCATAGAGTAGACTTTACTCAGGCTTTTAACTACCTCAGCTTCCTTACAGTTCCACTCTGCCCAAAATGTTTTTTAAATGTTGTCTTTTTATTAGGAAAAGCTTGCACCAAGCCCACTGGGACTGCTCATGCTGGGTGGATTTGATTGTGTGCTTATGCTTGTTCGTGGCTTAGAGGCACAGAGCACCTTGCAGGCAGGTTTGGCAAGCCCTGAAGGGTGATACACTGCTTCATTCTGGGCTCCATGTGCTGCTGCTGGAAGTGAATAGTTAGTTCATTGAATGTCTGCAGTGAAATCATTATGGCTGTTGTGTGGTCAGTGCCCTGACTACATGTAGAAGTGAGATTAGCCTTTAAAAGCTGCTTTTTAACTTGGGAATTTCCTGGGCAGGCTCTCAGGTTGGAGCATCTTATTTATGTTGAGTTTAAATCTCTGTTGAATTCAGTTGAGTTCACCAGTCTCAGATTTACAGGTGTCAAATGCAGTGTCCATACCCTGCAAACCCCAGTCTGAGCTGCATGCTTGGATAACTTTGCAATTCTCTTGACAACTGTGACCCATAAATAACCAAAGGAGGTTTAGGCAAAAAAAATGGAGGCATCAGCTATTTCTGCTCCATAGAAATACTTTTAAAATATATTTGCTTCCTTGTAAGAGCAGGAACAAATAATCCACTAAGCTTCTGCCACTCTGTGTGACACAGAAGCACCAAAAGGTGGCAGTTCTGCATGACCTTCAGTTGCCATGAGGAGCTAATGAACAACTCCCTTCTTTTCTGCCTTCAGGTCCAGGACTCTTGAGTGTGTGAGAGGAATTTAGTTTGGACTGTTGGATTGCATGGAGTGTTGTGCTGGAGATGAGTTCTTCTCTTCCCAAATTGCTTTCTTCAAGATGACTGCTCTTGATGTCCATACTGAACTGTATGGGAACCTTGTCTGCTGCACGCCTCTCTTGCTCTCCTGCTACCTCTTAGTCTATAACTGGCTAAATTTTCCTGCCTTTCTGCCAGCTTCCTGCTGCTTTATTCCCTTGGTTCCTGACCTGCTGCACTAGTGGTAAATGTTGTCCTGACTCCTGTCTCTTGCAGCTTTGGAGATATGTTGTCCTTTACACTGACTGCATTTGTTGAGCTGATGGATCATGGGATTGTATCGTGGGATACATTCTCTGTGGCATTCATTAAAAAGGTAAATTTGTAATCAATGCTCTCTGTTCTCTATCAGTTTATATTTTGGACGTGAGTCTTACTTGGTGGTGGTGTTTGGTTTGTTTTGGATTTTGGTTTTTTTTTTTTATTCTTTCCTAGGTACATTGTTGAGGTCAAAAGGTACATGAAAATGTGATTGAAGTGCTGTTTCAGACAATAAATATTTGTAGTTGCAAGATCTGGGAAATCCATGGGAATGAAATGGGATAAGCACTCTACTAGGCTTATTACAGAAGAAATTGCTTAATTAGTCTGGCCTCCCTGCACAGGTAACCATGCAGTTGAAGCAAAAAAAGAAAAAAAAAAAGATCCTTTGGTTTAATGTAAATTAAAATGAGTGATACCATCTGGCTTGAAACAAAAACCCAGCACTGCACTGCTTGCTCTGGGGGTATGGGAGGAAGAGAAACAGTTTAGCTTACCAAGTGAAATCAAGGTGATATCTACTGAGTTCATTGAATTGAATATTGAGTTTATTGAATTGAGCTCTGTCCCTCTTGAATCTTGCAGCTGAAGCCTGTCCTTTTGAAACAGAACATTCCATGATTTCCAGCATGTTAATTTCTTTCTTTGCTTACCTGGACAAAAGCAGCAGAAACCTGGCAGTAGCCTTTAAATACAGAGATGTGGCAAACTTCAGAGGAAAAAAACACCTTTGTCACTGATTTAATCCTTGCCATTTGCTGTGGGGAACCTCCCTCCCACCACCCCTCCTTTACAAAGGATTTTCAAGGCAGGTTGAACTCAGAATTTATTGCAGTTTAAAGTGCATTTGTACAAGGTTTAAAAGATCAGAGTCACTTCATGAAAATGATGCCAGAAGCAATAAGGGAACAAATATAACCTGTGGCAAAGATATCTTCATTTCAGTTGAGCATGTCAGAGCTAAGACTTTTAACTTTGGTTAGATAACTGCTGCCACCAAAGAAAAGCACAAATTGACTTTTGTTGCTGAAACATCAGTTATGAAGAGCATTAGGCATTAAAACTCAGTTTTATCATAGAGTGGTTTAGGTTGGAAGAGTGGTGGAACACTGGAACAGGTTGCCCAGGGAGGTGGTTGGGGCCCCATCCCTGGAGATACTCAAGGTGAGGCTTGACAGGGCTCTGAGCAATCTGATCTAGTGGAGGATGTCTGACTGCAGAGGGAGTGGGACTGGATGACAAAGAGGCATAGATGTGTCCTGACCTGCCATGTGCTTGGAAGCCCTCAGTGAGGTTCTGCAGGCAGGAGGCAAACCTAAAGGAGTACCTTTAGATCCTGTTAACAGCTTTATCCTCACTTGCTTCTCTGCTTTTGCCAGGCCACTTGAGGTTGCTGATGGCCTTGCTCAAGTGGTTGGCAGGTTGGATAAGGGAGCTGGTAAGCTTCTGCTAGCTGAGAGGAAACTTTGCATTAAGTGCTTCTGCCCTTTGAAGCTCTTCCATGTTCAGTGGAAACCAAAATGGAATGGAGAGGAATTAATCTGAACTTCTGTTCTTGAATAGTTTCCTAACTTAAAATGTGGAAGCTGGAGGACAACTCAAGGGGAACCTCTGGCTGCTTCTAACAACTAAGTGCGGGGTGTTGGATGCAATTTCCCTCCCATCTGTCTGTTGGGCACATTCCACCTGCTGCAAATCAGAACGGGCACTCTGAAGGAGAGCTTTGTTCCTTATCTCAGGGGAAAACAGCATCATCTGAAAACAATTTTATGATATGCAGAAATCACTCAAGACTTTATTTATTTATTTATTTATTTATGTTTGCTTATGATAGTAAAGTTTATTTCCAGCTTCTGTAGCTGCCTGAAGGATTTGGATGCCCAGCTCTTGGCAAGTGTCATGGAAGTTGGATATCAAAACACACTACACATTTGGTACTCCTGTCTGTGCTTCCTGCA
Organism: Eubucco bourcierii; assembly: GCA_013396675.1. Taxonomy (NCBI): domain Eukaryota; kingdom Metazoa; phylum Chordata; class Aves; order Piciformes; family Ramphastidae; genus Eubucco; species Eubucco bourcierii. Next base: position 42,093 of record VWZE01021522.1, read on the forward strand.
AGAGGAGAAAGTTTATGGAATGGACTGAGGTGGTTAAAAATATCTGTCAGAATTAGTTCTATAATTGCTGTTTTGTAACTGTGTGACAGAGTCTTAACCTTGAGGGATTGTTTACTCTGCCTTTGTCATGGTTTGGGAGTTACCCACCCCCAAACACACAGTGAAATCACCCAGACTAGGCTCAGCCAGCTGGAAGCTAAGGACTGAAGCTGTATTTACAGTTTAGCACAATTTACAGGCAGATCTATACACAATATACAATTATATACAAGTTAAAAGTAATACAGAAATGCACTACCCCTCCTAGGAATCAGAGTCCCCAGGAGGGGCTCCAAACCACCCTTCCACCTTCTTTCCACCCCTCTACCCTATGCCAGTGTCTGCTAATGTGCCAGGTGAGTTTGGAGGATTGGCAAGGGAGCTGAGCAGCAGGCTGGGCAGTTGGCTCAGCAGCAGAAAGCTGAAGTCACAACAGCTCCCAGAGAGAGACTCTCTGTGTTATCTATGTTTGTGTCCTCATTTTTATACATCTCAGCTAAGCCTATAATTGAAGCAGACATTACTGTTGTTTGCTTTTCACAGCCTATAATATATATATATATTTCATTAAAATATTCCAATTAGCCTCAAACCAGCACAGCCTTCTAAAACACACCCTGCAGGAAAAGGGGTGATGACAGCAGGGAAAGTTGCGTCTCGACAACTGTTGGTTGGTTTTTATGGGGTCAAGTGCAATTCATAGAATGGTAAGGTTGGAAGGGACCTCAAGGATCAGCCAGTTCCAACCCCCTGCCCTAGGCAGGGACATATCCCACTAGTACAGGTTACTCAAGGCCTCATCCAATCTGGCCNNNNCCAACCTGGCCTTGAACACCTCCAGGGAGGGAGCAGCCACAACCTCCCTGGGCAACCTGTGCCAGTGTCTCACCACCCTCACTGTAAAGAACTTCCTCCTAACATCCACTTTCAGTCTTCCCTCTGCCAGTTGAAACCCATTGCCCCTTGTCCTGTCATTGCAAGACCTTGTCAATAGTCCCTCCCCAGCCTTCCTGTAGACCCCTTCAGATACTGTATGATTTTGGCATCCTAAGCATGTTTGGTTTATCACATGAGCAGTGCAGGGTTTGTGCATACTCTGTATAAGTTGGACTGGATGATCCTAGAGGTCTTTTCTAGCCTGGTTAATTTTGTGATTCTGTGTATTGGTGGCCTTCTGGACATCTGACAGCTCTGGCTGCAATGCATCAAAGCACAACTGGACTGCCATTAAGAGAGATGCTGGATTGCTATTAAGGGAGGTGGGATTGGGCAGTGCTTCTGAGACAGCTTATTCCTCGGTACAATGTGCATCATATATTCATAAATATTACTTGGGCTCAGGACTTGCAGGCAGCAGATATTGAAAATCCAGAGCAGTTTCCTAAGCTAACTGGGTTGCTTTTCTCTTCCTTTTCTCTGTGCATGCATGGGCTGGTTGTTTATTTTCTATAATGTCAATGTATGCTTCCCAAATTGAGTTAGATTCAGCATAGCGTGTTCCTGTTGTGGTAATGCAAGCCAAGTAGCAGAGCAAACAGCAGTGCTGCAATGGATTAGGAGAAGAAAAATCCTGTCCCTCTTTCCTTGTCTCCAAACAAAGTTGCAGGAAAGCTGTTTTGCTGCTCTGGAGCTGCTCAGAATGTCACAAGTGTAGAACAACTGCTGTTGTCCGTATGTCAATATTGAAGTGTGAATTTTACAGGCAGCTGGGCAGCTTTTCAAAGTGTAGCAGATGCCTTTCCCCCTTCCAAAAGGAAAAAGATGCTAAAGCCTAAGCAAACATGAGACTCAGGAGGGATCTAATGCCCTTAATAGCTTGTAGCATGAGTCCTGAAGCAGCATGTGTACTGGGAATTGTTCTGGAAGCAATACAGCAAACTTGAGGCAGGACCACTGGAGTCTGTTGCTTGGCTGCAAAGAGCAAATAACTGTGGTCACACATTTCTTCTGTCTGCATATGCTGGTAATCAGCACTCAGCAAAAGCCCAGCCAATTCTCTCCTCCTGCAACAGCAGAAGGTCAGCTACTCTCTACAATTACCTGAAGGGAGGTCGTAGCCAGGTGGGGTTGGGCTCTTCTGCCAGGCACCCAGTGACAGAACAAGAGGACACAGCCTCAAGCTGTGCCAGGACAGGTTCAGGCTGGATGTTAGGAAGAAGTTCTTCACAGCAAGAGTGGTTGGAATTGAAATGGACTACCCAGAGAGGTGGTGGAGTCCCCATCCCTGGAGGTTCTTAAAAGACTGCATGAGACACTTACAATCATAGAATCAGTCACGATGGAAGGGCCCCCGAGGATCATCCAGTTCCAACTCCCCTGCCATGGGCAGGGACACCTCACACAAAATCAGACTGTCCAGAGCCTCATCCAGCCTGGCCTTGAACACCTCCAGGGATGAGGCTTCCACCACCTCCCTGGGCAACCCCTTCCAGGCTCTCACCACCCTCATGCTGAACAACTTCTTCCTAACATCCAGTCTGAATCTCTCCATTTCTAGCTTGGTTCCATTCCCCCCAGTCCTATCACTACTTGAGAGCCTAAAAAGTCCCTCCCCAGCTTTCTTGTAGCCCCCTTCAGATACTGAAAGGCCACAATAAGGTCACCTGGGAGCCTTCTCTTCTCCAAGCTGAACAGCCCCAGAGAACAAGTGCTGAACAATGTACACTCAGTGAAACTGCAGCTTTATCCCTTATTAAAATAAACCCACGTGCCTGATCTTTAACCCACTGAGATTCATTAGTGCCTTTGCTAGTTTTGAGACCGTGGAAGTAAGTGTGAACAGAGGGATCAGAAGAAAATGATCCATCACACAGCAAATATTAGACTAGCCCTATCAGAACACACCCCTCTCAAAAAAAACAGTGCATTTGGAGTTTTGAAGGACTAGATGGGAATGTGTCATAGTTTTATGAGTGGATAGATTGCTCTAAAAGGCACCACTCAGTCCCTGACAGGCACATTACTCCAGTTCGGAAGTCACAGAAGTAGACTACTGCAAACAAAATGCATCCCAACAGCAAGGGGGGGTGGGTGTTTAAACAAAAATGAAGAAAAATGCCTGCTTTGCCAGTGTGTTTTGCCAGACAGCTAAATCTAAATGTCTTTCTTGAAACATTTACCTTGGGCACAGATATTTGTGTAGAGAAAGCTGCTTGCACAGATTTCTACTGGAGAGAATCAGAAGTATTTTCCCTCTTGTTTCCAATGTTTTCCTCACAAAAAAAAAAGGGGGGGGGGGGAAATAAAAAGGACCTGCTCTAGTTCTTTGATGTTGATTTATCATGTTCCTAGTGTAATCCTGAGTATATATTTTGGTGGTATGATTACTAACATACATCTATGGTGATTTATACCAGTTTGAGTGCCACTGTGTTCTCTCTACAGCGTCTAGTTGATTGCTTTCAGGTGTTCACTGCTTCCTGGCTTGTGGACAAGGCTACTTCTATTCTGAGCCATGCCCATATTTTTCTTTGTTCCCCTTCCCCATTCTCATTAAAAAGTGTACATTCTCTGACTCTCTCTGGTTGTAGATAGCAAGCTACGTGAACAAGTTTGCCTCGGACATCTCCATCCTGCAGCGATCGCTGGCGATCCTGGAATCCATGGTGCTCAATAGCCATGACCTCTACCAGAAGGTAGCCCAGGAGATCACAATTGGGCAACTAATCCCACATCTGCAGGGGTGAGTGTCTTCACCCACCTGATATGGTGGGGTTTTGTGTTTTTCTCCAAGTAAGTGCAACATTTGGGGAAAAAAACCAGAGTGCTATTAAAAACTGACAGACTGCTGTGTTACTCCTGCATCTGAGTTCCAGCTGACTGGTAACCACCTTGCTGGAATTGGCTGGTCATTGGTTTCTTTGTTATTTTAAATGTTCTTTACACAGCTGCCTGTGTATTTGGAAGTGGGGAATGAATCACAGAGTTGTCAGGGTTGGATGGGACCTCAAGGATCATCCAGCTCAAACCTCCCCCTGCCATGGACACTTTCCGCTAGTTCAGGTTGCCCAGAGCCCCATCCAGCCTGGCCTGAAGAACTTCCAGAGATGAGGCTTCCACCACCTCCCTGTTTTAGTGTCTCACCACCTTCATGGTGAAGAACTTCTTCCTAATGTCAAATCTGAATCTCCCCTCCACTAGCTTGGATCCACTCCCCCTAGTCCTATCACTACCTGACACCCTAAATAGTCCCTCCCCAGCCTTCCTGTAGGCACCTTTCAGATACTGGAAGGCAACAAGAAGGTCTCCTCAGAGCCTTCTCTTCTGCAAACTCAACAACCCCAACTCTCTCAGCCTGTCCTCATGGAAGAGGTGCTGCAGCCCTCTGACCATCCTCAGAAGATGAAGGGAAGAACCACCCCATATTAACAAAAGACTTAACTATTAGCATACAGATGGGGTTGTTTTGCTTGTGAAACAAAAACTGGTCAACTTTTGCTGAAGGTGTATTGAGAAGAGAGAAGCTTTTTCTTAAATAGTAATATGTGGTGGTTAAAAGGATGGAAACTACCTCTCCTAGTGCAGGCTAATTTATTGTGTATAGTTCTGTTTGCCTCCCAGCTGAGGCATTTTCCACTCACCTGAAGACCTTTTAATATCAGCAAGTTAATTTCCAGAACCCACTGGGGAAGATTCTTCTTTCCATCTCAATCTGTCGGGCATCTGGCAGAAGCTGTTTGTGTGGGGGTTTGCTGGGATTATTGGAGGGTCAATGGCACTTCAAGAGTGTGGTTCATTCCACCTTTCTTGAATGTTGAGTCCCTCTGGAACGTGTTGTTGTCTCTGTTAATAAGAGACAACCTATTCATGACCAAATGTGACTGCTTACCTAACTTCTACATGGTTAACATGCAGTGCAAGCAGTGCCTCCACTTCTACCTCAGCTGGAAGGTGTTTCTACAGCTTGTGTGTGTTCATTTTCCTCTCTCATGTCTACAATTTTGTTCCAAACAGGACAGACCAAGAGATCCAGACATATACCATTGCAGTAATAAATGCACTTTTCCTTAAAGCACCAGATGACAAGAGGCAGGTATGTTGTTGGGTCTTGTGTACCTCTATATCTGTAAGAAAAATGTGTCCTATTCATACTTGTAGTTCACAGGATGTTAAGGGTTGGAAGAGACCTCCATAGATCATCAATTCCAACCCCCCTGCCAGAGCAGGACCATATCGCCTATCTCAGGTCACACAGGGATGCATCCAGACAGGGCTTGAAAGTCTCCAGAGAAGGACACTCCACAACCTCTCTGGGCAGCCTGTGCCAGTGCTCTGTGACCCTTACAGTTGTCCCAGTCACATTTATCCTGTAGTTAATTCAAACTGAAACCTGTCATTTTGTGCTGGCATATCATCCATTTAAATAGAGCTACCTCCATCTCACACCAACACTTCTGAGCTTTTGTGGCTCCCAGTAACCTCACATGAACCATATCGACTGTGGCTGGCTGTAGTGTTTATTGTACTGAACTCTTTGCCAGCACAGCTTGTAAAACCAGACTATTTTTTAACTGAACTGTTTCCCCTCCAGATTTTTCAGTGGGGTGGGAGGAAGTGTTCCTTTTGAGAATGGAAAGATCTTGCCTTGCATTTTGTTATTTTTGTAGTGTGCTATTTTAAGTTAACTTCGGTGCCAGAGATCGGCAGCCTCGAAAGGAAAACGTTTCAAGCTTGGTAACTGCTGTTAGATGAGGACGGAAGGTGATGTGTTCTGAAATAGATTGCCCCTCTGCATGTTCATGGAGCCATTAGGCTGTGTCAGAGGAGGTTTAGTCACTTATTTATCTCACATTTCTGTCACCAGGAACAGTGATGGTAAATTCTTGTGGTGATATACTGATAGCACCCAGAACAACTTCACCAAGAGCTGCTGATTAGTGCTGGCAAGAACTTGCCTTAGATTATTTGCATTTTTGAAGGGCTGGAGATTGTTTAAACAGACATCAAAGCCATAATGGATAACTCTTCTTCCCCCCTTCATAACTACTTAGAATCATAGAATGCTTTAGGTTGGAAGAGACATCAAAGATCGTCTAGTTCCAACCACTCGCCATAGGCAGGGACACCTCCCACTAGAAGAAGGAGCAGTGGACGGAAGCTGCAACACAGGAGGTTCCACCTCAACACAGGGGGGGAATTCTTTACTGTAAGGGTCCCAGAGCACTGCCACAGACTGCCCAGAGAGGTTGTGGAGTCTCTTTCTCTAGAGCCTTTCAAGGTTGTGGAGTCTCTTTCTCTAGAGCCTTTCAAGGCCTGTCTGGATGTGTTCCTGTGTGCCCTGAGCTAGATTGTCTGGTCCTGCTCTGGCAGGGGGGTTGGACTGGATGAGCTCTTTGGGTCCCTTCCAGCCCCTGACATCTTTTGAGCCTGTGAACAGGTCACTCAAGGCCTTATCCAACCTGACCTTGAACATCTCCAGGGAGGGAACAGCCACAACCTCCCTGGGCAGCCTGTTCCAGTGTCTCACCACCCTCACTGCAAAGAACTTCTTCCTAACATCTAATTTAAATCTCCCCTCTGCCGGTTTAAGATGTCATTAAGTGTTCCTCTTCTATGATCCAAAGGTGCTCAGTAAATACTTCCCAGCCCTCCTGTAGCCCCCTTCAGATACTGGAAGGCCACTCCAAGGTCTCCTCAAAATCTTCTCTTCTTAGGCTGCAGAACCCCAACTCTCTCAACCTGTCCTCATAGCTGAGCTGCTGCAGCCCTCTGAGCATCTTGGTGGCCTCCTCTGGACTG
>VWZE01021523.1:13387-24942 GCA_013396675.1 Eubucco bourcierii
CTGATTTTTTTTTTTTTTTTTTTTTGAGTGTTACAGAGCTTACAGGAATAGTGGGAGAAAACATGTCCCAAGTAAACAAGCATGTGACCTCAGAACTATTTTTGATGTGCAACACTAGGCAGAGAAGCTGTCCAAACTGCGGTAAGATGGAGAACAGACACATGATAATAGTTTAAATAAGCTTGTGTCCTGACGTTTCTTTGAAAGGTTATCAACAACAGAACAAAACAACCCGTGGAAAACAGAGCCCCACAGTTTACTGGGATAGTTCAGCTATTGCCTCCTTAAATTCTTTATATGCCTCATTAGAACAAGTGCTCTTTTCAGCAGCTCTCTGAAGGCTTATCTAAAGGTTACACCATTTTGGACAGACAAGTAACTCTAGCTGGTACCAGCTGCCTATTTATGTACATAAGCTAAGGAATTCACCAGCACTGGAAGTCAAATGCCCTTTTGCTGCTTCTAAGTCTAACGCATCGAGAACTCGTGTTGGAAAAAGTTCTTTCAACAGTTCAGTCTAGGACAAAAAGATTATTATTTCTCTGTTGTGTGTCACAATGAAAGTTTAAAGCCAGTGTTCTTTAAGAAAGACTATTAATCCACTTGTACCAGGAACAGAGCAGTGACAAGCAGGTCAATTTATCACTCTAAATGCTGCATCCATTAGCCAGAAATAATAAAGAAACATTTTAAGCACAGATACAGCTACCATGTCCAATCGAGGAGAACGCCAAGATCTCAACAGCTAGAATACTTTCTCAATAGAGCAGAACTTACTCAACTTGGCAGAGTCATAATTAGCTGGCTGTCCAAATAAAACAATTGATTTAACACGATAAAATCTTTGGCATAGTAATGTAATTCTTATTTTCAAATATGATTTCAAGAAGGCCTCTTAGTTCACATTTAATTAGTAAAGCAATTCTACTATTAACTTACCAATTAGCATGACAACCGAACTTTATTTTGTTTTAAATAAGTAACACAACTAAGTCTGATTACAAAATAAGTTCTTTCCATTTCCTCACAGTTGCACATATCTGCTAGCCTGCCAAAGCAGCAGCATTAATAAAACAACACATATGCAACACTTGGTTGACAACACTGCATAATTTATAAAAGGTTGACGCACACAGAATGATAGATTTTTAACAAGTCAGACAAGTGAACCAGTCATTGTCCACATACTTTTCTCCATGAGACAGAGGTTACCATCCTCAGGGCAGGACAGCAGAGCAGCCAAGTCCTACTACAATTTTCAGACATCTCATTAAAACAAAAATGAAAAAAAATTCCATTTGAAACAGAATATTAACAATAGAATCCAGAAAAATGTTACAAGTTCTTGTGTAAACTCTCTTCAGTATTGTGAAACATGATGAAAGCCATTAGAAGTAACATATTTAAGGATATGCATTTTGAAATAATATAAAATAATTTATCAGTTTTCAGTAATGAAGCTCAAAGTACACACCAAGCAATCTGAGGTACAATTAAATACCACAGCGGGATCATAAAAGACCATCTTTCATGTTAAGTGGTGATTTAAAGTAGTAATTTGGAACTTACAAGTTGTGTAGCTTTTAAAAATTACATTTTCACCAGTGTCTTTGTACAGTCAATAGTGATTTGCCTTTTAGTTACCTCAATTTAGTAAGTGAAGTGACTTACCATTCTTGCTGACATCCAGTTCCCTGAGATTAATGAGATTTGCAATGGATGCTGGCAATGTGGTTAGATCATTGTCTGGCAAACTCAGCTTGTGCAGAGACTGACAGTTAAAAAGTTGCTGTTGAAACAAAGAGGGAAAAAGGAATGCAACTTTCTCTTGGATTTGTCTATATAGCTTTTGATTTTAATCCCTTTAAACTTCTGACCTCACAGCTTGCAGGCCAGACTACAGAGAGGCTCTGACTACAAAAACTTCATTTAATTAGTTTTATTCAAAATTGACGAAGTTCTCAATGCTGAGGAAAGCAAAAAATCTGCAGCCACAACAAGTCAGAAACTATACTTCAACACTTCTTACAAGTTCCTTCCACTGTTTCAGAAACTGTGACCTATAGTCACATATAGTCCTGTAAACATCACAGAATAGTTCCCGTAACTTAAATGCCATGTGATACCCCAGAGGTATTGACAGCTTTATCAAAAAAATTAAAGCAAAGTAGACATGTGCCTTTTTTTTTCCCCCTCAAGTTGAACACTTGAGTAGGTACTGATCTTTTCCAAAACGTTAATTTTATTCCATTATATTTTAAATTGTTTCCTTTCCACATTTCCTAGCTCAAGTACATGAAAATCTGGCAAACTTAGGATGATCTACAGATAGTAAAAAAAAAAAAAAAAAGACAGAAAACTTCTGTACACATGCATCACAATTTGCAGCAAGCATTAGCTTAGGAAGAGCCTGTTCTCTTCCTATATGCCTTGAGATTCTTATAAAGCTTTAGAACTTCAGGTACAGCAAGTAGTATTAGTGTAATGGAAGAAAAGTCCTCAAATGGTAAGTAGGAAACTGAAATGTAGTATAAAATAAATCTCTACAGAACACAGTTGAATTGATTCACCTCAACCATTTACGGTCAACATTCCTTTCCTAACAATTCTGGTAAGATCACTCACAGATACCTGGTCTCAGCATTCTTTTCCTTTGGAATTCTGAGAAAAGGTCATATAAGACTTGGATGTATTCTACAAATAACAAAATTTATCCTGATCAACATCATACCAAAGGGCTTAGTTCAACCAAAATTTCTTCTGTGTCTTTCAATTATGAGGCCATCATTTCAACTACAAAATGTTTGAGCTAATCCCATTCACATAATATTTGCATACACCAGCTCAGACATAAATGAGCAAGATGCACAGCTCAAGGAATGAGCTTTAATTTCCCTGCTTATGTGTCAGCTCCTCAGAAATGTGTACCTGTTACAACTCGTTGGTACCATTAAGGCTCTAGAGAGTTACAAGTTACTTAGGATTTCATATAGGAAGAACTTTGGTAAGCTCGTGTTTTGGAGCCATTCTCTTTATTTCAGTACTTTGGGTAAGAATATATACTTAAAACTCATCCCCGAAAACTGTAGTTTGGACTCTTGAAACTGTAATAAGTCATTCAGGTAAAAGGAAACACAGTTACATGGAACTGCAGTATCTTTAATGGAAAATAAGGGGGAAGGGAGTTTTGGATCGTGGTGAATTTTCAGTTGTTCCTTTTGTTGTTGTACTTTTTAATGTTTACATATTCAGTGGTTAAGTATATGATCACTATTGCCACTGAACAGCAGTAGTCATATAAATAGGGACTATTTTACTGTAGAATTCCAGTGTCTTCCAAACGGCAAAGTAAGAAGGCAATGAAACAGCTACCATTTGATTTTTTTAGCTCAAATGCACATCATGGGATAAACAAAGTACCTTTTCAGATGTGATTTTGCAAACAATATGATTCCACATCAAACGCCAGGTAGCTTTTGAAAATGACACTGCACACCACCACTGTGTTGAAAGCAAAGTATTTCTCCACCACACTTCCCTCATACTGCATGCCTTCAGAGTGAAATAAATTAAGGAGATCTACTGCAGGAACCATATTGTAAGTATGCTCCAACCTTTCTTAAAAGATGGGAAGCAATTTTAAAAAAAATAATTTAAAAATCCAGACACTGATAGGTCAATTCAGTAATCAGAGTGACAATAGTCAAGACCAGATAGACGTGCTGTGGTGCACAAAGTGTAGCAGATTGCAAAACAGGGATAAGAACACGTCACCGGGGCAAAAAGGAGAGTGGGAAGGTCTTAAAGCTTCAGAAAGTTGGATTCAGTCTAGTAAGTACACTATACCCTTTACCTGGTATGTCTTAATTAAAAACTCTCCCCCCACCCCGATTTAATAGACTAATAAAAGTTTGGGGTATGGAAAAGGCTTGAAACTCTGGCTCCAGATCAGCTATGACAATTTCAAATATTACAGGCCTTTCCTTATGGACCTTGTATGTGTAATTTTAAGATCATAATTTCTGTCGAATTATTAAATAAAACACTCTTATTATGCAACCACCATTCCCTAATCTCTCTGCTTCTCCCTTTACAGTATTTGAATTTTATGTGGCTTTTTTCTTTCCAACACTGAAAGCAGTAAAAAATGATGATCAAAATTGCTTAACATCTTAAAAAATAAAATACTTCCTCTTTCAAAAACAAGCCTGTACAGATAATACATCATACCTGAAATAGGTTATTACATGTCCTTGCAGTTCAGTTCAGCAAAGTAAAAAAGGAACATAAATGTTTAAGTAGGCTTTCTAATCAAATGTGTAATTCAGGCCAGACTGCTCACCTCTCAGTTTATTCATGTATCAAAGCTGGATTTCATATAGGAATTGACTAACAGAAATCAAATGGCATCTAACAGAACACAAGACAAAGCAGACTAAATTCTGTTTCTGGACTGAAACACCAACATGCATCCAACTGATCACCACAGTAGAGTCTTTCTTCCTCTTAGGATTAATAAAAATAATTTATGGAGAATTATGAGTTTAGTTACAAGATTTTTGCTTAGCTATCATGACTTGGGAAATAAGAGCACGATGTAAGAAGAGTTTATTTCCCAAGAAAGGTGTTTTGCTCTGTTTTTAAAGAATTCAATGTTACTATTCTCCAACAAAAAACAAGAGACAGCAATTAAGTTGTGAAAATAACATGAAAAATACATTTACAGTTGATAAAAAGTTTTTGAAACAAAACTACTAAAACCTAAATAAGTAACTCTGAAGAAGTATCTGCTTGAGAAGAGAAAGAATTAAAGAGGAGACGTTACAAAGTACAACTGACTTCCACAAAATGTCTGTTTTTAACTTATATGTTATTAGCTCTATTAAATGTGCAAGTATGTATTTTCATTGATGGGTTCTCGGGATCTTCCAGCAGGACTACTTCTTCTGGCACAAACGCTTACTTAAAAATATTTGGCAAGCTCCAGCCTAAAAGCTGAAGTGGAAAGCTAGACATTATCTGTATCTACAGGGCTGATGAAGTAGAAGAGTTAATAAATGTAACTAAAAGGACAGTCAGACAACATACCTTTGGAAGCTCTTCAATCTGATTAGCATCTAAATAGAGTTCTTCCAATGTCTTTTCAAAAGTAAAGATCTCCTTAGGCACCTGTTCCAAGCTGCAGTGGGAATAATCAAGTGTAGTGACTGTTTCCTCCTCTCCACGCAGACAGCGGCATGGCACCAGCCGCACGAACAAATTCCGCTTTGTTGTCATCTTCAGGCACTGTAAACCAGAAATCCACCAATTTTAAAAGCAGGACAAATACAGAAATACTCACACAGGTAGCTTCTAAAACTCTCAATGGTTGCTCAATATCTGGGAAAGAAAGTAGTACAGACACTATCTGTGTAAATGTATATACACGTGCAAGAGAGAGAGAGGAGAGCATGAGTATTCATTCTCTTCTAAACACAAAGATCCCTAGTGGCATTAAATGGAGTTAGAACACCTACGGATCACAGAGGACAAAGCAGCAGGTCTGCCTTTTTACAACACAGTTTATCCCTACCTTTACAACAGGTAATTTTTAGCTTTCATTTCACACCTCGTCTTCTAAGCTTAATTGATGAGCAGACATAAGGATCGGTATCTGTAGCAAACTCCATAGTAAAAATGGGTGGTTTAAACCACACGGACATGTATTTGAGAGAAGCATGGGCTCCACTCATTCATACACATTAACTGTGATGGCAACTGGAAAAAAAATTTTGCAGTAACTGCACAAAATGGGACAAAAGAAAATATTATCTATTGATCTGCCTCTATCCTGAAGGTAGCAGCAACTGTGCAGATAGGTTTTCCTCTCTAGATTAAATGGTGATGAAGACTAATTATTTTGTGAAATCTCAAACCTGTGAGAAAAAAATTGTTTTCTGGTATAAGTATGATACAGTATTTAAGAACACGCAAGGAAGTAGCACAGTAGTAAGAAGGTTTGCAACTACAGACTTCAGGAAAGCTAACTTGGACCTCCTCAGAGACCTCCTTGGAAGAATCATATGGGCTAGGGCTTTAGAAGATAGAGGGTAGCTGAAAACATCTGGTTAATATTCAAGCACCACCTCCTCCAAGCTCAAGACTGCTGCATCCCCATTAGTAAGAAATCAAGCCAAAAAAGCAAGGAGCTTCTGGAAAATCTCAAGTGGAAGAAGGAGGTTGACAGAATGTGGCAAAATGGATTGGCCACTTGGGAGGAATACATGAATGCTGCCAGAGTATATAAGGACGCTACAAGGAAACCTAAGGCCCTCTTGGAATTAAGTCTGGCAAAGGATGTAAAAGATAACAAGAAGAGCTTCCTTAAGTTCTTTAAGGAAAAGGTACCCAGCAAAATGTGGCCCTGCTGCAGAATGAGTTGAGTGACCTGGTGACAAAGAACACAGAGAAGGCAGAGTTACTGAAAGCTGCCTTTGCTTCAGTCTTTACTGCTAAGACTGGCCCTCAGCCCCCTGAGCTAAGAGACAAAGTCTAGAGGAAGGAAGACTCTCTCTTAGTTACAGAGGAATGGGCTGAGATCCCCTAGAGAAGCTGGACACCCACAAATCTGTAGGCCTCAACAGGAAGCACACACAAAGACTGAAAGAGCTTACTAAGGTTAATGTTAAGCCATTCTCCATCACTTTTGAAAGGTCATGGAGAACAGGGGAGGTGCCTGAGGACTGAAGCAAACCCAGTGCCATAAAGGGCAAGGAGGACCCAGGAAACTACAGGCCAGTCAGCTTCACTTCCAACCCTGGGAAGGTGACAGAACAGCTCATTCTGGAGGTCATCCCAAAGCATGGGGAGGAAAATATTATCAGGAGCAGTTGGCATAGAAGGGGAAACCATGCTTGAGGAATCTGATAGCATCTTATGATGATGTGGCCAGGTGGGCTAATAAGGGGAGAGCAGTGATGTTTGCTTTCACTTTAGCAAGGCTTCTGACACTGTCTCCCATAACATCCTCATAGGTACAATCAGGAAGCATGGGTTAGATGAGTGGACAGTGAGGAGGATTGAGAACCACCTGAATAACAGAGCTCAGAGGATTGTGATCTGTGGTGCAGGGTCTATTTAGAGGCCTGTGGTTAGTGGTGCTCTCCAAGGGTCAGTACAAGGTCATTTTGCTCAACATGTTCACCAGCATCCTGGATGAAGTGACACAGTATGCTCTTAGCTCTGGGAGGTGTAGCTGAGGTATCACAAAGCTGTGCTGTCATTCAGCAAGGCCAGGACAGGCTGGAGAGTTGGGCAGAGGTGAACCTAATGAGGTTCAACAAGGGTAAGTGTAGAGTGCAGCACCTGGGAAGGAACAACCCCAAAAAACAGCACAGGTTAGGGGCTGATCTGCTAGAAAACATCTCTGTGGAGGACCTGGGAGTGCTGGTAGGCAGTAAGTTCACCTTGAGCCAGCACTGTTAGCCAATGCCAGTGGTATTCTGGGGAGCATTAAGAGTGTGGCCACCAGGCCAAGGGACATTCTCCTTCTTCTCCCCTTCTCTGCCCTAGATGGGGTGCACCTGGAATACTGTGTACAGTTGTGTCTCTGGAAAGTCCAAAGGAGGGTCATGAAGACGACTGGCATATTTCTCTTACAAGAAGAGGTTGAGAGACATGTGGCTCCTTAGTCCGGAAAATGGAAGACTGAGAGGGTATTTAATAAATGTTTGTAGGTATCTAAAGCATGGAGGTCAAAAGGATAGGGTTGGTTCTTCTCAATGGTGGCCAATGATAGGACAAGGGGCAACAGGTATAAGTTAGAACACAGGAAGTTTCACTTAAACCAGAGAGGTTGTGGAGTCTTCTCTGGAGACTTTCAAAACCCACCTGGACGTGTTCCTGTGCAACCTGATCTAGGCATACATACATTAGAAGAGGATTAGGACAAGATGTACAAAGGTCCCATTCAAACCTAAACATGACTCTATGAAGTATTGTGTAGTGTTAGTGTGTAACCAGTACGATCAAAAAGACAGGGAGGTAAGAGTTCACAACTGAAAGACATTTTTCTGTGAAACTATATACAATTTACCCAACATAACCTACGACAAAGTTTCATCTTTTATTGCCTTGTGTCTATACAACTGGCTAAGAAGATTTTGGCTCATTTAATCTCTCACATTTGAATCCCTGAGTGACTTGGAGCACTTGAAGTTTAGAATTGATAAGCAAAGCCAAAATGACCAAGATGTCTTGTGGGTTTTGTTCAGGAAGGCCACAATAGTCAATGAAAACAAACTAACACAAAATAATCTAAAAGTAAACTCTTCAGTTTTGAAATTAGAGGGGTTTCTGCTTCCAGATACACAATTCCCCCTCCCCTCTAACCAAACAGTAGATCAGTGTCACCATCAACAGGTATCAGTCCTCCAAAAGCAGCAAGTACACTTGCTAAAGTGTAACCAAGCAGCTGCTGAAGCTTGCTAAAAGCCTGTGGACAATAATTGTGCAATTAATTGGTATTTAAAAAAATAAATTAAAAAAAAAAATCAAAAACAACAATAACAAGCACCACACCAAAACAGCTAACAAAAAACCCCCAAAACACCCAAACCTCAAACACAGCAACAAACTGGAGAAGATAGAGCAAACATTATAATTATGTCACACCTACACTGTAAAAACAGTGCACTGCGATCTGTGTGGTGGGTTGACTTGACTGGCTGTCAGGTGCCCATCAAGGAACTCTATCATCTACAACATTTCTACCTTTCTTCCTTGAGGGACACAAGGGTACAGAAAATGGGCACTGTGGTTAGTTTATTATACATTGTCTCTGCTGGTCCCTCTTCCTCACATGCCTCCCCTGCTCAAGCACAGGGTCTCAAACACAGAATAAAGTCCTCCACAGCCTTCTCCAATGTGAACCCTTCCCATGGGCTGTTTTTCCTGGTAAACTGCCCCAGCATGTGTCCTTTCCACATGGTGTAGTCCTTCTGGAAAGGCATAAGATCTCAAGTGCTGACAGCAAATCAGCTCCAGCATGGGCTCTTCTGTCCACAGGGCTGTAGGTCCTGCCAGAAGCCTGCTCCAGTACAGGTATCCCACAGGGTCACAGCCTCCTTCAGGTATCCACCTCCTCTGGTGTGGGGTCCCTCACTTGGTGCAAGGTGGATGGATACCTGTTCCACTATTAAAATCCATGGGCTGCACAGGGACAACCTACCTCACCATGGTCTTCACCACAGACTGCATGGGAATTTCTGCTTTGGCACATGCAGTACCTCCTCCTCCTTTTGTGGCATTGATATGTTAGCTGTTTCTCTCACATATTCTCACTCCTCCTGCCTGTTTTTATGCCTTCTTAAATATGTTATCAGAGAAGTGTTACCATTATGGCTGACTCACTCAGCTTTGCGTGGTAGTGGGTCCACTCTAAAGATGGGTGGAAATAGCCCCATCTGGCTTGGGGCCACCTCCAAGCATATTCTCACAGACACCACACCTGCAGCCCACACCACTACCAAAACTGTACAATCACAGAATCACAGAATCAAGCAGGTTAGAAGAGACCTCCAAGCTCGTCCAGTCCAACCTACCACCAGCCCTATCCGATCAACTAGACCATGGCACCAAGTGCCTCAACCAGTCTTTTCTTCAACACCTCCAGGGATGGGCACTCCACCACCTCCCTGGGTAGCCCATTCCAATGCCAATCACTCTCCTCTGTGAAGAAGTTCTTCCTAATATCCAGCCTATAACTCCCTCACCACGGCTTGAGACTGTGTCCTCTTGTCCTGTTGCTGGTTACCTGGAAGAAGAGATGGACCCACACCTGGCTACAATCTCGTTTCAGGTACCTGTAGAAAGAAATGAGGTCATCCCTGAGCCTTCTCTTCTCCATGCTAAACAACCCCAGCTCCCTCAGCCTCTCCTCATAGGGTTGTGCTCCAGGTCCATCACGACCTTCATCACCCTTCTCTGGACACATTCCAGTACCTCAACATCTCTTTTGAACTGAGGGGTCCAGAAATAGACACAGTACTCAAGGTGTGGCCTGACCAGTGCAGAGTACAGGGGCAGAATAACCTCCCTTGTCCTACTGGCCACACTGTTCCTGATCCAGGCCAGGATGCCATTGGCTGTCCTGGCCATCTGGGCACATTGCTGGTTCATGTTCAACCACTGTCTACCAATACTCCCAGGTCCCTTACTCCCAGGTCCCTTTCTGCCTGGTTGCTCTCCAGCTACTCTGTCCCCAGCCTGTAGCGCTGCTTGGGGTTGTTGTGGACAAAGTGTAGAACCCAGCACTTAGCCTTGTAAAATCTCATCCCATTGGCCTCTGTCCACACATTCAACTTGTCCAGGACCCTCTACAGAGCCCTCCAACCCTCCAACAGATCACTGTAATGAAATTTATACCAACTAGACCAACCTGACCTCCTTTTATGACCAGGTGACCCACCTGGTGGATGTGGGGAAGGTTGTGGATGTAGACTACCTGGACTTCAGCAAAGCCTTTGACACTGTCTGCCACAGCAAACTCCTGGCAAAGCTGGAAGCCCGTGGTTTGGACAGGGGCACTCTGTGCTAGGTTAAGAACTGGTACCAGAGAGTGGTGGTGAATGGTGCCACATTCAGTTGGCAGCCACTCACTAGTGGTGTGCCCCACAGATCATTGTTTGGCCCAGTCCTGTTTAATCTCTTTACTGATGATCTGGACAAGAGGATTCAACCCAGCATCAGTAAGTTCGCAGATGACACCAAGTTGGGAGCATGTTTTGATCTGTTAGAGTATAGGAGGGCTCTGCAGATGGGACTGGACAGTCTGGATAGATGGGCGCAATCCAGTGCCATGAGTTTTTGTAAGTCCAAGTGCTGGGTTCTGCACTTTGGCCACAACAGCTCCATGCAGCACTACAGGCTGGGGACAGAGTGGTTGGAGAGTAGCCAGGCAGAGAGGGACCTGGGAATCGTGGTTGACAGCCAACTAAACATGAGCCAGCAGTGTGCCCAGGTAGCCAAGATCAGGAATAGTGTGGTCAGCAGGACCAGAGAAGTCATTCTCCCCCTGTACTCAGCACTGTTTAGGTCACACCTTGAGTACTGTGTCCAGTTCTTGGCCCCTCAATTTAAGAAAGATGTTGAGGTGCCTGAACATGTCCAGAGAAAGGCGACAAGGCTAGTGAGAGGTCTGCAGCACAGTCCTATGAGGAGAGGTTGAGGGAGCTGGGGTTGTTTAGCCTGGAGATGAGGAGGCTCAGAGGAGACCTGGTTGCTCTCTACAACTACCTGAAAGGAAGTTGTAGCCAGGTGGGAGTCAGTCTCTCCTCCCAGGCAACCAGTGACAGAACAAGAGGACAAAGTCTCAAGCTGTGTCAGGGTAGATNAAACATTACTCTATCTCAGAACTCTGATGATTCTCTGTACACCGCTGTCATGTCAAATTCATATACTTCGCAGCCCAACAGCATCTACAGATCTGTCAGAACTCCACAGAGTATTTTTGTTTAACCACACACCTGCCTATGCTTTGATGAACATTTAAAAAAAAAAAAAAAAAAAAAAGAAAA
>VWZE01021523.1:27246-40531 GCA_013396675.1 Eubucco bourcierii
AAATTGCAAAACTGGATTGGTCATGTCATTCACTCCACTGAATGAGACTGACAAACACTCAGGTCAGCATAAACCCATAAACCACAGTGCTACACTCTGGGTGAGAGAACAAGAGGCAGGAAATAAAAGGGGTTAGCTGTATGTCCTCACACAAGCAAGAAGCACCATAAACCACACTGTATTTGTTCACATACAGCATACAGGGAAAAAATAAATAGAAGGCATTACACATGAAACAACAGTTGTGAATAGTGACAGTAGGAGGAGGAACATGTTAGCAAATAATAACCAATTGTTAAATGTGAAAATATGAAGAATACTTGCCACATTTGGGTGTAAAATGAAATTAAGAGAGAGCAGAAATAGTTTTTTTGCTTTTACTGATTCAACAGCTACTAAGATATAAGCAAAACTAGCAATATCCTCCTTCTACCTTGCTGAAATACAGAACTCAAAAGCTAGTAACAAAATTCAAAGATTCTCTTGGGGTTAACCTACTTTCCAAGCTCTTAATGACTTCCTATATTTAAGAAAAAAAACCAAAAAACAAAAAAAACAAAACCCCACAAACAACAAAACCAAAACACAAACCTCAAAAACACACAAACCATGGGAAAAAACAAAACAAAACCCCATAACCCAAAAAGCCCAAACCAACCAACACTCACTTCCAAGAGCCAGAGCATCAAGATAACTCTGGGTAAGTCTCAGAAGAGTAATGCCAGGTGTCAATTCTGGAGACAGTGGGTTAAATTACATGGTGTTTTTATTCTAATCCTAAACAGATTTCAAATTACTTTTCTGTTGTGTTTTACACTACAACATTCAGAAATCTTTTACATGATTTTGAGTGCTTTATCAAACATTTTTGTAAAACTTCTAAAATAAGTTGTAATGGTGTTGATTAAAGTGTCAATAACACCTTCTTGGTT
Organism: Eubucco bourcierii; assembly: GCA_013396675.1. Lineage (NCBI taxonomy): Eukaryota > Metazoa > Chordata > Aves > Piciformes > Ramphastidae > Eubucco > Eubucco bourcierii. The sequence goes on from VWZE01021523.1 coordinate 28,179, forward strand.
TAACAACAGCATTCTCCCACTTCACTGAAACGATCTAAGCTGCCTGTGCTAAAAAAGCCCCAAAGAGTTACTATGACAAGTAAAACCTACATGACTGTATCAAAGGAAATCTTCAGAATATTTCTGTAACTGTAAAATAGCAGCAATACAGTAAAGCAGATGGTACTAGGCCTTACTATGCCAGAAGTTTAACAATAACAAAAATCAGACTGACTTTCAAAAACAAAACAATGGTAGTATTCTTTTTAAACCAAGAAAAAAAGCAAAAAAAAACCCACTTGGCGAGTACCTACATAATAAAATATTCTGCTTCAAGTATGGCCTTTAACAGAAATGCAGGAATAGCCTTAAAATTCTTGATCTAGGATGAAAGAAACCTATTGATTCTGTATTTCCTATTAAAAAAAAGCAAAAATCAGATACCTAAACACAACTCTAATTTTTGCTTTTAAAAAGTATTTGCATTGATTTTTCATATAAACAGTACATAATAACTACACAGTAACAAGCGTACACCTTGCCACCACACAACGGCAGGCGAAGCAGTCACAACTTAGCTCTCACCTATTTCCTTTAGTTCTTATCCCAAGAAAGTGCCAGAAACTACCTTTCACCAAACAGCCAGTCTATCCAAGTGTCAGTGGAACATTTCATCTGAAGAATGGTCTCTAATTGTACACCATTAACAATCCTGCTGAGATCAGTATTAGATGTAAGTTTAATTTCTGATGTTTGACTTGACTGCATATTCTTCAGATACGTATTTGAAGTGCTAAAAAATGTTAAGAGGAATACATTGTTTTTTAAAACCCTTGTGTTTACATCTCATCTGTTTCTCCTAGCAAATAAAATTTAAGAGAGAAAAGCTGTACAAATTCAAGCACATCCACTGTGACGAATTGAATTTTGAAGGAAACTGCTGGAGCCCCTCAAATCTTGATGGAATATTTTAAAAATTACCTTTTTTAAAAGCCATGATATAGCTATTTCAGTGCTTCAACACTTATGTTTTTAAATGGTTACAGAATTCTTTTACATTTTGGAATATTATGTTTGGCAGTTTCTATTTGCCAGTTTCATGTTAATATACAGCCAGGGATATAAAATACTTATCCCAATAGGATACTGAAGCATATTAGCCACTGTATCTCTTCATTTTAAAATAAAAACCAAATATGCAGTAGAAATAATCACTGCTATTGTACAGCCAGTAATCACAGCTATTTGGTAGAGCTAGCTGTTACCAAGCTGTTTCAGAACTGCTTTGCTATCAGAATCCACTAATTCCTACATTAACTCAATTCTCTTTCACTGTTGCTGGGAAAATGACCCATGGAAACAAGCAGGACAAGCTCTTGACTTTCTATAGAAAACAATGAAAATTAAACACACAGAGGAAACCAACTCAGAGATGGTAAACTCTTAACACTTCAGGTTTAGTCCTTTAAGGGATTATATTTGAGTCTACTGTATGTGTAAATGCTGTACATCACACATAGTGTCAAGACCCATTCAAGCAGAAAAGAAAAGATACTGTCTTAATTCCTCCAGTTGTAACAACATAGTCAAAAGAGATGAAGGAGCAGAGGGGAAGCGAAGGAGGCAGCATTGCTGGTCATTTCCCATAGGAAGCCACACAGCGTGGAGCAGTAAGCATGGCTGAGGCAGTGCAGCCACAGCGTAGTTCCTTCCCTCAGTGCAGAATGCCAAAGCACACAAAGCCTTGCAGACTACACAAAAGGCTGGAAAACACGAGCATGTGCACATGCCTCTACCTTTTAAAGTACCCACTGCTTGCAGCAATGCTGGATACAACATGCAGAAGATTTCATGTTTTGAATTGGTACTTTATACTAAGCCTCAAAATGAGAGTCACTGAACTGTCAATATTTATTAGCATTTCCACCATCTGAGTGGTACTATTAATAAAATCAGAGCAGATGGAAGCTACTGTCATATGCTATTGGTTTTTCNCAATGACAACTCCGCAGAATTTCACAGAGTTCTAAAGACAAAAACGTTCTATTGGGCATTCTTCTTACAAGACATACCTGCCTCCAGAAATCCTTATAATACAGGGAAAAAGCAGCTCAGTGCCATCTGCACTGGCACCACTTCATAAAGAAAAAACCTGATCCTGAATGTGTGTTGCTTTTGCATCTTTTTAAGTATACCTTCTAGCTGAAGAATGTTAATCACCAGTAAGAGAAAAATGGTATGATATGATGTTCACCTAGGCTTTACATCAGCAAACCAGAAAGACAGACAGCAAGATGTCCAATAAGCATTCAAAGCATTTTTTCAAGCATTTTTATGCTGTTTTTTAAAAAATATATCCATTTTTCCTGAGAATTAAATATATTTTGAAAATGGTATAAGCAAAAAACAACAACCAAACAAACAAACAATAACAAAACACAACACAAACAAAAAACCAAACAAAAAACAACGGGGGGAAAAAAAAAGGAAAAAAACCCCAAATCAACCAAACAACATACAAGGTAAACCATTTAATAACAGGACACTGAGTTTTAAAACAACTATTTTGCTGGAACTTAGTTTCCCATGTATTCCTCTTACTATGTGTGCACACAATTACATGTAAGTGCATATCATTCACTTTGCTCTTCAACAGATATTTAACACTAAAAAATTGCCTTCAGAATAACACTAGAGATGATGCAGATTAGAATTCGAGCACTAAGGAGGTAACTACAACATATGAATAAAGAGTATTTCAATTTTAATATATTGTGCAGCTGGTGCAGAGGAAAGAAATAAGGTACTTACCACTGTGTTACTTTTTCCTCCCTGCTGCTTCTTCCCTGAGCTTTCAAAGCCAACATCCTGTTTAAGACAAAGGTATAAACATTTTAGTTAACATTATCCCTAGCAGAGCAGAACAAGTTGCTATTTTGTTGTACTGGACACTTATTTTGCTTTCTTTTTGTATTATTTAAAAAGAACAGCTGTACTTGTGCATGAACAGTCACTTGAAGATTTCAGAGAATTTCATCAACTTTAGACAGTCAAAATCACACAGATACACTTTTGGGGAGATTGTTTTGTATGTGCAGCAGTACAAAACAGTGCTTTTATTGTACTTAAATTTTTGTTTTATAGCATTCTGTCTATGAAATTACTTTATTTCTATGCCAGTTTTAGTTGCTGTGTTGAATTACTAAATCTCTTATACTGGACCTCTCTTGCACACACAATTCTGAAGAAAATTATGGAAAAACACATAAGAGATTAACAGATCATGGAAAGAGCACACTCTGTATCATCAGCTTTAGAAATATTTCAGGAAATTGCAACACATTCAATAAGGTCGATGCTGTCTTCACTGAAACAGAACAATTCTAAACAAAAACTTCCAGAACATTCAACTGAGCACATTCAAAATTAGTGGCCAGACTTACAGAAAGGATAAATTTTGCCTCCTACAAAGACAGAAGAAGAACAACTCTTCAGAGATTAAATGTCACTACAGCCAGACAGGTATCTAAGTGAGTATGAAGTCATGTAGAACAGCTAGAAAGTCAAGTCAGACAGCACATAACTCATCCCAAAAAAAATTTCAAAAAATTAAATGTGAAGAGCGCAAGCAGTAGCTTCATTCAAAGGATTTACCTATATTTAACTGTATTTCATTGATTTCCAATAAAAAGCAGTATCAGTCCACTGACATCATGAACATGTCCTAAAAAAAATAATCCTAAAATCGACTTAAACCCAAAAATGTTTCAGAATGAAAGTTCCTGGTGGGACTAGTTTTTCCCGGTTGGTAAAGTTCCTGGGTAATGGAACCAGAGGGAGTGGCCTCAAACTTCACCAGAGGAGACTTAGACTGCACATTAGGAAAAAAAAATTTCACTGAAAGGAGTGTCAGACATTGGAAGAGGCTGCCCAGGGAGGTGGTTGAGTCACCATTCCTGGGCGTGTTTAAAACCTGTGTAGATGTGGTGCCTGCGGACATGGCTTACCAGTGGAATAGGCAGAGTAGAGTTAATGGTTGAACTCAATCTTAAAGGTATTTTCCAACCTGAAGGATTCTATGACTCCTTGGTTTGGGGTAAGAAATAGGTAGCAGCACAATCATAGAAAAATGAACTAATTTCCAAGTCAAGACTGCCACTGTAATGTTGTGCTATAACAAACTTTCACATGTTACATGTTTTATTACATTCAGGAGTCCACAGTGCCAGCTCCTGCATTTGCACCAAATGGACGCCAATGCACCACACTCCATAAATCTCTTCATTTATTCTCAAAAGGACAACCAAGACATGTAAACAGCAAGAAGAAAAAATAACAGGTTAAAGCAATATGAAAGCTTCAATTCTTTCAAGTTTCCTGACTTAAAATAATTGTAAAAAAAATAAAAAAGAAAGAAAAGCCTCTAAGAATTTAGTGCACATCAGAAATACAGAACAGCAGTACTGAAAACAATTAAAAGGATCAAGAAAGATAGCAAGGATCAAGCTGGATTCTGTAATCTGGGGTCTCAGGAGGGAGTCTTACAAACTGCTGTGCCTACATGCTTTCCTTTTCCACAGCACTTTGCTCCTACCGGAAAACTATTTCATCCTTACAAAAGCTATTCAGAAGGCACTGTACACAGCTCCTAAACAGAAGAAACGCAGGTTTGCAGTAGGTCTGCTAGGGTAAGCAAAATTAATTCAGAGAATGTAATAGCGCAGAGCTGGATCTGGCCATGGGACAGTCAGGTGACTGTGCCTCTGAAAGAAAAAGGAGTAAGGTCAAGCCTTTGCTGGTAGAATGTTCAGACTACAAAAATAATCAAAGAAATACCTAGCATTGTGATCACCACAAAAAACAAACAAACAAGAAAGGATTTCTCTTGCATCACTTCCTGACACCTGTAGAGTTGCCTCTGTGGAAATACCCAAAAGAATAAAATCCAGTGGCAGGGAGCCATTACCATATCATGACCTGTCTGCAAGCTCCCAAATCAAGTACAAAGAACTCAACTCGTTCCAGCCATTCACAAGAGTTAATACAGCAAGTGGGATGTGTATGCACCGGGTGAGGGGAGATGAAGTAATTATACACTGCACGAAAGACAACAAAACAACAAACTTACTGCAAAGAGTATTATCTTAATGGAACTGTGACATTGATTCAGATCATCTTAAGCTTGCATCAGAAGAGCTAAGTGCTGTAACTACAATTGTAAGCACTGATAAGTACTCAATAGCAAGATGTCTCCCCTGCTTCAAGCTTCCACACATTCATATCATCATAAGAAATTCTTGCATTCTGCCGCAAAGAAAATAGAACAGGATATTCAGGGGAGCCCAAAGTAATCATGCAGCAGGCCCTCAACTAGCTCAGACCACAACCTTACTACTTGTTTTACGGAAAGTGTAACAGGTGCTTTAGATGACTACCGATAAATTACCCTCAAGAAAAAAGTACCTATTGACATCTTATTTAACACTGCTTTAGCACATGATATCAACCATATCTGACTAAGTCTCAATATCTGTCAGGTTCCTCCAATCAAAAAGGCATGGTGGCAGAGCCTTAGCACTCAGCTTATAATATGGGGAGAGTACGTGAGGGAACTATCATGTGTGTCCATGCTGTTCTTCCTTGAATGTAACATGACTGCTGCAAGAAAATGCTTGCCAGATGGACTGTCAGTCTGCTCCAGTGCAACTGTTCTGATCACTCCACTACCCTGGAGGCTGCTCCTCTCTCCTAAGTATTTCAGTTCCAGTTTACCACTGCTTTCAGAAAAACAAAGCCTACAACTGATTCAATAAACATCTTTCTTGCTATAATTTCCACACAATTACATTACACCTCAAATTCTTGCCTTTCTTTCAATTCTTTATTGAAAGACTTTGAACAGATACTGACACAGGAAATCAGATTGTAATTCAGTACCTGAATGACAATGAGTAAATTCCAGGAAGTTTTTTAATTCTCCAGTCTGGTTTGGTTTTTTGTTTTGTTCTTTAACAAAATAAAACAAAAACCCACAAAAGACTGGGTAGAGAAATCGCAACACTTGTGTTTTTCATTGAAAAAAAGGCTGGAAATAAGAACCTTTTTAAAGTTGCTTGTTTCAGAGCCATTTCAGATAGCCTTTGGCCCATGACAACCACTCTCCCTTTAAAATAATGAAAAAAGTAAACATAGTGAATTATTTCTTTCAATAATTCCAGGAGAGTATTCCTTGCCCTTAAATATCTACTCATGTTCAGTGAGAAAGTATGTTTAGCTATGAAGATTTTAGATTGATCAGAGATGCTCATGAAGCAGAAACAGATCCACACTGCAGCACTCAATTCCATGCTGCAAATCAAGAACAATTTCAGTGCAATGAGACTAGTAGTATTTTGGAACGGGGACCAGGAGGTTCTGAGGCAAAACAAGGAAGTGCAGCTATATGCACAATCAGTATCGTTGTCCTCAAAAAAGCAGGTTTTGCCTGCACAGAAAATTTTTAGTAAGTACCAGGGGAGTACATACAGATGCACATTAATTAATTCATACACAACAATAAAGAAGGTATACTGTCAGTGATGACTGGGAAGATCCTTACTTAGTCGCAGTCCTATACATAGGTAAGAAATGCCTGCCTTACAGATTTGAAAAGAGTAATGTATCATCAAACAATAAACACAGCTGGCCAAATATTTGTAACCTAAATCATGCACCTTTGGAAATCAAGCTGACATTTCTGATGAAGTAGGAAGGTCTACAGACCACAGACAGGTTAGTTAATCTTGGGTTCCCACACTGGGGAGCAGGAACGGGCAAGAGGGGAGGACCGGACAAGGGGCAATGGGTTTAAACTGGAAGAGGGAAGATTTAACTGGATGTTAGAAGGAAGTTCTTTACAGTGAGGGTGGTGAGACACTGGAACAGATTGCCCAGGGAGGTCGTGGATGCTCCCTCCCTGGAGGTGTTCAAGGCCAGGTTGGAGGAGGCCTTGAGTGACCTGTACTTGTGGGAGGTGTCCCTGCCTATGGCAGGGGGATGGAACTAGATGATCCTTGAGGTCCCTTCCAACCTTACCATTCTATGATTCTATGACCAGGGGAAGGAGAGACATAAAGGATTCAGAGACCATTCCCAAGAAAAAGTGCATCTTGTTTTTTCTGGAAGCAGATGCCATCACCGTTATCTCATCGATCCTCATTAATTTGATGTCTGAACCAAAGTCAGATATTTATAGAGTGAAGCAAAGAAACAATCTCTGTTGACTACATGGATTGATGAAAACTTGAGAAGTTACAAGACAGGCACTGTCCTAGTGGTCTTGAGTGGACATGTTTAAGATGTTAATTATGATACATTACCTCAAGTAGCATGAGACTGACCTACTTGAGAATTTGTTACCTCGTATCACCAACGCTGTCACAGCTGCTGACAACCACAGTCCTTCAAAGCAGGAAGAGGACAGCTGATGATGCATTCTCAGTGAGCACATGAAGATTCACATTTGCTTCCAGCATGCCCCAAAATAACCTGTATTTGGCAACACTCTTGGTTTACTGCAAGGGACATGCAATTGAGAAGTGTTCTGCCAAGGGATACGAGTGTGCTTATCAACAACAGTGGAACAGAAAATGTCTCACTGGCTAACTCACCATATGAATTACAGAGTTTCATTGTTTTGCCAGAGTATCTGTGGTTCTATTAGAAAGGTTTCTAATTCTCTAAAACTTTAATTAAATGCCTAGAGGATAGCAAAACTAAACTTACTTCATTACTTACAATACCGTAACAGCACTTCTGGAAAAGACAGTTAAGAAAAGACATTCACTGCTGCACTTAACACAGGTTAATCAAATCCGCTGCACTTTGGTTTTGAATGCTTTCCGTTGGGAAGCTGGTCAGAGAAAAATGAAGACTGCAAATTTTATTTCAATTTTTCAAAATAAGCTGTTTCCAAATTGTGTGGATATAGTTGCAAAAAAAAAAAAAATATATATCCTCTCACTGTTTAAGTGTTCACAGTGCAAAGTTTGTCTAAATCTAGATATGTTTATTTTGTTGCAAAACCAAACTGCTTGGACTCAAAGTCCCCCTTAGAGTGGTGGGATTGAGACAGAAGTGACCAACACAGCTGAGTTTCACCTCAACAGAGAAAGACTAACAGGACAGGAGTTTGTCAACTCTTCAAATGGCAAAGAATAATTTATGAATTGAGATGCCTGTTTCTTGAAGCATAAGGCTCAGCACATATGGTCTGGAAAGTTTTGCAATAGTAAGATATATTACTAAGCATAAACAATGGCACGTACAACACCGCTGAAAGGTCCGGCTGTTGCAGATAAACATTTAAATACTTTTTACTCCAATATTCCCCTTAAAAGCAGCAAGCTAGAGCATTACTTTTCACTGTTATTCCCATGTAATTACAATTGTGGAGCAATGGAGGTTGGAGGGGACCTCTCCAGGTCATGTGGTCCAACCCACCAACAACACTACCACACACTGGCCAACTAAACATTAGGTCCAGCAAAACTAAAAGCAACTTTCGAACTAAGGTCAATATCAGTATATATAAAAGGAAGCAGGTTGGTTGGTTTATTGGGAAACATTTCCAGGGAAGAAATTTGTGATTTAGTGCTTTTCACGCCTTCACTCAAGCAAAGTTACGTAGTCAATACAATTTTTCTTAGAGATAGTCTTTTTCCAGGTCTTACTAAAGTAGCTGTAAACACTAACTCAAGTCATTCACAATTTTATGATAAACAATGCTTCATCTCACTCTAACTCCAGTGTCCTTCCCTACCATGAAAACAGAAGTATCAGGAAAATCCCTTTGTAGAATCCATATAGCTTGTATTTATGGACAGAAATTATATTAGGGAAATCACTATTTAATTGGAAAGTATTTCTGCTATACAATATACCACAGTGAATGAGACAATTACTAATTTCTATAAACCAAATTTGCTATGCAGGACAGTCTATGTAAGGAGGAACAAATTGTTATTATATGTTGCTAACTCCTCTCAAGGTTTTGCACATGTTCACTGGCTCTGTCACTGCAATGNCAGTAATGAAAAAGTAGAAATTAAAGAAATTTTATACATCAAACTTAATGCTTATAATTAAGAACTTCAGGAAGGCTTTAAAACCAAGCACTTAAAATATTAATATACCTGGTATCTTTAACAATACATTCATTTAACATAAGCCCTTTTTTATTATGCAAAATAAACAGATTCAATGATCTATCTGTCTCTGAAGCACATGACAGAAGACAACCTGAGGTCTTTAATCAAGGTGACAGAGCTTCCTGGATCACTTACCTCAACCTCACAGATTGTGCTTGGGGATCACTAAATCAACTATTTCAGACAAGCAACAGACTGTATCCCATACACTGTCACAATTCTTTAACAAGTTACTTGTTGTTAAGTGGCATTTGTGCTACCTCACCATCTAGAAGTGAGCAGCAGTCCAAAGCTACACATCAAGGTCTAGGTTAACCTGAGGAATTTTTGTAGTTAGCGGTAACACAAAGAATCCAACCTGCCTCAATCTAAGAATTAAAAAGAAAAAAAAAATACCCCATTCTTTATAATGACAACTCCTACCCAAGCTTCAGCCATTATCAAGATTTCCACTGCTGGCACAGAACTGACAACACCTTTAGAGAAGTTTGGACACAGCCAGGTCATATCAGAGGGCAAATTATCACCACAGCGTGACAATGAGCACTCAGGATACTGAGAGGCTACAAACCTGTGAGAAGACTGTTTAGATCCGGTGCCCTCACCGTTTGCTTCTAAGTGACCCCTTTACTTTTCACCCTTTTTCACACTCTCCATTTTTAAGAGTTTCCCATCAGTACATGGATCGATGACACTGACAGCTCACAATGGTCAAGAGTTTTTTCACGTTAGCCACAGCAAATATCTCAGTATTCTTTCACAGAAGCAGAAGACAGATGATGGGAAAGAGAGGAATGTGGAAAATCTGAGAAATAAATGACTAGGAGAATAAGAATACTTAACAGATGGAATATATCCATTTAAGTTGTAGTAAGATCTGTGATTAAAAACATGCAATTGAGCCATACACACACACTGAATTACACCAGAATGTATACCACCATTTCTAGTAAAGACACACTGGATCTAAATTAAATAGGTGATGATGTTAATCATGACCTCTTACCTCTTTTTTCCTACTACCATTCCTCACGAGCTCTTCTCCCTCCTCTCTATCACCACACCACCATCTTTTCTTAGATAATTAAATACTTCAGAGAGAGACTTACCTAATACTATTTATGTGAAACTTTAGAAACCCAGCACCATGTCTCATATGGTTCATGGATGCATATAAAATGCTCTTGGGACCCAGCACCCAATTTCTGTGAACAAAGGATAGCCTAAGTAGATTCTGTCTAACTAACATGGATAACCCATTGATGAGGCAGCATAAAGGGAGACAGAAGTGATCTAGATAGTAAAGTGAGTATCACTATCAAATACGAGAGAAAAAGAAAACTCAGCAAGTAACTACCTTGGAAAGAGGTTGGGCTCAGTATATTGCATGTTCAGATAGAAACTTGTGAAATTTAATCAAACATTTCCCAGGATGAGTCATCCATCCAAACAACCCCAAGACTGTCACAGAGTGTGTGTTCCATTCCTAAAATATATCTTGAGATCCAAGTCCTCTTAGACAACATTTAAGTACAGGTTTCCAGCACTCCAGACGAAAGACCTGTTACCCATTAGTATGAACAAGGGTTTCTCTCAGTTTAAAACTTAGGCTGACTCTTGGTATACCTCCTGAACCAGGTCAGTTTCACCACAGTTCATGTATGAAATCTGGGGCTAGAACTCGTTCAGATTCAGAAAATACAGAAGGCTGCGGATACGTTGTTGCAGCAGAAACCTAGACAGAGAATTCCAAATGCAGATTTTACAGACTCTGTGAGTGTTTGCTGCACTTTAAATGCATGAATTTGTCTTGTGACTGCTGCCTCTGTGACCGGCAGAGATTCCACACCATAGTTTGAGCTGCTAACCAGCTGAGGTTTTATATTTTAGTTTATCAAATTATACATAAAATACTAAATTGTTTGAACCAATGTCCACCCAGTAGCTGCCTGAAATAGTTTAGAAAATATGTATTAGGAACCAAGGGAATCTTTTTCATTTCCCATATTTCAGAAACAGCATAAGGGAGACTGCCAACTGAAACTGATACAAAAATAGCAGGAACTAACAGCAAACAGTTGCTATAATTATATACTTAATTATAGATCTCAGCCTATGAGCCAAGCCATTGTTAAGGTACATAAATTCCTGAGTTTGCTTTCCTACCAGGGCAGAGGTGAGCAGTGCTAGTTGAGCAATNGGGGGGAAGAGCTATTTTTAGAGGTCATTTTCCCTCCACTTGTGTACAGGCATAACTTTCCAATTAACAATTGCTATTATAAATCTTTTACTTTCTTCTGTGTTCATTTTGTTCTTCATTTCTTTACAAAACTGAACTAGGAAACATCACTAACCAGTTTGATTACAGACATAATTAGAAATCTTAGATCTTGCTTGCAAAATTAATTCATAGCAACGAATTAAATGAAACTTGGTTGTGCTCTTAAAGCAACACAAAAATATTACTGTGTTACAGCTTAAGTGACTTTAAAAAAAACTGAGATACGTTTTAGAACTTCAGCTGTAAACGACTGTGCACATCAATCTACTGTCATAACAGTACTCATCAACTCAACAATTCTTGAATGCTATTGTTTCCTATAAATAATAGCAAAGGAAGATACCAAGAAGAGTAACACACTTCTGTATTCAAAATGGAAAGTTGATACTAGAGCAGCAACAAAGCAAAGCCAGATTTTTTTTTTTTTTTTAATGAACTGATTTAAAATAGGAATAAAATCTTAAAGCAAGGGTCTGGTACTAAAACTTTTTAGTAAGCTGTCAAAAATTGAACAGGAGTCTTAATTGAAGTTTCCTGTTTGAAATGATATTAAATTCATAACTAACCACAACAGTTACTGATTGTGATTAAACACATGAAATGTCAACCCAAAACATATTTTTACCCTATTACATTCCACACAGACATGTGCCATCTGCCCCTGAAGTATGATCCCTTTCCCTGTGACATTATCACATTACTCTTGAAAAGACTAATGCTGCTGCTTAATCTGAAGGCCTGAGCCAATTTCTGAACACTAAGCCTCGGCTTGCTATCAGGTCTCCTCACTACCTGCCTGGGAATCAATGATGAAGGAGCAGATTGCCAGGTTTTTCCGCGTAATTTAAAGGTATCTAAACTCCTCTTGCAAGCTAATTTAGATCCCACAAATACTGTTCTAAAAG
>VWZE01021523.1:48046-62734 GCA_013396675.1 Eubucco bourcierii
TGTAAGTTGGTAATTAGAATACTTCCTAAAAGAAAGATATTATCCAGGAGACCCCAATTAGCGTATTTTTTTCATAAAGTGTGCAATATACAGTCACAAAACTGAGTTTTGTTACAACTAAGTCTCTAAAACAAAGAGGAGTAGCAGAATCATCACTAAAACCAGTTTCTACCACTTCCAGAACACTCTATGATATTTAATAAACTCTAAAAAGTCATATTAATCTAATACTTCAACAAATCTTGAATAGTTCTTTCAAGACGCTGCTGATACCAGTTTCCCATTATGCCATGACCAAGAGAGTCAGAAATCTAAAGGATGCCAGGGTCAATAACTGTACTGCTGCTTTCCTGATGGCTTGGGGGAAAAAAAAAAAAAAAAATTGCAGTCCTTAGTAGTGGTGGCTCTGGAACTTTACTTCTGAAATTTTCCTACTGCTTTCCACTTACAGCCAAAATTCTTGCATGACTGAAAATGTTAACACAAGTCTCACATCAAATCAAGTTTGTTATCGGGCCAGCAACTCCCTTCATACACACCCCATTTAAAAACTTCTGCTCTATGATGTAAAGACTGAACCAGCCTTCTTGGTGCTTAAGTAACTAAGAAGAGCTAAGTAATCGTTGTCTTGCAATTTTCCACAGGCTAAACTTTTGGTTCAGTCTGAAACGCAAGTGACATCCTTACAGATACAGTGGACTGCTGAACATGCTGGCTCCACTAGATTTTAAGTTCAAGTTTGTGACTATCTCTGTCAAGTCTTAAATTCTGCAGTACCCTCCTCCATTACTGCTTCAATCCTTCAACTCTTCCATTATAATCCAGCTAGTAAGAATACAGCAACTGAACTGCCATAGTAACTATATATAATTAGGGTTATACAATGGTCAACACCAAGCTGGGTGGAGTGGCTGACACACCACAGAGTAGTGCTGCCACTCAGAGAGACTTAGACAGGTTGAAGAGTTGGGCATGCAGAGATTTAATGAAGTTCAACAGGGGCAAGGGTCGAGTCATGTAACTGGGAAAGAACAACCCCATGGATCAGTATAGGTTGGGGACTGACCTGCTGGAGAGCAGTGTGAAGAGGAGAAGCACTTGGGAGTCCTGGTGGATGGAAGGATGGTCATGAGCCAGGTGTGTGCTCTTGTGACAAGGAAGGTCAATGCCATTCTGAGGTGTATTAGAAGGGGTGTGGTTAGCAGGTCGAGAGGTTCTCCTTCCCCTCTACTCTGCCCTGGTGAGGCTTCATCTGCAGTACTGTGACCAGTTCTGGGCCCCCCAGATCAAGAAGGACAAGGAACTGCTTGAGAGAATCCAGCTCAGAGCCACAAAAAATGATTAAGGAAGATGAACATCTTTCTTATGAGGAGAGACTGAGGGAGCTGGGAATCTTTAGCTTGGATAGAAGGAGACTGAGGGGTGACCTGATTAATGTTTATAAATATGTAAGGGGTGAGTGCCAGGAGGACAGAGACAGCTTCTTCTTGGTGATGCCCACTGACAAAGTGTAGTGGGTGCAAGTTGAGGCACAGGAAGTTCCATGCAAACTTAAGGAAGAATTTGTTCACTGTGGGGGTGACAGAGCACTGGAAGCAGCTGCCCAGGAAGGTTGTGGAATCTCCCTCTCTGGAGATATTCAAGAATCTCCTGGATGTGTTCCAGGGTGATCTGGTATAGGTGATCCTGCTCTGGCAGGGTGGCTGGACCAGATAATCTTTCGAAGTCCCTCCCAGCCCCTGACATTCTATGATTCTAACTGTACAGACTGCTACACAAAAGATGATTATCTAAGCATTATCTAATGACTGGAGGATTGAAAAGACTCCTCCATCATTCTGTTTTCTCCCTACTGACAAATAATACACTCTTGCAGAAGTTCCAAGGCACCAATTTAACTCCACCAGTAACTGCAATATATTTCCCATGACCACTAAAATCATCATCTCGTTACTGTCAAAAATGCAAGATTTTTGTTTTGTTTTGTTTTTTAAATCAAGAGGAAAAAAAGACAGACAAGGACATAGATACCACAAGTGCTCAGACTTGAACTCGACCTGAAAAGTTAAGAGTTGGGAAGGAGTAGGAAAATAAGCATTTTACACACCTTCAGAAAAAAAGAACCTTTGCTCTGGCACAATGCAAGTTCTCACCACAACACAGCCACTTAGAAATCCAGCAGAATTAAATTCACAGTCCACTTACAGCTTTTTCATTATCACATACTCTTATTTTTAATTAAAACACATTCTGTGTAATTAACACCAAGAATCCATTCCAAATCAGAAATCCGATGGGCAGTTCACTGCAAAAAAAGTGCCCCTATTGCATTTGAGTTATTTACTCATTTCAGAAGAGTAATGAACCATCAAGACTTCCCCAAACAAGACAGATTTGTGCTGATGAATGAAAAAAAAAAAAACCAAAAAAAAAGTCCTTCAACAGATATCTGATAGAGAATAAGTATTTTTGTGGCAGCAAAGACAATTGCAAAAACAACCTGGATTTTACTCCACTTCCACACTTAAGAAAAACACAATGCATTTTTAAAAACTACATTAATGCAGTTGGATGTAAACAGTAAACGTGTTCTCCACAATTACTTTGTAAAAGCAACTGACTACTTTGTGTATCTGATTTTTTCCATTCATGGGACAAAAGGGATGCATATTTTTACAAATGACATACAAATTACTTATTCTGTCTTACAAGAAGTCGCCTGGACATACAATTATTCCAATTAAAAAAAAAAAGAAAAAAAATCAGTAAGAAGTGCTTAAGCATACTTGACTACTATCCTGCAGTGTTAATAGATGATTTGGTTATATAGAAATTCAGCTTGCCAGAAGATAAGTGATTGACAGGAGAGGACATTGATTTGCCAGCACATTGTGAGCTTGCTGGTGAGTAGATGAACTGGTTTTTACACAATCCAAACACACACATTTGACACTGGATCCTAATTTCTTCACCAGATGAATGACTTGAGGGAAGGAAGAGAAATCACCTTCAGCAGTGTATGTTAATCTCACTAAACTCAGCTTCACTACTGGCTATACCTTCAGCATATAAGACTCACAGTTCATATCCAGGTATTAGGATTGATACCAGAAAATGTATGATCTTGGCAGAGAGAGTAATTTCTATCTTGGATCCTAAAATTAAGGGATCTTAAAATATATTTTTTTCCAAATATACATCTATAAAAGCTCTATCCAATCTGTATTCTAAAAAAGCACAGCAGAAAAAGTATAAAATATCTAGTTATCTTCCATGAACCTTTTCTGCCCAGCATTTTAAGACACAACAGACACACTGAAACTAGACTCTTGTCCTTCAGCAGTCTTCCCCCAAAAGACAGAAGCTTAGAGTACCATAAAGAAAAATCTAGTTAAAGTTTTCAGTGGGTAAAGCCCAGAAGGTAACTTCAAAAACCAAAGAAGCAAACTCAGTTAATATTTTGATTGCATATTCACCTGGAGGAGGAGGGGTGAATACAAACATGAAGTCATGCCAAAGAAAGATATGCACACCCTCATGTTCAGAGTAAATTCCACTTCACCATGGCTCTAGACGCTCATTACAGGTAAGTTCTCACAAATGAAGTAGGCACATGAAGGAAACGTGAAAAAAAATTGTAGAACTGTTCAATTCCCATTTGCAAGGTCAGATGACTCTTCAATTGTAATTCCTAACTCAACTGTGAGTTAAAATTCTAGTATATTTTGAATCTGAGATGGTATTGGAATAAAAAACACCCACAAATGAAACCCCAAAACAATCAAACAAACAAAAATTTTAAAAATTTCCCAAACAAACCTTGGTTTCATAAAATACAATTTTGGTCTCAAAGAATTTAGTATCTTTACAGTAGCTTGTTTTCATATCATTACAGTAGTTGTTCTCAAGTATGCAGAAAATCACCATTCAAAAACTACTTTAAGGAAAGAATTCACTATCTCCAAATCCTGCATAGGTTGAATCCTTGTAGTATGTAATTTGAAAGAAAACTAACATAACTTATCTTCTTAACTAAAACATTCAGAGTAATGGGGGACTTAAATACATTCTACTAAGCTTTGTTTCTATCCTTGCACCGTAAGAAAAGAAATTATCTTCCTGCACACTCCACTTCCTCTGATGTGCTACATAAAACACTTATCAACCAGAAAATACACCATTATTTTGGAAATTAAGGAGAAGGACATCACAAAAAGACAACTACTATCTTATCTGCTTACGGGTGTTTTCAAAACTATCCACTCAATATGTTACTATTCCAGTAAGTACAAAATGTCCAGATAAGATGAACTGGTTTCAGAAGCAATTGTTGCTAACACTGGTGTGACTGAAGAACACAGAAGTCTACACAACTCAATTTAAGCATTTCTCATGTAATGGCAGTAAGAAATGCATTGCAGGGAAACACAATTTAAACTTAGGTATCTAGAAATTTTATTTTACTTGAGACAACAAATTTTCTCCTCATTCTACTGGAAATGAGGAAACTGGAAAAGGAACAAAAACTGAGTAGTGCTTTTCCACATACTACTCCTCTAGTGTCTTCAGAAAGCAGAAATAGAGCATCAAAGATTTACAAAACTGGTATCAATGCAGGAAAAACGTGTTTATGGCTACCTCATGCCCATCAATGTCATATTCTCCCTCTTGTATGGGCTTGGCCTTTTTGTGAGAGCAGAAAGATCAGAAGCTGAGACACCTGCACTTTGCATGTGCAGTACAGCCAAGTGAGACTACTATATATGCGGCTCCACAAAACAGTCACACAGCACCTACACACCTGTGTACCAAATTGTCTAGAAGATTGTAGAATGACAGCTAAATACCTCCTGTTCTTCCCCCTAAATTATGCTGCCCTTTTAATCCTTCCATGAATTAAGGTGGCTCTACACTGCCTATCTGAGATGAAAAATTGAAATACAGTAATGACATACCACACTGCAACACTGTGACACACTGAGTCCATCATTCCACCTGTGATAACAATGATAGAATTATCACAATTGAAGAAGACCTCCAAGATCATTTGGTCCAACAATCAACCTAACACTGCTAAGTCTGCCACTAAACCACATACCTAAGTGCCATATTTACACATTTTTGAACACTTCCAGAGACAGTGATTCTACCACTTCCCTGGGCAGGGGAATGCTTATTCCAATGCTTATCCATTCTTTCAGTGAAGAAATGGTTTCCTAATATCCAATCTAAACCTCCCCTGGCACAACTTGAGGCCATTTCCTTCCACCCTGACACTTCTTACCTAGGAGAAGAGACCAATCCACACCTTACATCAACTTCCTTTCAGATGGGGGGGGTGGGGGGTGGGGTGTCTCCTCACTTTCTCCAGAATAAACAAATGCAGTTTCTTCAGAAGCTTCTCAAAACTCCTGTGTTCTAGATGCTCCAACAGTTTCACTGCCCTTCTCTGCACATGTTCCAGCAACTCAAGCATCCTTGTAGTGAGGGTCCCAAAATGCAACACAGTACTCAAGGTGTAGACTCGCTAATGATGAGTACAGGGGGACAATCACTTACCTGGTCCTACCGGCCACACTGTTTCTGATACAGGACAGGATGCTGTTGGCCTTCTTCACCACTTGGGCACACTGCTGCCTCATGTACAGCCAGCTGTCAATCAGCATCCCCAGGTCCTTTTCTGCCAGGAAGCTTTCCAGCCATTCTTCCAGGGGTGTTGTGACCCAAGTTCAGGACTCAGCACTTCAACTCATTTAATCTCATACAACTGCCCTCAGCTCGTCAATCCAGTCTGTCCAGATCCATCTGTAGAGCCTTCCTATGCTCAGACAGATCAACACTCCCACCCAATTTAGCATCATCTGCAAACCCACTATGGGTGCAATCATTTCCCTCATCCAGATCACTGATCAAGATATGAAAGGTCACTTCAATATTGAGCCCTGGGCACTCACGGTCAGCTGAATTTAGCTCTGTTCACCACTACATTCCAGGCTCAGACAGTCTTACCTAGTAGAGTACAAGCCTTAAGCAGCCAGTTTCTCCAGGAGGATACTTTGAAAGCCCATGTTAAATCATTTACTAAAGTCCAGGTAAGTAACTTTTCACAGCCTTTCCCTCATTCATTTTGTTGCAGAAACAGGTCAGGTTCATCGAGCAGGACCTGTTTTTTATGAACCCATTCTGGCTGGGCTTGATCACCTGGTTGTCCTGCAACATACCCTGTGATCACACCATAACCTTTTCCAGCACTGAGGTCACGCTGACAGGTCTGCAGTTTCTGGGATCCTCCTTTTGACCCTTCTTGTAGGTAGGTGTCATATACACTAGCTTCTAGTCAACTAGGATTACCCTGATGAACGAGGACTGTTGACAAATGATGGGAAGCAGTTTTGTGCACTCTTCCACCAGCTCTCTCAGTATCCTCAGGTTGATTCCCTCTGGTTCCATGGATCTGTGAGCATCTAGGTGGAGTTAATCCACTGTTCCCTCTTGGATTATGGGGCTTTATTCTGCTCCCCCTGTCTTCCAGCTCAGAAGGTTGAATACTCTGAGAATAACTAGTTTGACTACTACAGACTGAGGCAAAGATAGCATTAAGTACCTCAGCCTGTTCTTCAGTCTTGGAGTCAATGTCTTCCCCTGCATCCAATAAAGGATGGACATCATCCTTGGTCTCCTTGACCTTCCTCTTGTTACTGATTAACCTTTTTTTTAAACTTTTTTTTTTTTTTAAGTATTTTTTTTATCTTTTACAGTGGTGGTCAGATTAAGTTTTGGCTTTCTAATTTTCTCCCTGCACAACCTAACAATATCCTTAAAGTCTTTCCAAGTTGCCTGCCCCTTCTTCCCAATTTATTTTTTTTTTTAAACAGAATCACAGAGAAAGCTCCTTGTTCCACCAAGATGGTCTTCTTCCCCAGTCCTCATACATTAATACATAACATACAAACTTGTTTACTAATCACACTGACTGCACATCACCTGTCGGTTACTCAGTCACATTAACCCTGGGGTCCAATTTGAAAGCTAGGCATCTCACATTCAAATACTGCTGACTTTTACATTTCAATCAAGAGACCCCTCCAGACAATAAAACCACCAAACACACCAGAAATCCCAGTAGCTAAAGAGATTAGGTACACATGCCTCAAGAGTAAGTGCTCTGCAAGGTAGCTTTAGGAGAAAAGGACTTCATTGCCTCTTCTTTTCCACTTTCGATTCTTACCATGGATAGTTATTTCCCAAACCTGCAGCAATTACAAACCATTCTGCAGATAAGTATGAAACTCCCAATCTACTGTCCAAAGTCTACAAATCAAATTGAACATAGGAAAACCACAGAAAAGATAGGATCTAGCACACTTCAAGTCTACCCAAAAAGGCATATTACTGGGTAAACATCCCAGTTTTTAACTGTACTAACTTTTATGAAAGGTTTATTGAAAAAAAATCAATTAACTGATGATGAAGAGCAATCTTTACTATTACTGTGATTAAGTGAAGGAGTATTCCAAAGCAGCAACTGGAACTCAAAAGTCAAATTAATTCCCTCTGTGCTTTATTCACCACTAAAGAAAGAGCCAGCCCTTTCCCCTAACAATTGTCTTATGTTAAATCTAGATTTAATCAGCCAGTAATGAACTGGAAAAAGCTAACCTGGCAAGATATTGGGAGGAATTTTTTCCTAATTAGATCAGTTTGCTCATCGAATCACTGACTTTCAATACTAAGTCTTGACATACATGGCAGAGAACTCAAACAGGAAGGAAACAGGAAGGTGTACTGCCTCCTGTCAGAGAAGATATAGCAGAACCTAAGACTATACATTCAGCTACAGGATCTTCCAATTAACACTCTTTTAAAGGTAAAGGTGATAGCTATTACCAATATTTTCCTCTTACCATGAAAAATTGTACCAAATAAACATATGCAAACATATTTTAATGCTGACAACAGCACATGCTGGTAGCGAAATTCAATCATGTGGGTCATATTTTATAATTTAGTCTGCCTTGTATATGTAGTTTTGGTGGTATTTTCCTGAAGAAATCAGTCAGTGAAGACAAGAACTTTGGAGAGGGAGAAGAAAAATTAACCATACCAAGCATCTCCAGGCAACTGAGAAGAAGCAAAGACACTCAGTCATGTAAGTAAACAGTTACAGTCCAGACAGTGACTGTGTCAGCAGTTCATGTTCTACACTGAGTTCAGAACTTAAAGAAATATTTACCAGATGTGGTCTTCTCAGCTCTAAGACACCCTTGTTAAGCAAGTGCTGTGCATGTTTGTGTGACAAAAACTCAACTACTTGCCTACAAAGCACATGAGCCACCTGACTGAAAATGTCAGCAATCAGGCCAGACTCTGGAGAAATAACTGCTACCTCTAAGCTGTGGAGAGGAGGCAGACACCTACAGATTCTTGCTATGCTGCACTGGATGTATGCTTCAGAAACACAGAAGAACAGAAGGAAAACAAAGATGCAACAGAATATTTCTTCTTGCTGCTATTTCTGGTACTTCCTGCAATTCAATAGCTACAGAACAGTGCAGTAGGTACTGATACCTGGGAGATGAGTAGGAATACTGGAATGAAAAATGCTTGAGATCAGGCCTTCCTTTGACTAGCAAGACCACCATTCATGACAGCAACTACAACAAAAATAAAAACAATGCTTCACAGAAGAACAAAGGCTGACCATGAATAAAGCTCTCATACACCTGAACATGTTTTCTACAGATTTTCTTACAGCTACCTCAGAAAAAGATCAACATCACACTAACACATATCTCAATCAGTAGAGACAGATGGGACTACCAGAACAAACACAAGCACTCATGAAAACACAGCTGATGTAGACCTAGATACAAATAAGCAACCCCGGATGTCTTTTTGGACCACATGCCTCATCTCTCAGCAGTTGGCGATATCACCACCATAGGACAGTTAAAGGTTTCAGGAGGCAAGAAAGTAAAGAGAAACACCAGCATCTCCTCTTTCAATCCAGAAGAAAGGAACACATAAAACTTTCAACACTGCTTCACAACTGAGTTCTTGGTATCACCAATACATCACAGAAATCATGGCAATTACAGCTTCTGCTACAGGTTTCAGTCAGGTTTCAGATGAAGCTACTTTATTTTCAGGTGCTTGGTTTACGTAAATGCACGCCTTCCACAACTATGGAAAGAAAACACAGAATCACAGAATGTTTTGGTTGGAAGGGACATCTAGTCCAAGCACCCTGCAGTAAGCAGGGACAATCCCAACACAGTAAGGTTGCTTGGAGCCTCATCAAGGCTGATCTTGAATGCTTCCAGGGATAGACCCTCAGCCACATCTCTGGTTAACTCGTTCCAGTACACTCTCAGTAAAGAGCTTCCTCCTAATGTCCAATCTAAATCTACTCTGCTCTGGTTTAAAACCCATTGTTCCTTGTTCTACCACTACATGCCCTTCCCCAGCTTTCTGGAAAGTCCCCCCTTCAGATACGGGAAGGCTGCCATTAGGTATCCCCAGAACCTTCTCTTCTCCAGGCTGAATAATCTCAGCTCTCTCCGGCGGTCTTTGCAGAAGTGGTACTTCAGCTGTGTGACCATTTTTTGTAGTCCTCCACTGGACCCACACCAATATGCCCACCTCCTTCTAGTCCTGAGGGCCCCAGAGCTGGACACAAGACTCACAAGCAAGGTCTCACCAGGGCAGACTAGAGCGGCAGAATCACCTCTCTTGACCTGCTGGCCACACTTCTTTTGAGGAAGCCCAGGAAGTAACTTTGGCCTTTTGGGCTTCAACTGTGCATTGTTGGCTCATGTCCAGCTTTTGGTCCACAAGTACTCCAAAGTCCTTTTCTGCAGAGTTGTCCTCACTCTCTCACCTTTCAGGGACCTATTACTTCTTACACAAGACAGAAAAACAAGGATCTTACGTAAGATAACTCACCAAAGTCAATTTTAAACTATCATAGAGATGGAAGAGAACAAGAGAAAAACAACAATCAGAAAGGACGAGCAAAATTGTTTTAACAATACACACTTTGTTCCTCTACGTGTACGAGAGCTATAAAATCCCCACATCTTTCAAACTACTTCAAATAAGAAAAATCTATGCAAAATACAGTTAAGAACCAGTCAGAATTATGATTACAAGTTCTAAATAGATATGTTTTTCTGTCAACATGATTTTCAGTATCTTTGCCTCTCAACTAGGAGGATTCAGAGAGACTACTACCCACTTTGCAAACAAGGAAGTTGTATTAAAACAAACAAGCTCTGCCCTGGGCTTGTTTCTTTATCACAATAAAATCATGCACTATTTGGAGCTATTAATTGTAAATGTCCCCACTTCCTGTGTCAAGAACTTGTTGGAATTAAAAATATGGGCAGAAGCAACATCTTTCACTGATCATTTTTAATTTCAGCCACTTTAGTTTTCTGCAGTATGAAGTAATCACACACCACTTTAAAATGGATGCAAAGGAAACATCTAGGATACCACCCTAAAAGAAAGGATGGCATTAAACAAAAAAAAAAACCAAAAAAAAAAAAAAAGTATTTAAAAAACACTACCCAAACTCTGTGCCTTAAAAAAAACAACAATCCAACCCCTCACCAAAAACCCGCATACTGTGAATAGGACTTAATATTCAAGGAGAAAACACAATACTCTTTCCCTATACAGTACTCCTATTGACAGCCTTTTTGTTTCGATTCCCATCCTTGGTATACATTAATTTTTAAAAAAACAGCCATAAGGAAACAAACAGCAAAAATACTGGAAGTGTAAGTCAGCAATTGGTAATTTATACAAGAAGTCCCTTCTTAGCTCTTTTAATTCAGGAAAAACATAACTACTACATTCTGTTTCATAAGTGATATTTTTATTCATTCAACATATGTTGCTTCCTGAATCAATTCAATGTATTTTGGCATTCCAGAACTAAACTACCCTCATCATGTCTGGCAATTCATGTACAATGCAGCCAGGAAGCCACTCCTTACACTATGCAGCCATCTGCAGCAGATACCAAAGGTTTTTAAACAAGCAAGCTGCATTGCTCAAAATAAGCTGTATTTCAATATACAAGAAAAGTTCTCATCTATTAACCAGACTATCTAATTGCCAGCATATTCAGGCAATCTGCAGCACAACAGTTCCAAAGCAAGAGAAAAGGGGGGAAAAAGAGGAAAANAAAAATAAAAAAAAGGGGGAAAAAAGAAAAAAAAAAAAAAAAAAAAAAAAAAAAAAAAAAGAAACTGTCTTATCAGAAGATTCTTGGTTACTTAATTGTTTTGCTTTCTAAACCGAGTGGTCCATATATTAAACCAAAGCAGCCCTGATCTTCTCTCCTTTACATTCACTTCCTTCAAAAAGTGTCATTGCCAAGGTTCCTAGTTAAAACTAGATGAACAGATCAAACACAGGTCAGAAGAACACAGCAGGCCCAAAACAATATGAGACTGAGATACAAATCAAGCAGATGTTTGGTACATGAAAGGGGGAAATCACATTCAAAACCCTATAGCTAATAGAATTGATAAACTCCCAGGAAAACTGCTGCACCAAATCGAAACAGGCTACACAACTCAGTCAGTGGTAACATGCACACAAGTGGGAACACATAGATCAGCATTCAAAAAAAATTAAAAAAAAATAAAAAAAAAAAAAAAAGGATGAGCTGTGTGTGGATGTGTGTATTCATCCTCCAATTTTGCATTGTTAGATTAAAAAACTTTCCCGCTCAAAAATCACACATAAAGATGCTCGTAACACTTAAAACACTACAAAGTCCTCTAATGAAAATCACTACTGAAAGAAATAGTAGATATAACTAGGCTTCCATTTTACTTTAGACAATTTCCTCTTAAAGAGCACTCCTGCCTCTGTCTTCTCAGTTACCCAACTCGACAAGTTGTTTTGTTTCTTTTGTTACATTCGTTTAGTATAAAATGTAATAATTTTTACTTACAAGACAGTTTTAGGAAGTCTTACTTTTATATACTTTTTTCACTGCTACAATAAGGAGTAGCCCTTGTTTTTATGAAGGGCAGAAGGTTAAAAAAAAATTAAAATAAAAATCAGTATTTCTCAGATTCTAAACATCTTCTCCCTATAGTTTACAATGTAACTATGACACAAATTAGCTCAACAGCTTTAGGAGATATCATTCTGGGCAAATAAAGGAATCCCTAAACTGCATCTCTATTTTTTCCTGCATTCATTTTACAACTGATACACAAATCCTGATCCATTGGAATTAGCTGCTCACAACTGATGTTCAAGTATTACTCCTCTCTGCATTAACAATGGTTCTACCCACAAGACCCTTCACATCTCCCATGTGACTAAGCACCATTATTCTTGTCCTCTATTTAGTCAAGTTTGTTGCCTCAATGCACATTTGATTCTTGCCAACTCATGATCTCTTTTCAGTATCAATACAGTAATGAAACACTTAACACTTTTCTGCACTAAATTACTTTTGTCTTTACCTAGTGCTGTGTTCCTCTAAGCCAAGACATGATGATTAAAAAAAAGCCAACCCAAACAAACCCTGTCATTTTTATTTTATTATGTCAGGCACTCCAAATTTAAAGAACCATTATAACAAAACTTAAAAACGCTATTCTTCAACAATTTCCAATGCATTTTTGCCTCTTTAGTTCGAGAACAATGCCAGCTTACCATTTACAAGAAAAAAAAATAAGAATAACTTAGAATATGGATAATTAAGAGAAGCTGTACTTCAATACAAAGTGCTGTTATCAACATAGACAATAATGCACTATAGAGTCTAAACCTGATGGGAGTTTTAAGTACAACTAAGATTCTTCTTTCTCATTACAGCTCAAAGTACAGCCTCAGAACTGAATTCAAGTTTGATTCAGTAACAATTCGGGTAAAGGTGTTACTCAACTTCTAACATCCTGTGCTCTACAGTAAAGGAAAAAAAAAAAAAAGGAGTTACAATACTACATTGACACTAGTGAAGTAAAAAGTGAGTAGGGCCATGCTGATTTGCTGTTAACATTGTCAGCCACTTTACCTCATTAATAGGAAAATGGAGACTGAGCAGCACAGCGTAAGAATTACAGAAAATGCCCCACCTGTGATTTCAAATGGTTTGAACTGCCAATGCATACCTCCCTTCAGATTTTTCAAAGATTTTAAACAAGTAAATAAAAGTTTGGAGAAAATTACTAACATTCTGATCTTAAGTGAAGGTTAGAGCACCATTTTCAGCAGTTTAAAGGACAATTCACTGGTTCTTGATCAGTCGGTTATGTAGAAGGGAAAAATAAGAAAGAGTGTTGGGGAGAAAAAAAGAGAGAAAAAAAAAATCAACTAAACACACACTACTGATCCCATAAAATTTTATTTTAGCCCAATCATTTGACAGGGCCACAGCCTTTCCCGTGAAGCAGCATCACAGGCTGTTGCTGCAAAACCAATTCAGTAGCACTGATTGTGGTGGTTTGAGGCTAATTGGAATATTTTACGAAAAGAAATTAAATCCTTAGTTGTGAGAAGGAAGAGAAACAACAGTAACTTCTATCACTCATTCTTCTGCTGAGAAGCGCAAAATATAGATACAATGCTCACTTCTCACACACTTCTCAGTTTTCAGTTGCTGTTCTGCTCCTTCTCTCTGAGGTCTGTGGTTGTTTTCTGCCTTAACTCTAATCCGACATAACCCTTTACTTCCTCTAACCTCCTTGTTGTCTTTTTGACATCTTGCCTCAGATCTCTCCAGATTTATCATGTGAGATATACAGGGATTGATCTGGTTATTTCTGAAGGGAGGGAAAAAGGACGGAAAGGGGAGGTAGGGAGGTTTGGGTCAGGATTCTCCTGGTAATCTGATTGTTTAGGAGGGAATTTTGTGTTTCTGTATTACTTTTAACTTGTATATAACTGTATGTTGTGTGTATACATGCTTATAAATTGTGCTAAGCTGTAAATACAGCTTCATTCCTTAACTTTCAGTTGGCTGTGTCTAGTCTGGGTGATTTCATTGTTGAGGGGGCAGGTTAGCTCCCAAACCATCACATTGATGTCATGAAAGACTACAGGACATTTGAAATATTGACAATACTTTTCCCACAGATTTCCCTTAGCAATGTCTGCCTGCTCAACTGCCTTCCTCCAGCAAAAGCTCCATTGAAAAAAAACACACAAAGTGCTACAATCCTCAGCACTTCTGCTTTACTCCAGTAAAGCAATACAAAGTAAGCACTCCTTGAAAAACAGAGATCATCAAAGTAAATACAAACAGCCGAGAAAACACATTTCTGATCTAAGTCTATTAACATGGAAGTGTTGGAGTGGGTCCAGAGGAGGGCCACAAAGATGATCAGAGGGCTGAAGCAGCTCTCCTATGAGGACAGGCTGAGAGAGTTGGGACTCTTCAGCCTGGAGAAGAGGAGGCTTCGAGGGGACCTGATAGTAGCCTTCCAGTATCTGAAGGGGGCCTACAGGAAGGCTGGGGAAGGATTATTTACAAGGTCTTGCAACGACAAGACAAGGGGCAATGGGTTTAAACTGGAAGAGGGGAGATTTAGACTAGATGTTAGGAGTAAGTTCTTTACAGTAAGGGTGGTGAGGCACTGGAACAGGTTGCCCAGGGAGGTCGTGGATGCTCCCTCCCTGGAGGTGTCCAAGGCCAGATTGGATGAGGCCTTGAGT
>VWZE01021524.1:9540-24045 GCA_013396675.1 Eubucco bourcierii
GGACCAGCTCCAAATTCCTACTCCACTGCCATGAGTAGCATAGATGTTCCCTAGGTCAGGATTTTTCCTCATGGTCAGGATTTTTATTTATTAAAAGCGAATTTTATATCTTTCAGAGGTTTTTGGGGGTTTACTTGGGCTTTTATTTTCCTCTTTTTAACTCTCTGTAGGTTTTCTGAACATCTGTTTAAAGATGTTTTATATGCAATTTTGAAACACTTTATTTAACTTTCATTGTTCAGTACTGTTTTCTGCTGTGCTTAACAGGTATACTTATTGCCTACTGCTGCTTCATTTCAATCTTCCTAATTTATTTTGAACCTCCTGTTGTGTTTAAATTCTCTGGATTAGTTTTTTTTATACTGGCTTGTTTGCATTCCTGAATCAGTATCTCATAGAATGGCTTCGTTTCTTATCTGATGTCTGTCTTTGGTTCATCTCTTAGAAATGTTTATTATTTAGTCAATAGACTTCTTCAGATCTACCAACTTGAGCATACTGTTTCCTGATAGCGATAACTGTGGTTCCTGCTGTGCATGGTTCTCAAACACTTGTTTTGTCTGTTTGCTTTTAGTGAAAATCTTGTATTTGTGGCCTTCCTCTCTTATTATACACTTCTGTCTTGATGCTGCAGTGATGTCTGTATATAATTATCCATTTTTCTATCTGCATGGAAGAATTTTGACCTGCACAGATTTTTATATGATGTTTTTTCAGAGTCTATCATAGGTATTTGTGTATGTAAGAAAAATACTGGGAACTGAATGTATTTGGGCATAGAATCAAAGAATCATAGAATCAGTAAGGATTGGAAGGGACCACAAGGATCGTACAGTTCCAAACCCCCTGCTGTGGGCAGGCACACCCTACCCTAGATCAGACTGGCCAGAGCCTCATCCAGCTTGGCCTTAAACACCTCCAGGCATGGGGCCTGAACCACCTCCTTGGGCAACCCCTGCCAGGCTCTCACCACTCTTCATGCTGAAGAACTTCCTCCTCACATTCACTCTGAATCTCCCCACCTCCATCTTTGCTCCATTCCCTCTAGTCCTCTCACTACCTGAGAGCCTAAAAAAGTCCCTTCTCACCTTTGTTGTAGCCCCGCTTCAGATACTGGAAGGCCGCAAGAAGGTCACATTGCAGCCTCCTCTTTTCCAGACTGAACAGCCTCAACTCTTTCAGTCTGTCATCATAGCAGAGGTGCTCCAGCCCTCTGAGCATCCTCGTGGTCCTTCTCTAGCTGAACTCCAGCATCTCCACATCTTTCTTGTAATAGTGGCTTCAGAACTGGATGCAGTACTCCAGGTGGAGTCTCACCAGAGCGGAGTAGAGGGGGAGAATCACCTCCCTTGACCTGCTGACCACACTTCTCCTGATGCAGCCCAGACTCTGGTTGGCTTTCTGGGCTGCAAGTGCACACTGCAGCCTCATGTTGACCTTCTCATTCACCAGCACCCCCAAGTCCCTCTCCTCAGGGCTACTCTCCAGCCAGGCACTGCCCAGCCTGGATTTGTGCTTGGGATTGCCTTGACCCAGCTGCAGGACCTTGTGTTTGGTCTTATTGAACCTCAGGAGGTTGGCTTGTACCCACCTCTCCAGCCTGCCCAGGTCCCTCTGGATGCCATCCCTGCCCTCCAGCCTGTCTGCTGCACCACACAGCTTGATGGTGCCAGCAAACTTGCTGAGACTGCACTCGTTACCTCTGACCCTGGCACCAAAAAAGACGTTGAATAAGACTGGTCCCAGGACTGATCCCTGAGGGACTCTGCTTGTCACTGCCTCCATTGGGACATGGACCCATTGACAGCCATTCATTGTGTGTGGCCATCAAGCCAGTTCTTTATTCATCTCATGGTCCACCCATCAAACCCATGTTTCACCAGCTTGGAGACCAGGATGTGGTGCAGAACAGTACTGAAGGCTTTGCTCAGGTCCAGGTAAATGCCATCAGTTGCTAACCCCTCATCTGTTCATGGTGTGACCTGTTTGTAGAAGGCCACCAGGTTTATCAGGCAGGATTTGCCCTTGGTGAAGCCATGCTGATTGTATCCAATCTCCTCTTCACTATTCTCCTTTCTCAGCAGTGCCTCCAGGAGGATCTGCTGCATGATCTTACCGGATGATGATATGTGGGAGTATTTGAGCAAAGTTTACTGTAAAAGGAGCCAGACTTGGTACAGTCATGGTACAGCCATTCATACCGTCTCTTGGTAAAGGTCTTCCAAATAGGTAATTTGGAAGGTATTCTTTTTTTCTTTTTTCCCTTGTGGAAAGCTATTGGAGTGTTAACTTAACTTCTTTATGAGAAGTACCCTATGAAATGAAGAAACTGTTGTTATAGGTTGATATTTATGTTTATAGAATCATAGACTCATAGAATCATAGAATGGTAAGGTTGGAAGGGACCTCAAGGATCATCTAGTTCGAACACCCTGCCATAGGCAGGGATACCTCCCACTAATACAGCTCACTTAAGGCCTCATCCAGCCTGGCCTTGAATACCTCCAGAGAGGGAGCAGCCACAACCTCCCTGGACAACCTGTGCTAGTGTCTCACCACCCTCACTGTAAAGAACTTCCTAACATCTAGTTTAAATCTCCCCTCTGTCAGTTCAAACTCATTACTCTTTGTCCTGTCATTGCAAGACCTTGTAAATAGTCCCTCCCCAGCCTTCCTTTAGTCCCCTCCAGATTCTGGAAGGTCTCCTGGAAGCCTTCTCTTCTCCAGGCTGCAGAGCCCCAACTCTCTCAGCCTGCCCTCAGAGCAGAGCTGCTGCAGCCCTTCGAGCATCTTCACGGCCTCCTCTGGACCCACTCCAACTGTTCCATGCCATTCCTGTGCTGTGGACTCCAGAACTGCACACAGGACTGCAGGTGTGGTCTGATGAGAACAGAGTAAAGGGGAAGAATCACCTCCCTCTCCCTGGAGAGACTCCCACCTGAGTTGTCTCTCTGTTCACCCATGCAGAACTCTCACCGTGTTTGTGTGACTTTCTGCATGTGGAACTGCACTGTTCTGGAGCTTGGAGAATGTGATCCTTAAAAATTGACCAGATCTCCTTCACTCCTTCTCACTCAAGGACCCTCTCCAAGGGGGTCACTTTTAACATGTGCTTGAAAGGATTGAACTGTGCTCTCTTGAAGTTCAGGTTTGTGATACTCCTTTTTGCCCTGCTTCCCTCTCTTAGGATCCTGAATTTTATCACTTCACAGTCTCTACACCCAAATCTGCTCCTGAACTTCACCTGCTCAGTTATTTTTTTCTTATTCATAAGAATAAGGTGCAACAGAGCACCTGCCCTTGTTGAATTCTCAATCACTTGTGATAGAAAGCTATGATTAATGAAAACTCTTTTCCTGAGAGGTACTTTCTGCTGTAATTTTGAAGGCAGACGTTGTGCTGTTAGAATATTCTAACAACAGCACACACAAAGTTTAAATCAGTTACTTGAAGTAACTGCAGATCATTTGGAAATACAATTCCCTAGAAAATGAAGGTGTGGGCTTATGACACATGATGTGATCTAAACTGGGATTTCATACAGTATCACACAGTATCACCAAGGTTGGAAGAGACCTCAAAGATCATCAAATCCAACCAGTTACCACAGACCTCAAGACTAGACCATGGCACCAAGTGCCACGTTCAAACCCGCCTTGAACACCTCCAGGGACGGTGACACCACCACCTCCCTGGGCAGCCCATTCCAGTAGCAAATGACTCTCTCACTCAAGAACTTTCTCCTCACCTCGAACCTAAACTTCCCCTGGTGAAGCTTGAGACTGTGTCCTCTTGTTCTGGTGCTGGTTGCCTGAGAGAAGAAGGTAACCTCCCCCTGGCTACAAGCACCCTTCAGGTAGTTGTAGACAGCAAGAAGGTCTCCCCTGAGCCTCCTCTTCTTCAGGTTAAATCCCAGCTCCCTCAGCCTCTCTTCATAGGGCTTGTGCTCCAGGCCTCTCCCCAGCCTCGTTGCCCTTCTCTGGACATACTCAAGCACCTCAATGTCCTTCTTAAATTGTGAGGCCCAGAAATGGACACAGGACTCAAGGTGTGGCCTAAGCAGTGCAGAGTCCAGGGGGAGAATGACCTCCCTGCTCCTGCTGGCCACACTATTGCTGATGCAGACCAGGATGCCATTGGCCTTCTTGGCCACCTGGGCACACTGCTGACTCATGTTTAGGTAGGTGTACACCCTCTTTTTTTCCCTTAATTCCTTCAGGATCTGCTTGCTCATCCAGGCCAGTCACCTTCCCTGCTGGCTCACCTTTTGGCACATGGGAACTGCCAGTTCCTGTGCCTTCAAGAGCTCCTGTTTAAAGTAGGTCCAAGCATCTCATTTCCATAATATGCATTTTGAGACAAGTGTTCCTAATGCTTTTGTGAAGAAAAAACCATAAAACCAACCAACCAAAACTAAACAAAACCAACAACAAAACAAAACTAAAACCAAGCAAAACCAAAACAAAAAAATAGCAAACAAAAAGCCAAAACCTGGCACAGGTTGCCCAGGGAGGTTGTGGCTGCTCCCTCCCTGGAGGTGTTCAAGGCCAGGTTGGACGAGGCCTTGAGCAACCTGTACTAGTGGGAGGCATCCCTGCCTATGGCAGGGGGTTGGAACTAGATGATCCTTGAGGTCCCTTCCAACCTTACCTTTTTGTGATTCTATGATTCTAAAAATACCAAAACCTAAGCCAAAACAAAAAAACCCCAAACCAAAACCAAAACCGAAACAGAAAAACAAAATTGAAACCAAAAATATAAATGAAAAGACAAAGAAACAAAACAAAAACCAACCAAAACCAAACCCAACAAAAAACAAAATCAAACCAAAACAAACAAAATAAAACCAAATAACAAACAAAACAAACAAAAAAGAAACCAAAAAACAAATCAAAACAAAATAAAAAACAAAAAACCAAAGACAAACCCAAAACCAAACAAACAAAACCAA
Organism: Eubucco bourcierii; assembly: GCA_013396675.1. Classification (NCBI taxonomy): domain Eukaryota; kingdom Metazoa; phylum Chordata; class Aves; order Piciformes; family Ramphastidae; genus Eubucco; species Eubucco bourcierii. Next base: position 14,492 of record VWZE01021524.1, read on the forward strand.
AACAACACCAAAGCAACAAACAAAACCACACAAAAACCCAAAACAAAAATCAAACAACCAAAACCAAACAAAACCAAAACCAAAACACAAAACCAAACAAAATAGAAAACAAAACAAAAAAGAAAACAAAAAACAAACAAAACAAAATGAAACAAAAAACCCCAAACAAAACCAAAACCAACCCCAAACAAAACCAAAATAACAAACAAAAAACAATCAAAAACCCCCAAACACACCAAAACCAACCAACCATCCAAAAAACAACACCAAAACCCACAAACACCAAACCCCTCTCTCCCCCCCAAAAAAGCAATCCAAACCAAACCAAAAAAATCCAGAAAAACCCAAACTGGATAAAATATAATTTTTTTTCCTCTCAAAATTACTTCTTTTAGAAGCAGCTCTCTAAACTACCTTAGTGTATGTCAGCATGAAAGCCAATTACTACTCATTGCACACATGACTGAGGATAGAAAGGCAAGCAAAAAGTTAATCTCGGATTAGACTATTTTAAACTGTCATGGCACTGAACTCTGAGGAAGTATGTGGGGATTCGGGCTTAGCTAAATGGAAGTTAATAGCTGATATGATTATTCCCTGTATGTACAAGGAGAAAATGTTAAGATAAAAGCAATAATTTCAAATACTAATAGCCATAAATGGGTGTAAACTAGTCATATGTAAATTTAGGTTTGACCTTAAATGGGGATTTCATGGTATGGTTGCTCATAATAACAAAGGGTTAAGCTTAGATGATTGACAACATTGCTTTAAGGCCTGTGTTTCCTGAAAGCTAGAAACTGAACAAAGAAATCCATAGGAATGTGAGGGTATTAAGAGAGAAAGTGAAGAGTGGATATGTGTCTGTAAGGGAGGGACTGTTTCAAAATTAATAATTATATTAATTTTGATATCCAGGCAGAGATTGTTAATAACTATGAAAACTATTTATTAACATTAAATCTCACCACAAAACTTATATACAAGGTTCAAAACACATGGTTTGGAAATTTGCACAAGGAGGGAACAGGTAAACTGGAACACTTTAAAGGCAACCAGTGCAAGCAAACATTTTTACTGGCAGAGAAGGCAATTAATGATTACAAGAGGCTTGAAGTATTTACTCACAAAAATATCATGGGACAATACCCAAAGCATGTGGTGGGCTGCTGCCAGGTTGGAAACTGTCAGAGGTTTTGGAGTTTCCTCCGGCTCCTGGGTGCTTCAGGGATGTTGTGGCTGCTCCCTCCCTGGAGATGTTCAAGGCCAGGTTGAAGGAGGCCTTGAGTGACCTGTACTAGTGGGAGGTGTCCCTGCCTATGGCAGGGAGTTGGAACTAGATGATCCTTGAGGTCCCTTCCAACCTTACCATTCTATGATTCTGTAATTCTATGAATCTTGTAGGCTTCCATAGACATATATTTGTGTTCAGGTTCCTCAGATTGTCACAAACATGATCTTCTATCACAGTGAGGGGGTGTATTTTGCTTCCCTGGTCCCTGTGTTGTGATCCATGAACTTCAGAAGTGTAGGAACAAAGTGTGCCAGTGAAGACTGAGGAAAAAAGCTTTGATTACCTCAGCCTTTTCCTTGTCTGTTGTTACCAGCTTGGCAGTCTTGCTCATCAGGAGGGATGTGCTTTCTTTCACATTTTTTTTTTGTCTGACTGGCACACGTTCAGAAATCATTCTTATTACTTTGCATCTCTTGCCAATCTCTCTTCTAGCTGTGCCTTAGCCTTTCTGGCCTCATCCCTACACAACCTGACAGCATCCCTATACGCTTCCCAGGATACCTTTCCCCCTTTTCACCACCTGCATATTTTCTCCTGCCTTTCAGTTTGGGCAGCAGGTCACAATTCAGCCATTCCAATTTCTTCCCTTCCTTACCTGATTTCTTGCACCTGTGGATCAAAAGCTCTTAAAAATTTATGGAAAATGTCCCTATATACCTGCCAACTCTGTTCTGCTCTCTTGTCCCTGAGGGTCGTTTTGCAGATGTCCTACTGACTAACTCCTATAGGACCTCCAGAAGTCCCTAGCAAATCTAGGAAATATATTCTTAACATGTCTCATCACTTCTTGGGCTGTTTCTTTTAATTATTACCCTTTTTTCCCCCTTTTTTCCCTTTTCTTTTTTTCTTTTTTTTTTCCCTTTCTTTTATTTTTTTCTTTTCCTTTCTTTTTTTCTCTTTTTTCTTTTTTTTTTCTTTTTTCCCTTTTTCCCACTTTATTTTTTTTCTTTTTTATTTTTTCTTTTTCTTTTTTCTTTTTTTCTTTTTTTCTTTTCTTTTTTTTTCTTGTTTTCTTTTTTCCTTTTTACTTTTTTTTCTCTTTTCTTTTTTTTTTTTTTCCTCCCCCACCCCCTGCCCTTTTTTTTTCACCCTCTCCTATTCTTTTAACACAGATAGCTACAGTAATTGGAAAGGCTCATAATGCATGTCTGATTCATTTGGTTATCAGCATGACCCTACATGAGGAATTATTTGTATTTTGCATAGTTTTTCCTTAAGCATAAAATTGCTCTCGATAACAAATAATCTAAAAATATTACCAAGGCTGAACCTCAGATGCTGAGAAGTAGGAATACTACAGTGAATACTGCCCGTGGATATTTAATTTGATCCCCCCCAGTGTGTAAAGGTGATGAAGTGTGAAGTGAAGCTCGTGGAAACAGTTTATCTGTGCAATAAGTTGATGTGTACCTACATTAAATCAGAGTTTAGACAGATGGATGCTATTAAAGACTGGCCTGCTCCCAAGTTGAGAATACAGACACAACCCCTTAGAGGAATAATTTCTCTTTCAGTTTAACTGCATGTCTCCAACCATGACCATACCATGTTGGAAAGGAAGTCTGGAAAACTAAATTTGAACTTAATATTTAAAGATCATTAGTAGGCTAAAGAAAACCTGAAGCAGATAGAGATTTTGACAACATACTCAAGTTTTCTAGGCATGCCGTTGTAATGTAGAGAGAGAGTAAGGAAACAGGAGAGCCTCTCATACAGTCATTTATTCTTGCAAAAGTATGTTTTGGATTTGTACTGACATAAAAAAAAACCCCAAAGAATATGTAAATGCAAAAAAGAATCTACCATGATCCCCATGCATCAGGAAAAAAAGAAATTAAATAAGGAGAAGTTATTCAGGTAATTGTGTTTCAAACTTTTGTGACTGCGAGAAATTCAGTTTATGGATAAATATGAGAATAAGGATGTAAAAGATGATGTATGTGGAGATTTGTGTGTACATCTCCAGGTAAATTAGATTTATATTTCATAAATATTCATAAATACAAATATATTCCACTGTTTACACTTCTGAATAGCAGAATAATTTAGATCAAAAGGGACCTCCACAGGTCATCTGGCCCAAACCCCAGCTCAGAGCAGGTGCAATTAGGTCAGATTGTAGTTTTGAAGACCTCCAAAGATGAAAATTTGACAACAGTTGAGTAACCGTGTCCATCATTTGGTCACTCTTATGATAAATAGGTAAGTATATTTAATTATAACTTCCCAAGTTCCAGCTTTCCTTTGGTGCTTCTTGCCCTGTCACTGTGCACCTCCAGGAAAAATTCAGCTCTGTCTTCTCTGTATTCTCTGATTAGATAGTTGCAGACAGCTATAAGATTTCTCCAGGGCCCCCTTGTCTCTCAGTTGGCCAGATCCAGGTCCTTCAGTCTTTCTTGTGCTTCAGTTCTCTGATCACCTTCATGGCATCTTGCTTGACTTCCTTCAGTATGCTAACATCCTTATTGTTCTGGAAAGCCTAGCCTCAGTACTGTGTATAGTCTCTTAAGTGCTGAGTGTAGAAGAATCAGCTGGACTCGTTTGATCTATTTAGAAACAGTTTATTTCAGTTAATGTGACTGGTGAGCACTTAGAAGGACAGTGATTGAAATCTATTGGACATGCTTCCTGTCTCCAATTGGACTAAGTTCTTTTTCTCATCTTTTTTTCTAGTTATCTAGAGCAGCCTACTTTTCTCTGTGTAGCAATTAGTGTGTCAGGTCTAGACAGCACAGCTGCTAGCATTGTGACAGGGCACACCCAAGTCCCTGCCCCACCAGAGGTTTGAATGCGATGCAAAACTGTTTTGCTCCCCCCCACCTCTGGCTCCAGGGGTTTGGAATGTGGAAAGAAGTAAGCACAAACTTCCTTAACCCACCCCCATGGGCCTGAACAGTGAAGAGCCCCAACATAGATATATGGCAACTGCACACATTATCTAGTCGGACCTTGACTCAGACTTTGACTCAGACCTTGAGCCAGACCTTGAAGGGGACCTTGGGTCAGACCTCGAAGAACATCTGGAAGAAGGGTGAGAAGAAAGCTCATGGTCCCTGCTTTTGGACTACTGCATCCTGACTTCTTGCTTCAGGGAGCTGCCTCTGCTGTAAACTGCTGCTGTTTGTGGGGACAGTGCCAAGAAGCCTGTCTTGGCCCTGTGCTGCCCCATGATCTTTGCCCATGGTAGTAGAGTCTGCAGTCATTTTGGACTCTGGCAGGTTTACTTGCATTGGATCCTGTGCTGTGTTGATCCACTGCTGGATTACAATTTTCACTGCCACAAAAGACACTACCACAAAGGAGCCAAGGGACCAGTTCCAAATTCCTACTCCTCTGTCATGAGCACACAGACATTCCCTAGGGCTCCAGGCTGCCTTTATTTGTAAGTGCAACAAAGCTGTTACGTAGCAAACCTTTTCCAATTTTCTGATTTTTCTGAATTACTAAATTACCTATAAATATCCTTATGAAGATATTCCCAAATGAATTTGAAACCAATCCAACTAATTTGTATAGAGTTTGTGGGTGGGGCTTTCCGGAAATGAAATAACTACAGATTTTGTAATTCCTGCCTCGTTAATTCCCACAACCAATTCAAGCATACACCTATGAACTTTAAAGCAATTTTTTGTATTAGTAGAAGTGGGCAAATTTAATCCCTCCATCTCCTAACTAAAACAAGAGAATGAACTTAGATCAGTTTTTATTTGCTCAAGTGAATGGACACCTATGCAAACATCTTATTTGTCACCAAGGAGTATAAAAAGATCCAGAACTGTCCTGAACAAGTAGATTTTGAGTGTCAGTCACAATGAAAGCAAATAAGAAAGCAGCATTGCTATTTAAAGATCTCTCATGCCAAGGAAATAATCTTTACCCAGTCCTGGGATTGAGAACAGTAAAGAATATGGAGGAGAATCCAGGGAACTGAAGAGATCCTGGGGTATCTATAACCCTGCACCACAATTCCGTGTTGTGGGTTGGCTAAAAGCAAAGGGTCATGGTCTCTTAGAGCATGAACAATCTTTAGAACTTCTTAACAATACTGGTTTTGACAGTGAAATGTAGGCCCTGGAAACCCCTGAACTTCATGTAAGCAAGCAGGGACTCAGATAAGGAACTTGTGGATAGAGCATATCAGCCTATTATGTTTCTAACTTCAATCTTACTGCTTCAAAGACATATACAGGGAGGCACTCATTTTAGTTGGCTTTTTCCTTGATTCCCACTCACTCCCCTTCTAGGTTCCCACGAAGAAAGAAACATCTTTGAGAAAGATTGGCTTAGACAACAGAATGCCTACGTAACTAACATGAGCACTAAATCAGCCAATCGTTGTAAGCTTAGGTGCAAGTGAACAATTAGCACTAACCAATCTAATGCACCCCTTGGGAGCATATCACAACATGATGGCGTGTACTGCTGAGCTATCCTGTGCAATCACCATTGTATCTGCAATAAACTCTACTCTTGCAGCTAACTCACATTGAGTTGTCTCATCTGTACCACTATGCTGCCTCCACAATGTAGGATCATCTTTTCAACTTTCAGAAAACCTGTGGAAACTGGAGTGAAGCCCAAGGACTCCACACAGCTGGATCTGTTTAGCATGCTCTGTCTCCTCTTGGCCTAACTCGCCTCTCCCATAGCACATGGAATTAATGTCAAGAACTGATGTTTACCCACACAACTTTTCTCCTGAATTGCGCTGTCTCTCCCAGTGAATAGTGAAGTAAGCACATTTGCAAATTGCACATATCTGTGATTAAAGCGTTTCAGTGTGCAAATACATTTAATCTACATGACTTCATTTGATCTTAAATTATGATGCTGCTGAAATAAGAGAATCTGTAGGTTAGTTCTTCAAGGGGAAATCGAGTTTTTATAGTTTTGTTGTTGGTTTTTTTTTTTGTTTTTTTTTTTTCCTGGAAAAGCTTCTATGAATAACTAATGTAAGAGAACGAGAAATTGTTAGCTTGGAGGAATGTTATTATGTGCCAAACATAAATGCAAATCAAGCTGAAGACTATCTATTGTGTAACAGATAATGTCCTACTCCAGAAGAGTGTTTGACTTCTTTCTGAAGTGCTATTACCACGAAGTAATCAATACATTTCCTTAATCCCCGTTCCATAGTCAGTTTTAAGGAGTGAACTTGAAATAGCTTAGAAGCAAAGTAATAACAGGGGTTTAGAGTGTTCCCAACAAGGAGCAACGGTTGCTCTTACCTGGTAGAATCACAGAGTGACTGAGATTGAAAGGGATTTCTGGAAGTCATCATTCAACCCACCTGCTTAAGAACCATGAAATTGATAGAGAATGATGTAAAAAAATGAAAAGCTTCTGACTGCAGATTAAGAGGTTGGATCTGGTGGTTGCTAATTAATTCAGGGATACACTTCAAAGGAACTTAGTTGTGGGGCTTTGTTTTGTTTTCTTTCTGAGCCACTGGAACATTACAGGTTCATGAATATTGTGGATGCTTTTCTAGTCACTCAACACAGGTAGTAAGCAGCTGCATTTTAACATTTTAAATTCAAATTGTTGTAATTCTATACCCTAAGTAAACAATCATAGAATGGTAAAGTTGGAAGGGACCTCAAAGATCATCTAGTTCCAACCCCCTGCCGTAGGCAGGGATACCTCCCACTAGTACAGGTCACTCCAGCCCTCCTCCAACCCGGCCTTGAGCACCTCCAGGGAGGGAGCAGACACAACCTCTCTGGGTAATCTGTACCAGTGTCTCACCACCCTCACTGTAAAGAACTTCTTCCTAACATGCTGTTTAAATCTCCCCTCTGCCAGTTTAAACCCATTACCCTTGTCCTGTCATTGCAAGACCTTGTCAATAGTCCCTCCCCAGCCTTCCTGTAGGCCCCCTTCAGATACTGGAAGACTACTCTAAGGTCTCCTGGAAGCCTTCTCTTCTCCAGGCTGCAGAGCCCCAACTCTCTCAACCTGCTCTCATAGGAGAGCTTCTGCAGCCCTCTGATCATTCTTTGTGGCCCTCCTCTGGACCCGCTCCAACATTTCCATGTCCTTCTTGTCCTGGGGGCTTCAGAACTGCACACAGTACTCCAGATGGGGTCTGAGGAGAGCAGAGTAAAGGGGCAGAATCACCTCCCTTGCCCTGCATGTATATCTGCATGTATATTTTCATGTATATCTAGCTGCCAATTTGCTTCCAGGTGACCAGAGAGAAATAATATCAAACAAGAAGGAGAGGAGGATTTGTCCTGCTACACTTTTCCTTCATAAGGGTTAACCAGCAGAATGGCTAACCAGTCCCTTAAAGGAGTGTTCAGGAACTCCTTTACAGTGGCCAGAAGCACTGTCAAGAAGTGGAAAAAATGTCCGGACATGGGAAGATATCTCTGATTGTTCTGGTTTGAGGCTAATTGGAATATTTTACTGAGAGAAATTGAATTCTTAGTTGTGAGAAGAAAGAAAAACAAGAGTAACCTATATCACTCATTCTTTTGCTGAGAAAAGCAACTAGTCAAAATATACATAAGACTCACTGCTCACACACTTCTCAGTCAGTTCTCAGTAGTTGTTGTTCTGCTCCTTTTCACTCTGGTGGTCTGTGGCTGCTTTCTGCCCTAACTGTAATCCAATCTACCCCTTTATTTCATCTAACCTCCTTGTCCTCTTTTTGACATCTCACCTCAGATATCTCCAGATTTATCAAGTGAGATATATGGGGATTGCTCTGGTTATTGCTAAAGGGAGGGGAAAAGTGGGGGAAGGGGCGGGGGGAGGTTTGGGTCAGGATCCTCCTGGTAATCTGATCGTTTTGGAGGGAATTTTGTGTTTCTATATTACTTTTACCTTGTATATAATTGTATATTGTATATATACACACACTTGTAAATTGTGCTAAGCTGTAAATACAGCTTCATTCCTTAACTTCTAGCCATCTGAGTCTAGTCTGGGTAAATTCATTCTGGGGTGGGGTGGGTAACTCCCAAACTATCATACTATTACAGTACTGAACTCTTACTGTGATGTGTATAACAAAAGCAAAGAATGAATGTACACATAAGTGTGCTACTTTGAGTATAATTGGAATATTTTAATGGAAAAAAGTTAGATGATAGGCTGTGAAAAGAAAACAGTGGTGATGTCTGCTTCACTCATAGGCTTGCTGAGATGTGTAAGAACAAAGACACAAATATAGATGAGAGAGAGTGTCTGGGAGCTGCTGTGTCTTCTGGACTCTGCTGAGTAACCTAACTAACCACTCTCCTTCTAACCTCCCTTGCTGATGCTCCAAACTCACCTTGTGCATAAGGCAGACCCTGGGGTAAGGTAGAGGGGTGGAAAAAGGGTGGAAGGCTGATTGGGACCCCCTCCTGGGGACTCTGATTTCTGGGTGGGGGATTGTACTTTTGTATTACCTTTAACTTGCATATTTCTGTAACTATTCCTGTCTATTGTGTATTTTTTTGCATGTACATTGTGCTAAGCTGTAAATAGAGCTTCGGTCTTTAACTTCCAGCTAGTTGAGTCTAGTCTGAGTGATTTTTCGTGTGTGTGGGGATGGGTAATTCCCAAACCATCAGAATAAGGCAAACTGTTAAAATATGTTTTAATTGCTGGTTTTGTATGGTATTTGTGGTTTGTTTTGTTTGTTTGTTTTGTGGTTGGTTTTTTTCCCCCTCTCCTGAACATTTATCTGAACTTTGATCAAACAAGTCAAGCATTGTGGGTCTTCTGTGAGCATGACATTGCCAGCAGGGCAAGGAAGGGGATTCTGCCACTTTGCTCTGCTCTCATAAGAGCCCACCTGGAGTACTGTGTGCAGTTCTGGAGCCCTCAGCACAGGAAGGACATGGAACTGTTGGAGCGGGTCCAAGGAGGGCCTCAAAGAATGATGAGAGGGCTGCAGCAGCTCTGCTATGAGGACAGGCTGAGAGAGTTTGGGCTCTGCAACCTGGAGAAGAGAAGGCTTCCAGGAGACCCTAGAGTAGCCTTCCAGTATCTGAAAGGGACCTACAGGAAGGCTGCGGAGGGAATACTGACAAGGTCTTGCAATGACAGGACAAGGGGCANAACTGAGCTTCACGACTTGTTCATATATGGATTTACAGGGAACAATCAACCTTGTATACCTGGAATACCTCATATATTCATGGTTTCCAGCTACACTTCTTGCAGGAGAAAATTACAGACCTATTGTTTCAGTCTTTATCTACATATCAAACAGTGAAATCACTGCAGTTCATACAAAAAAAAAAAAAAAAAAAAAAAAAAAAAA
>VWZE01021524.1:30501-51581 GCA_013396675.1 Eubucco bourcierii
TCTCCAGCCTGTCCAGGTCCCTCTGGATGGCATCCCTGCCCTCTAGCAAGTCGACTGTGCCACACAGTTTGGTGTCATCTGCAAACTTGCTGAGGGTGAAAATATTCATTTGTTTCTATACACCAATAACTCCAGTATCCTTTGTGTAAAAAATTTCATTCAAAATATGTTTGAAATTAGAGCTACAGGCTCATGGAAAAAATTCTCCATCTGGAGAACCTTAAGTATATTCATTTCTATACACCAATAACTTTAGTTCACACTTACAAACTCACGTATTTCCAAATCTAAGACATAAACAAAAGAAAACCTCTATAATATGGATTTTTTAAAACAAAAAGTAAGATAAAAGCTATATTGGGTTTGTTCAAGGCTTTATATTAAAAAAAAATAAAATTATAAAAATAGAAAGGAAAAAACCTGGGTTTTTTGGGGGAAGAACTCTGTATCGTCCTATCAAAATGATACTGAATAGCTCTATTCCACACTAACCTGGAGAAGAATGGATGGATTCACTTTGTATACCTTGACTTAGGTCTTCTCTAGGCCTCTTATGGAGTCTAAGACACATTAATGGAGATCTTCTGAGAATATTTTGTGGAATCTGCCTTATGATGAAAAAGAAGTTGCTAGATCTTTTTCTCCCTGGAGACGAAAAGAGGTATGAAGGTTTGGGAGTTCCCTGCCCCCCACACTTTGTAAAATGACCCAGACTAGAACTCAGCTGGTTGGAAGTTAAGGACTGAAGCTCTATTTACAGCTCAGCACAATGTACAAGCAGAGATAGACACTATAGACAGGAATAGTTACAGACATATACAAGTTAAAGGGAATACAGAAACACAACTCCCCTCCCAGAAATCAGAGACCCCAGGAGGGGCTCCCAACCACCCTTCCGCCTTCTCCCCACCCCTGTACCTTACCCCAAGGTTTGCCTTACGCGCAAGGTGAATTAGGAGGATCGACCAGGGGGGTTAGAAGAAAAGCAATTAGTAAAGATTAATCGGCAAAGAGGAGCCAGAAGCTAAACCTCCCAAGACACTATGCCCCCAGAGAGAGACAGACTGCAGCTGACTTATCTATGTTTTGGTTTCTTTTACCCAAATGTCTCGGCAAACCTATGAGTGAAATATAATCACCATGTTTTCCTTTCACAGCCTATAGTGTAATCTTCTCTGTTAAAATATTCTAATCAGCCTCAAAACAGCACAAGAGGTCAGGAGGATCTCATTGTGGTTTTTCAGCACTTAAAGGGAGCCATATAGAGAAAGAACTATGAATACACCTTACTTCAAGAGCAGTGTGGGCAGCAGGGCAAGGGAGGGGATTCTGCCACTTTACTCTGCTCTCATAAGAGTCTTGTGTGTAGTTCTGGAGTCCCCAGCACAAGAAGGACATGGAACTGTTGGAGCANAATATGTTTGAAATTAGAGCTACAGGCTCATGGAAAAAATTCTCCATCTGGAGAACCTTAAGTATATTCATTTCTATACACCAATAACTTTAGTTCACACTTACAAACTCACGTATTTCCAAATCTAAGACATAAACAAAAGAAAACCTCTATAATATGGATTTTTTAAAACAAAAAGTAAGATAAAAGCTATATTGGATTTGTTTTATCCACAAGTAGTGGCTGTTCCCTCCCTGGAGGTGTTCAAGACCAGGTTGGAGGAGGCCTTGAGTGACCTGTAGTAGTGGGAGGTGTCCCTGCCTATGGCAGGGGGTTGGAACTAGATCATCTTTGAGGTCTCTTCCAGCCTTATCATTCTATGATTCTATGATTCAAACAACTAGTCACAAGCATTTACTGATTTCCAATGTTTCCTAGGAGAACTTTAAATATTCAGTCTCTTAGATACAAGCACTCTACCCCTTAAAAGATCTAATAAACAGTCAAACTAAAACACTGAAGAGGACAAATAAATTCCACACAAGAATGTAGGCTATTTATGATCAGCCAACATATATATTCAGTCTTTTACATAGGAACAAATATGCAACTATGTGGAAAGAAGAGATTTAACTGTAATAAAACTCAGTAGAGATTCTTAATAAACTCCTCATTATCTCATATTCACATGATACTGCCTGGGAAATAGAAATATATTTGTTATATTTTATCCATACTGTGATCATGTTGATAATAATTATAATTTCTCATGCTATAGAATCATAGAATCATGTAGGTTGGAAAAAATTTTTCAAGAACATTTAGTCCAAATGTAAACCATATGCCTTAAGTGATCTATTATTATTTTCCTCTCAGGATTTATGTTTATGTAAATTGCACAATTCCTCCAGGAAACTGGGAATGGCTTCTTCACACTAACTGGGACTCTGAAATGATAGTTTTCCACTATGGAAAAACTTTCAATGATGTATTACTGTTATCCAATTATACACACACCCTTTGTGAAGGATTTAATAAACTGTATCCCAAAGTGCCACGACTCAATATATGCACAGTGTCCATTTGTTCTACGTAGCCTTTTCTGCATCTGCAGAAACACTTTGTCCTGACTCTAGACTGATTTAGTCAGTTCAGCACAAGCAACCAGGAATAGGATCTAAAAGGACCAAATCTTTCCCTCCCCATCCCTCACTCCACTCTCTCTCCAAATTTATTCTAGGAAGTTAATTAGTTATTTTAAATATCCAATACACTCTATGCCTAGCAAGAGTTACCTAAAAGGAGTTTTGGGACAGTTCAAAATTCTCACATAGAGAGCTCTTGTAACAATTAGTGGATTGCTTAGCACCTACATTCAAATGTATCCAGTGTCTCATACCAGTTCTTTATCTTGTCTATGCAGAGGAGCAGCCAAGAAGTTCCTGGTTCTGCCTCACCCTCCCTACAGACAGCAGAGGGATTCATGAGTGAAGTGCCCCAGGTCTACACCTAAACACAGCCTTGAGATGCAGCTGCACCGGTTAGAACTAATGAATAATCCTTGTTTTCATACTTAACACTAATGACTCACTTATAACTTCTGCCTCACAGCTCTTACCAGAGCAACCTCTGGAGCTCAAGTGCTCCTACTGACAGGTGACCCCACAGGAGGCTGATTAAGGGCACTTGAGTCTTATTGATACATACAGGACACTGGCAGCAGCCCTCACAGTCAGACAGAAATGGATGATCCACACTTGACATTATAAGCAGCCAGTAAAATTCACATGAAGTATGCAAAATAACTATTGTAGAAAGTTACTGAGAAAGTCACCTCAACTCTCTCAGTAATCAAGGGAGACAAATAATCACTTCAAAGAAGTCATTCACCTCATTTCATAATAAACATGAAATAAGTCAGATGAATTGTGCCATAAAATGACTTGATTCTTTTCACTGATTTTATAGTGTCTAGATGACTGAATCACTTGTAGCTGTGTAGGCAGCAGACACCTACAGTTAGATGAGATGATTTCCAGCATTGCATCAGGATCTGTTTTTTTACATTCTTAATAGATGTGTGAAGGTCATATGAAAGCATGACAAAGAACAAAAGTAGCACTATCATGTTGCAGCAAGGAGCATTAGTTTGCAAGTCAAAGAGATAACACCATTGCACTCAGCAGGTACTCAGTACCTTTGTAAGAAGCAACTGTTTCAATTTAGTAATGAAGACACACTACCTCATGTCTCATTTTCTGCTGAGTAAACCTATAACCATCCTCTCCTAGGGCTTGTAAGCTTCTGAAAATTGCGTATTTCAGATTATAGTCAGCTTGCGAGCCCTCTCTACTAAAAAACCCAAAAGAAGAATCATTTTTAGTGGGATGGTGAGCAACAACAAGCTTTTGTGCAGAACAAGAAGGCAGCTCATGTGGTGTCACTTGGACCTATCCACACAGGATAATCAGTGTAAAAGGTTCTCTAAATAGAGCTGGGGAATATGGTCTCACTTGAAGTCTCTGGCAGAAGAGGATGGCCACAAAGATGGTCAGAGGGCTGGAGCAGCTCTCCTATGAGGACAGGCTACAAGAGTTGGGGCTCTTCAGCCTGGAGAAGAGAAGGCTTCCAGGAGACCTTAGAGTAGCCTTCTAGTATCTGAAGAGGGCCTACAGGAAGGCTGTGGAGGGACTGTTGACAAGGTCTTGTAATGACAGGACAGGAGGCAATGGGTTTGAACTGGCAGAGGGGAGATTTAGACTGGATGTTAGGAGGAAGCTCTTTGCAGTGAGGGTGGTGAGACACTGGCACAGGTTGCCCAGGGAGGTTGTGTCTGCTCCCTCCCTGGAGGTGTTGAAGGCCAGGTTGGAGGAGGCCTTGAGTGACCTGTCCTAGTGGGAGGTGTCCCTGCCTATGGCAGGACTTTGGAACTAGATGATCCTTGAGGTCCCTTCCAACCTTACCATTCTATGATTCTATGGTCCTACTATTATTGTATTGGTTTCTGTTAGATACATTTTTGAGTCCCCTGGGAAGCTTAAACTCAGACCAATACACCTGATTCCTCTCTACCAACACTGCTGGACTTGTGAGTATTGTGGTCATCTTTCAGAATCCCAAATAAGGTGTTTAACAAGATGTTAAAGCGTTACCTCCTTTATAATGTACATGATGATACATAACATTCTCCCTTCCCTCTCTTTCCTCCCTTCCTGTTTGTTATTAGATGTTATGGAATATTATTATGTAACTCAATTTTTCAGGTATTCTAGGTTTATTTTCTTTGTTTTTACAAGAAACATGCTATAGTTGAACTCAGTCTTTTACTCTGTTCTTTTCAAGAAATGTCAGACCCTAAAAGTGCATGTACTGATGGTTGTGAAACATATTTTACTGCAGTAATTTAAATTCACTGCACAATTTTAATATGCACAGAAAAACTCAAACATATTAATACATGTCTTGAAAATGTGCATTTTTTTCATAGTTGACTTCAGGAGCTGATTACTTTTTTAACGGTGAAGTCATCTGTGCATTGTGGTTTTGTTCCATTGTCTACGCAGCTATAAGATTTCCTTCAGGTTGAGTTATGGTTATACCTTAGAGTAACTCATTGCCTTTTAAATTGAAGGGTGCAGAAGTCTAAGAAGCTGTCTGAGGGCAAGTGTAGGAGCTGTCTGTGGGTTTCTTTCTTTATTTTATTTGTTTGGCTTTCATCCCTGAACAGTTATGAATCTACATATATATAAATGAAGAACTATGTGGGCAGGAAAAAAGTAAAATCTGAGTGTCTTTGTTAATTGCTAAAGATTCTAACATCTCAGTAAGCCATAGAACCATATCAACACTACTGTTTGCAGCCTTAGCATTCATTAAAAACCACGCTGCAATAATTGTCTTTAAAAAATATTTTTCAGTGAAACAGATTCCTTAGTTCATCTTTTATTAATTTCAGTTACATAGTGCTTCAACTAATAACTCTTTCAGGCAGGTTTTCAGTGCACTATTTGGATGCAAGAAGTAAGATTTAATGATATTAATAAATGCTAAAAAAGAACTAGAATACAAAGAGCTAAATAAGACATTCAGTATTTTTTTCCCCAAAAAACCCCAATGGTTAGGCCTTTTCAGGAACGTGGGCATCTTGAACCATTTATTCATTAGTATTTTTTTCATGTCTACAAGGCATATACTATGCATTTATAGAATCAATACACCTCTTGCAGTCAATACTCCATTTGCCCACTAGATGGACTCAAGGAGCTCCTTTTCGCTTATGGCAGAATGCAACGGTGAATTACAAGAGCCTGTAAGTATTTACTCACAAAATATCTCCCTATTGATGGGGCTAGCTACAGCTTCAGACAGTACCCAAACGCTTTCAGGGAATTCTGGTACTGTTTTGTCATCTGCTGAGACTTCTGATCCTTCCCAGGCTTCAGGGTGCTGGGGAAAGGAGACAGACAATCTTTGACCTGGTCCTGATCTCTCTAGGTGATTTGCGCATCTCCAGGACTTCCCATCTTGGTTGGAGACTTTCAGGTCTAGGCAGGATGTCTTGTGATGTGCAGTCTTGGTATGATGTCATGCTGGCTATGCAGACCAATAACCTGCAGGTATTTAGAGCCTGCTCCTGCTAAACTGGAGGCAGGCAGCTTCCAGGTAGTTCAGAATACAGTAAGGCAGTAGTAAGCAGGCAAACATGAATACAATGGCAGAGTACAGATACAAGGGTAGAGCATGCTGTGTCACCTGCTCATCTCCTTTTATCAATACAACCCAAGACTTATAGACCTTTGGACACAGAATAACCAATCAGAATGGTAGTTAGCCAAGCTTGACCATATTAGATGAACCCATAGGCTTGCTTTACTCTTTTTAGGGCAGAACACAGGCCTTTCACAAGATGTACACAAGCTGAGCGTCTGTACCTTATTTGCCACAGGACGCAAACAAGTCTGGGCAAACCAGAGTCCTTAGATTCAGTGGCTACAGGTTCTTTGTCCTCTTTCCTGCAGCTGGTTCTCCCCAAAACAGAAGGAGGTAGAGCAGAGAAACATGTCTGGGCAAACCAGAGTCCTTAGATTCAGTGGCTACAGGTTCTTTGTCCTCTTTCCTGCAGCTGGTTCTCCCCAAAACAGAAGGAGGTAGAGCAGAGAAACATGTCTGGGCAAACCAGGGCATATATAAGCCTATTTTGGCCTGCTTAGGCCTACCACAACAGCAGTCTTGGGCACTCCTATATAAGAAGGGCATCAAACTATTAGAATGTGTCCAGAGGAGGGCAAAAAATATGGTGAAAGGTCTTGAGGGCAAGATTTATGAGAAGTAGCTGAAGTAATACGACTTGTTCATCATGGAGAAAGGAAGGCTGAGAAGTGACCACATTAGGAAAAAGTTGTTCACTGAGCAGATGGTCAGTTCCTGAAATAGACTCCTCAGGAACCAACGGTAACCAAGCCTGTCAAAATTCAAGGAGCATCTGAACAACGCTTTGAGTTCTATGATTTACTGTAGCCCTGTGAGGGGCATGGTGCTGGACCTGAGGGGTCTGTTACTTGAGATATTCTGTGATTCTACTCTATATACACACATCTATAAAATAATAGATGCACAAAAGCTAACCAAATGATTAATGTGCATGCTCAAAGAATAATAGCCCTATTTCAGTCTGAAGTAAATAAATAATAAAACAAACAAAACAAAACCAAAACAAAAGCAAATGAGAAAACAAAACAAAAAACAAACAAACAAACAGGTTGTTCCACATATTGTGAGGAAATAAGATAATTACAAGTTGCAGTTTCAAGCCTAAAGAATGTAGAAATACAGCCTAAGGAGGTAAGTATTTCATTGCCTATATCCAACAGCTTCAATCTGAAGTGGATTCACATGTCTCACAAGCCATTCAGAGAATCAAAAGAACAGTTTCAAGTGCTAAATAAAATCAAGACTCTGCAAAACTGCTTCTTCAGTCTAAGATCACAGTAGATTTTTTTTTTTCCAGGAGTCTAATGCAGCACCACCTCTTGAAACCTCAATGTAGCTCATTCTTCAGATCTCGTATGGTTTTTCACTCCCTCTTCATAAGGTTCACAGAATGCTAAAGCTTTCACCTTTTGTTATTACCTTAAATCTCAGATAACAGATAAATGTTTAATACTTTTCACATGCCAGAATCTAGACACTTGGATGTAAAATATGTAGAACAGGTGAAGACATTATCTCGTATCTCCCAGATCATTAAAAATTTCATTGTTGTTATTGACTGTGTGAAGTTTGTAAAAAATTCTGCCTGTGATTGTTCAATATTTAGAGGACATTTGCAATACAACTGCCTTCATTTGGATGCTGTTACTCAAATTCTCATTATATTACAGATATTCTTGTTATATACCACTAATTGGTATCTTTTAATTGATTCTGTTTTCTCTCTTTTTTAATTTTTTGTTCTTTATTCTATTACTTGCTACACTTACAGAGAACTGTAAATGAAAGATCTTTTCTCTTGCTGACAACTAACTCTACAGATAATGGGTTATACTGGCAGAGGGGAGATTTAGACTGGATGTTAGGAGGAAGTTCTTTACAGTGAGGGTGGTGAGGCAATGGAACAGGTTGCCCAGGGAGGTTGCGGCTGCTCTGTCCCTGGATGTGTTCAAGGCCAGATTGGATGAGGCCTTGAGTGAGCTGTACTAGTGGGAGGTGTCCCTGCCTATGGCAGGGGGTTGGAATTAGATGATCCTCGAGGTCTCTTCCAACCTTACCATTCTATGATTCTATAACTCTGTTTCTTAGAATTCAGCTACTCCAGCTGTTCTTGGGTTTGGGACAATCGCAGTTTACGTTGTTTTTCCTGAGAGAGTTTCATGACCATTTTAGGGTTGTTCATAAATCCAGACAGAAATACACTCCTGTGTTGGTTTGAGACTAACTGGATTATTTTAATGAAATGAATTAGATGATAGGCTGTGAAAAACAAACAATGGTGATGTCTGCTGCAATTACAGGCTTGCTGAGACGTATGAGAACAAGGACACAAACACAGATAAGACGCACAGAGAGTCTCATTTCTGTCTCTCTGTGAGTTGTTGATTTTCTGCTGAGTAACCTAACTAACCACTCTCTAACCCCCCTGGACAATCCTCCAAACTAACCCCCCTGGACAATCCTCCAAACTCACCATGCCTGTAAGGCAGACCCTGGGGTAAGGTAGAGGGGTGGGGAGAAAGTGGAAGTGTGGTTGGGAGCCCCTCCTGGAGACTCTGATTTCTGGGAGGGGAATTGTGTTTCTGTATTACCTTTAGCTTGTATATTTCTGTAACTATTCCTGTCTGTTGTGTATATCTCTGCTTGTACATTGTGCTGAGCTGTAAATAGAGCTTCAGTCCTTAACTTCCAGCCGNTTTCTGTAACTATTCCTGTCTGTTGTGTCTCTGTCTGCTTGTACATTGTGCTAAGCTGTAAATAGAGCTTCAGTCCTTAACTTCCAGCTGGTTGAGTCTAGTCTGGGCAATTTTATAAATTGGAGAGGGGGGAAAGGTAACTCCCAAACCATCACAACTTCAAAAAAGGGCATTGCATTCCATATTGATTCATGAAATATAAATAAATAAAGGTGCTGTACAATCATGAGTGAAATACCATACTCATTCACCTTTGTTAAACACATTTGGTAATGCATTTGTTAAAAATCCACCAAGTTGTAAGGTTGAAAACGTGACCTAAGAATGATCAAAATCAGATGCTATATGAAAAGCTTGTATGTCTGTGTTCTTGACACAGATATAATGATATTCATTTAATTGGTCAAATAATCTCTAGTTGAAGCTCTTTGTTACTTCTACATCCATAACTTTGCACTCTGTTCCAGAAGATGACGTTTTTTTCTGCTTG
Organism: Eubucco bourcierii; assembly: GCA_013396675.1. Lineage (NCBI taxonomy): Eukaryota > Metazoa > Chordata > Aves > Piciformes > Ramphastidae > Eubucco > Eubucco bourcierii. Next base: position 39,791 of record VWZE01021524.1, read on the forward strand.
TAAATGTTGCTATGATAGTATACATCTAGGATCAACTAGTTCCAACCCCCTGCCATAGGCAGGGACACCTCCTACTAGTATAGCTCACTCAAGACCTGCTCCAACCTGGCCTTCAACACCTCCAGGGAGGGAACAACCACAACCTCCCTGTGCAACCTGTGCCAGTGTCTCACCAATATAGATATAAACATAACTTCATTCCTTAACCTCCAGCCGACTGACTATATTCTGGGTGAATTCATTGTGTGTGGGGGTGAGTAACTCTCAAACCATCACACCAGTTAATTAAGACACTTTGTGTCCTCCCATAGAGGGAGGGCAAGTACACTTTTTATTGTTGCTGTTAAATATCCCATTCTTTTTTATCTAGTTACATAAACAATTTCTCCTCTTAAATGTCATCTTATTTTGGTTTCTAGTGCTGATAATGATTTTTCTATTTTTCAATGCACACCACAAAATATCTCTGTTAAACTAATGAATGTATGCTGATCTTTTGATGATTTTGCATATGCTATTTTTGTCTTTTTGTCACCAAATAATCACTAAATTATTTTTACATCATTTTTCCTACATTGCATCACTAACTGTAGACTTGAATGCATTTATTTTACTCTGTAGTCTGCAAATTCATAGAATCATAGAATTGTAAGGTTGGAAGGGACCTCAAGGATCATCTAGTTCCAACCCCCTGCCATAGGCAGGGACACCTCCCACTAGTACAGATCACTCAAGGCCTGCTCCAGCCTGGCCTTGAACACCTCCAGGGAGGGAGCAACCACAACCTCCCTGGGCAATCTATGCCAGTGTCTCACCACCCTCACTGGAAAGAACTTCCTCCTAACATCCAGTCTAAATCTCCCCTCTGCCAGTTTAAACCCATATTTAAATTTCAACATGTTTAAATCCAGTTTAAACCCAGTTTAAATTTCAACATGTTAATACCATATCTCTAATAACAAAACAACTAATGAATCAGATTCTATGAATGAAGAATTAGCAATTAACTATAAATGGTTTGTATTTGCCTACTTAGGTATGTTTTTATATAAAATATGTACCTAGATACGTGGACAAAGTAAGTAAATTACATATTTTAAAAGCGTTTTGGATTGTGTGTATGTGTAGAAATTATTTCTGGAAGAGTCTTCTTTAAATGCTACTAAGTATTTATTGAATCATTTCTTTAAAACATATCAACAATATATTGATGTTTCTTTATTTTGGTTTTTCATTTTTGCTTTTTTGAAGATGCAGCCATCCATAGAGTTGTATAATTTAGGATATGTTCAGTTAATTTGAACCTCTGTTTAGCATTATGATTCTAGCAGTGTGATTTTTTCAGTCTTTCTAATCTTGTAAATCTGTCAGTATCCAATTTTGAAAAAGGCTTAGATTTCATTATTTCAATAAATGTTTCACATCTCATTAAAAATTTCAGTGCTTGCACTGGCATACCAATATATAAATTAAAAACAGTGTTTACAATTAAAATGAGGAAATAGGCAGTGAAATGACTGCAAAGTTGTAAAATATTATTGTGTGGAGGTTCACATCTGTTTCAAATGAACACACAGTAATGAAAGCAAATATCAAGAACAAACAAAATAAAACAAATTGAGCAACGAGTTTGGGGAAATAAACCTAATTGCATTTCCAATCAAAGCTATGAAAAGCAGCTATAATGATTATGACGTTTATTGGAAATGAAATGCTTTGCTAAACCTCAGGAGACTGTCAACAGCATGAAATCCAAGCAACCATGTTTAAGAAAATAGTTTCCTTTCTAACCTTAAAAGAGTATATTATGATAAAGACAAAGCCCAACTCAGTTGTGCAAGGACATATTATATAAGTTAGAATGACAGAATCATTAAGGAATGAAGAGACCTTTAGGTTCATCAAGTCCAACTGTCAACCCAACACCACCATGCCCAGTAAACCATGTCTAACAGGGATCCTCTTTCAATGCCTGATCACTATTTTGCTTAAGGAGAATTTTCCCAATATCCAACCTAAATCTGCTGTGGAACTACTTGAATCATAGCATCATAGAATGGTAAGGTTGGAAGGGACATCAAGGATCATCTAGTTCAAACTCCCTGCCATAGACAGGGACACCTCCCACTAGTCCAGGTCACTCAAGGCCTCGCTCAACCTGGCCTTGAACACTTCCAGGGAGGGAGCAACTCTAGATCTTGGCTACTGGAATGGGCTGCCCAGGGACGTGGTGGTGTCACCGTCCCTGGAGGTGTTCAAGGCGCTTTTGGACGTGGCACTTGGTGCCATGGTCTAGTCTTGAGGTCTGTGGTAACGGGTTGGACTTGATGATCTTTGAGGTCTCTTCCAACCCTAGTGATACTGTGATACTGTGATATTCTAGTAGGAAGAGGTTAATATATCACCCAAGATTTTACATATGACATATAGAAAGTACCCTATGCTACTAGAATGAATGGTTACCTCTTCTATTGCCTTATTCACTCTCTTTTCTGCTCTCTCATAAATGGTTCACAGAACCAGGAAACTTCATGATATTAAAACTTAATTCTAATTTTGATTAAATTATTATTTACCATTAAAATATTTACTATTAAAGTTTATTTTTTCTTTCTTTATCCTTTCTTTTTTTTCTTTTCTCTTTACTCATTTTTTTCTTTTCCTATCCCTTCCTCTTTTCTTTCCCCCCTGCCCTGTGTTCTTGTTATAAACCCTTATGAAATAAGGCCCTTAAAATTCATGAACAACTAAAAGGAAAGATAAAGTACATAAAAATTATCTAAATGTCAATTATGCTGCAGAGTGTCAGGTTCCCTTTGTGTTCTTGTTATAAACCCTTATGAAATAAGGCCCCTAAAATACATGAACAAATAAAATACAAAATACATTAGAAATTATTTTAATGTCAGTTGTACTGTTGAGTGTCAGGTTCTCTTCACCATAATTATTGCTATTTTGGTTCTTATTGCTGGTATATACTTAAGTTGTGGGTGAGGTTGAATCAAAAGCAGGCCTTAAAAGGAATTTTGCTGTGAAGGCAGCGTGACAGCACTAGAACACTTGGTGAAGATGTCTGATGGCAAAATGAAGCTTTGATATTTTAAACATTAGGGTAGTCTACAGAAAAAAGACCAACCAAATGAATAAACCAAAAAGCTTCAGATAGACAGATAACTGCTGTGTTACTTCAGGAATTTTTTTTTTTTTTTTGTCATAGTAAGTGATTTCCTTTTTAATCAGAATTTCCTACCTGTAGATATTTTGATTCAGATAGCATTAAATATACTTATATGATGAAGTATCATTCAAATGTGTGCAGTGTGCATGTGCAGCCCAGACAGCCAACTGAGTGCTGGGCTGCAGCAAGAGTAGTGTGGCCAGCAGGACAAGGGAGGGGATTCTTCCCCTTTGCTCTTGTCAGACCCCATTTGGAGTACTGTGTGCAGTTCTGGAACCCTCAGCGCAGGAAGGACATGGAAGTGTTGGAGTGGGTCCAGAGGAGGGCCACAAAGATGATCAGAGGGCTGGAGCAGCTCTGCTATGAGGACAGACTGAGAGAGTTGGGGCTCTTCAGCCTGGAGAAGAGAAGGCTTCCAGGAGACCTTATAGTAGCCTTCCAGTATCTGAAGGGGGCCTACAGGAAGGCTGGGGAGGGACTATTGACAAGGCCTTGCAATGACAGGACAAGGGGCAATGGGTTTAAACTGGCAGAGGGGAGGTTTAGGCTGGATGTTAGGAGGAAACTTTCCAGTGAGGTTGGTGAGGCACTGGCACAGGTTGTCCAGAAGGCTGTGGCTGCTCCCTCCCTGGAGGTGTTGAAGGCCAGGTTGAACGAGACCTTGAGTAACCTGTAGTAGTGGGAGGTGTCCCTGCCTATGTCAGGGGGTTGGAACTAGATGATCCTTGAGGTCCCTTCCAACCTTACCATTCTATGATTCTATGATTCTATGAAATCAAGTGCCAGATTTTAACACTTAGTGTACTCTTATGTATCTCTAGCATTCCTGTGTTGCTGTTTCTTTTCAGTTACAATATTCTAGTAATGTAAAAGATGGTCTCTATGCAATAGAATCATAGAATTCTGTAAGGTCCAGAGAATACTCGGTTTAGGAACTTCATCTGACTCTCTCTTGACTCTGAACTGTATTATGCAGACCTAATGAACTATCACATTCCAGTAAAGGCGCAGAATTACACAGTGCCAGATTTTGTATCTTGGGTCTTGATTCTTAGAATTTTGTGCATACCATTTTATGCAATTCAAGAAGCCAGGTAAGAGATCTGATGTGTGGGCATAGCTTTTTTTATTCAAATGTTGTTGTTCTTTTTTCATTTTTGTTTCTGGTTTTGTTTGGTTTTCATAGAATCATAGAATCATAGAATGGCAAGGTTGGAAGGGACCTCAAGGATCATCTAGTTCCAACTCCCTGCCATAGGCAGGGACACCTCCCACTAGTACAGGTTACTCAAGGCCTCATCCAATCTGGCCTTGAACACATCCAGGGAGGGAGCATCCACAACCTCCCTGGGCAACCTGTTCCAGTGCCTCACCACCCTCACTGTAAAGAACTTCCTCCTAACATCCAGTCTAAATCTCCCCTCTGCCAGTTTAAGCCCATTGCCCCTTGTCCTGTCATTGCAGGACCTTGTAAATAATCCTTCCCCAGCCTTCCTGTAGGCCCCCTTCAGATACTGGAAGGCTACTATCAGGTCCCCTCGAAGCCTTCTCTTCTCCAGGCTGAAGAGCCCCAACTCTCTCAGCCTGTCCTCATAGGAGAGCTGCTCCAGCCCTCTGATCATCTTTGTGGCCCTCCTCTGGACCCGCTCCAACACTTCCATGTCCTTCCTGTGCTGAGGGTTCCAGAACTGCACACAGTACTCCAGGTGGGGTCTGACGAGAGCAGAGTAAAGGGGCAGAATCACCTCCCTTGCCCTGCTGGCCACGCTTCTCTTGATGCAGCCTAGGACTCGGTTGCTGTCTGGGCTGCATGTGCACACTGCAGGCTCATGTTGAACTTTTCATCAACCCAGACTCCAAGGTCCTTTTCCTCAGGGCTACTCTCCAGCCATTCACCACCCAGCCTGGATTTGTGCTTGGGATTGTGCCTACCCAGGTGTAGGACCTTACACTTGGCCTTGTTGAATTTCATGAGGTTTGCCTGGGCCCACCTCTCCAGCCTGTCCAGGTCCCTCTGGATGGATCCCTGCCCTCTAGCAAGTCGACTGTGCCACACAGCTTGGTGTCATCTGCAAACTTGCTGAGGGTGCACTCCATTCCTCTGTCCATGTCACTGACAAAGATGTTAAACAGCACTGGTCCCAGCACTGACCCCTGAGGGACACCACTTGTCCCACTTGTTTTGGGTGTTTTGGGTTTGTTTGGTTGGTTGGTTGGTTTGGTTTTGCTTTTCTTTTTTGCTTTGTCTTTATTTTTGTTTGTTTGGTTTTGTTTTTAAGGGAGGAAAAAAAATTAATAACATTCTTAATTTTGGAAAGTGTTTGCCAAATACTGGTTTTGTCTCCTTAAATCCTACTGTTCCTCCTTTTCACTGCAGTAAAATGTGTCACACATGAAAAAGACAAAATAAAAAAAAAAACCAAACCTGTGACTAATTTTTCTCTATGGTATTAATACATGAGAAATAGTAAATATGTTTTCAGAAAAAATAACTGCTGTTCTTCTTGAACAATGTACTGACTATTTTATAACTATCCATTTCAGAAAGTCACATTGAAAACGCTCGAAAGTAAAATGACTGTCTAGTGTGTGTAAGAATAGTTGCCATGACAATAAATACAACTTCATTACTTATTTACAATTCAGGGAGCTACAGAATCTGAACAACAAGCTTTTATAGTAAAGATAAAGTATATTTCCAGCTATTTTTGTATAAATGTCCTCAGAACACCAGGAAAAAAGTCCACATTTGTTCAGATGTTCTTTAGATACTATTGAATGAAATTTTACGTAATTATGTCCTGTCCTTTCCTAGCAAGAGAATTCATCTTAAATTCTATTTTATCCAAACATTTCTCTGCTTTTTTTTTTTTTTTTTTTTCACTCACTTTACTGAGTAGAAATCTGATCTGAAGATCTCATTGCAGATCTTAAGAGGCTATACTTCTATACCTTTTTTGGGATTTCCAGAAACTACTACTAGGCAGAAACAGAAACTTCAGTTCCTCCTAATGCAAAGCCAAAGCATTTTTGCAGTGAAACAACTGCAGTTGGGCCAATGAGGCAACACCTCTGCCAGGAATACCAAACACTAATTGCTCAGTGTAAGAACTTCTTTACCTGGTAAATGACACACACAGTTACTCTATAAGGAGTTGTTCATTTGGGTTTCTTTTACTATCAATACTGGTTTTTATCTGACTGTTAATTCTGGCAAATGAAGTATGTAAGATGATTACGGAAGTAGCTAAAAAATCGCTAACAAGTTTGTCTTTTGCTTTTGTTAAGGACTGGTGTTGGGGTTTGGTTTGGTTGAGTTGTTTGTTGGGGTTTTTTTTTTGTCATGTGTGTGTGGGGCTTTTCATGTGCTTTTTTTTTGGTTTGGTTTGGTTTGGGTTTTTTTGGTTTTATTGTTTGAGGTTTTATTTGTTCATTTAGGTTTTTACCTTTTTTGTTTGGGTTTTTTGTTTGTTTATTTATTTATACAATCATAGAATCATAGAATGGTAAGGTTGGAAGGGACCTCAAAGATCATCCAGTTCCAAGCCCCTGCCATAGGCAGGGACACCTCCCACTAGGACAGGTTACTCAAGGCCTCCTCCAACCTGGCCTTGAACACCTCCAGGGAGGGAGCAGCCACAACCTCCCTGGGCAACCTGTTCCAGTGCCTCACCACCCTCACTGGAAAGAACTTCTTCCTAACATCCAGTCTAAATCTTCCCTCTGCCAGTTCAAACCCATTGCCCCTTGTCCTGTCATTGCAAGACCTTGTCAATAGTCACTCCCCAGCCTTCCTGTAGACCCCTTCAGATCCTGGAAGGCTACTCTAAGGTCTCCTGGAAGCCTTCTCTTCTCCAGGCTGAAGAGTCCAAACTCTCTCAGTCTGTCCCCATAGCACAGCTGCTCCAGCCCTCTGACCATCTTCGTGGCCTCCTCTGGACCCGCTCCAACACTTCCATGTCCTTCCTGTGCTGAGGGTTCCAGAACTGCACACAGTACTCCAGGAGGGGTCTGACAAGAGCAGTGTAAAGGGGTTGAATCACCTCCCTTGCCCTGCTGGTCATGCTACTCTTGATGCAGCCCAGCACTCAGTTGGCTGTCTGGGCTGCATGCGCACACAGAAGGCTCATGTTGAGCTTTTCATCAACCCAGGCCCCAAGGTCCTTTTCCTCAGGGCTGCTCTCCACCCATTCACCACCCAGTCTGGAGTTGTGCTTGGGATTGTGCCTACCCAGGTGCAGGACCTTACTCTTGACCTTGTTGAATGTCATGAGGTTTGCCTGGGCCCACCTCTGCAGCCTGTCCAGGTCCCTCTGGATGGATCCCTGCCCTCTAGCAAGCCGACTGTGCCACACAGCTTGGTGTCATCTGCAAACTTGCTGAGGGTGCACTGATTCCTCTGTCCATGGCACTAACAAAGCTGTTAAACAGCACTGGTCCCAGTACTGACCACTGAGGGATGCCACTTGTCACTGGTTTCCAGGTGGACATTGTGCCCTTGATCACCACTGTCTGTGTGCAACCAGCCAGCCAATTCCTTATCCAGCGAGTGGTCTATATTATTGTATTATAATTGTTTGGGGTTTTGTTTGTTTTCCTTTTCTCTAATATTGTTCCTGGAAATGTTATGCTTATTCCTTTAATGATTTAGACCTTATGACATTGATCCTTATGCCAAACTGTAGGAAGCAAAAGTTGACAGATAATAAGACATTAACGAACATTCAGACTCATATGGGAAATGGATTTGAGTATGGCAATAGAGGAACACTGTATGTCTGGAATGTATGGGAAACAGATGTTAAAAAACATATGTGAGAGTGTAAGAATGATTTAATAAACAACTGAGTCTGAAAATTGGTAGGATGTGGATATTGGAGCACTGAAGCAGGCTGCCCAAAGCAATTATGTAGCCTCCTCTGCAGGCTTTCAAAGCCCACCTAGATGCATTTGTAGGTGTTCCACCCTAGGTAATCCTGTTTGGCAGGGAGGTAGGACTCGATGATCTGTGCAGGTCCCTTCCAACTTCTAATATTCTGTGATTCTGTGGGAACGGGAGTAAAGCATGTAAGCATCTCCCCATTAATTGATGCTTGTCCACAGCATAGGGCCATTTGCCCACCTGAGGCAAGGGCCACCTCTCCACAAACTTGCATCAGTGAGTTTGTATTCAGGCACATAGTTTTGGGACTCTGCTGGCCAGGCTGAAGACATCAATGCACACAGATCAAAACACACAGAAAACCACCTTAAATCTGAATCTTTCCCAGGAAAAACTTAGACAATGACTTCTAGTTGGAAACACCCTTACTCCAGGAGGCCATTGACTTGGATGATTTTTACTCCAAACAACTAAATACAGTGATGTAGTGATTTCAGGCAGATTACTCCAAATGATGAATCTAGAAAAACAGACTGTGTTTAAAAACTGGATTTGTAATTCAACCTGTTACTTGCTATAAATAAGGAAAAGGAAAATGTAGCAACTGTTGTTAAGTGAAGAAAACTCAGCAGGTAAAGATTTGCTTAAGAAAGTAATTCCAAAGTGCACCATTGTCATCTATTCTCTGAAATGCAAAATCATTTTTCTCTTAATAAGTGTTGAAGTTACAATTTGAGATGAAACAGTCAACAAAGACTGAAAATTCATCCTCTTATAATGTGAGTAACTTTCTGCAAGTATTTTTTTTTTTGCAATTACATGTGATTAAATACATTTATATTATTACAGTTCTACATGTAAGCTAAATTGTTTGCCCTTTTTGATACTGTGAATGTGATCCAAAGGCCTAAAACCAGATATCTACCGATACTGAATTACTTCAGTATTAGCAGTGATACATCTGTGTTTCTATATCTTTGCCTCCTCCTTCACCCACTCATTCATTCTTGGATTCCATAGTGGCAGTTATTTATCTGGTTTTGCAGAATTGATGCATCATTAAAAGTTGATGCATTAAAAGAAAATGCATAAAAGATGATGCATAATTTTAAAAGTGCCTCTCTATGCATCACATAGAATGTAGCATCCCACTATAGGTCTATGCTGAGATTTTACTACTCAGTTGGCAGCTATTCTGAGTTATGACACAGTCATGGCTACATAAAAAACCCCATACAGTGTAAGGTTTCTGAAACGATGATAAAGAATTACACTTCAATTAAACAAATGTTGATCCTATGCTTGTTCAGGTTGGTAGTGAGTGAGATTTTCACTAGCATGGGTAAGGAATTTTAAAAATATTTTTGGTATAAAATAATAAGCACCTTTTTGTTTCTTCTGGTCTCCCAGAATATACTTTTCCTCTTAAAGAAGGCATATGCTAGTGTTGTGAATCATGTGAGGCATACAGTGGTTTAATACCTGTGTACTGCTCATCTGGCACAGGAAGGACATGGAAGTGTTGGAGTGGGTCCAGAGGAGGCCACGAAGATGGTCAGAGGGCTGCAGCAGCTCTGCTAATGAGGACAGGCTGAGAGAGTTGGGGCTCTTCAGCCTAGAGAAGAGAAGGTTTCCAGGAGACCTTAGAGTAGCCTTCCAGTATCTGAAGGGGGCCTACAGGAAGGCTGGGGAGGGACTATTGACAAGGTCTTGCAATGACAGGACAAGGGGCAATGGGCTTAAACTGGCAGAGGGAAGATTTAGACTGGATGTTAGGAGGAAATTCTTTACAGTGAGGGTGGTGAGGCACTGGCACAGGTTGGCCAGGGAGGTTGTGTCTGCTCCCTCCCTGGAGGTGTTGAAGGCCAGGTTGAATGAGGCCTTGAGTGACCTGTTCTAGTGGGAGGTGTCCCTGCCTATGGCAGGGGGTTGGAACTGGATGATCCTTGGGGTCTCTTCCAACCTTACCATTGTATGATTCTATGATTCTATGAGACATGTTGAGAAGCTATGAGGAAGTGATGAGCATTTTTTTGTACCTGCTGCAGACCTGTCAGTGTCTTGCTGCAAAGAAGGTCTGGACTGCTGCTTCTGTCTAGAAGGGAGAAGAGAAGCTGAGTGGAGCACTCACCTCGTGTGTGTAGTATGTATTAGTGGAACTGCTAAATTGTTTTTCTTTGAAAGTCAGGAAATCAATAGAGAATTCTACTGGCCCAATATTGCATGCAAAATACATTTTTCAGTAAGCATAAGCACAGGTGTATTGATCACTACAAGAAACACTACTGTTCATGCACTTCTTGAGATAAGATGCTCCTCTTATCTATAGGCATAAGTGGTGGCCATTGATAGTTGGTGCAGGCTGTGTGATATTAAAATGCCTTTATATAATTGAGGATGTAGCTGAAAAAAAGTGCTTATTACACTTGAGCTAGTGAAGAATGGAGTTCAGGAAAATGTGAATGTCTTTAAGACAGAGACACTGGACATCTTTACATAGAATCATACAATCAAGCAGGATTGGAAGGGATCACAAGAGTTATCCAGTTCCAACCCCCTTGCCATGGGCAGGGACACCCTACCCTAGATCAGGTTGCCCAGAGCCTCATCCAGCCTGGCCTTAAACACCTCCAGGGATGGGGCCTCAACCACTTCCCTGAGCAACCCATTCCAGGCTCTCACCACTCTCATGCTGAAGATAGAATTGTTTCAATTGAAAAAAATCTAAGTTTATGAGGTCCAGCCATCAACCTATAGACCACCATGGCCATTAAACCTTGCCCTAAAATGTTGTATCTCCATCACCTCCCTGGATAGCCTATTCCTATGCCTGACTAATCTTCCAATATATAAATCTAAGCCTCCTCTGATGCAATTTGAGTCCATTTCTTCTCATTCTCACTTGATAAAACTCTGCAGAGTCCTCCTACCTTTGAGAATATCAACACTCCTACCCAATTTGGTTTCATTTGCAAACTGAGGGTGCACTCAATTGCCTGATCCAGGTCCTTGAGTGACCTATACTAATGGGAGGTGTCTCTGCCTATGGCAGGGGGTTGGAACTAGATGATTCTTGAGGTCCCTTCCAACCTTACCATTCTATGATTCTATTCTTCCCCACCCCCCACTTTATTTTAACCTAAGGAATTTCCTTTGCTGTGATATTCAAAGCAAAAGTCTTAAGATATATTTTAACATTCGCAGGATTTTTCTTCCACAATACATCTTATGACACATTCAGCAAAAAAAAAAAGAAAAATACTACTATGGCCAAGTGGAAACCTATCAACCATTTTGAAAAGAATCCAAAATCCCCTTTTAGGATGCTAGGCCCTCATCCAGCAAAGCACTTAACCACGTGGGTTTAACTACCCTTCTGGTTGGTGTCCAAAAAGCACAGAGATTGTCATAATCTATTTAATTTAGCTCCATATAGATTATATTTTTTTTAACTTTTTTTTTTAACAGTCACTTAAATATCTGTGAAGTAAGAATTAAATATAAACTACTATTGAAAAAAAATAAAAAAGGTCAAATGCTTTGAAAGTGCAGCAAATTTACTTTGCTGTGTACTTGCTCAGTTTTCTTGTGGTGAATGTACCTTTCCATACGGTCCTCTCAGCGCATTTCAAAACCTAAACCCTTCTCTATTTCAAACAACAAAGAGGTTTCACTAAACCTGTAGTGCAGTCTGAAGATAGATTGATTGGAGGAGAAGGAGAGGGAGAGGG
>VWZE01021524.1:52536-74547 GCA_013396675.1 Eubucco bourcierii
GGGGAGGGGAGGTTCTGTTGAGACTAGTCAATCTATTAAAATTCTCTGGTCTTTTCTGTTACATGGTATTGAGGGTAATTGGAGCATACTCACTCAAGTTCTAGTGTTTTATGATGAGAAGCTGATAAGCTTTGTGCAGATGTGTTATTGGCTAATACTTAGTTGATATTGAAATGACAATTACCTGTTTTGTTACTCAGTAACATATGTTTTTCCTCTAACATAAACTAAAAGCTCTAAAGCAGGCAGAGATGATTCTCATCCTTCTCCCTGCTGTAAAAATTCTCCTTTGATAATCTCTCGCAATAGTAAAAGGGTTTGGATGACCAAAAATGAGCAACCTAACAGAAACAAGGGGAAAATGCTAACACAAAGGCTTTGGGAAAGTTTAGACACAAATGCTTAGGTCAACAGTCACAGAGCCAACAGAATTATAAAACTGTAAGTGGGACATGCAGAACTGCAAAAGTTAGGTTACATAAGACACATTATTAATCTGGATTTCTTTCTTTGAATCAATACAAATCAAACCATCTTAGTAACTATTGATTTTCTTCCAGATCAATGTCTTAAATATTTTAAGTGAATTGTTCCATAAACCTGTGTATTAATTTTCATGAATTCTTGAACTGCTATATATCACTGAGGCTACAGATGCTCAAGTTGTAGATATCTTAAGGTTTTGTATGATTGATCTGAATCCAAATTTTAAGAAAAAATCCAAGGGGGAAATAAAGGGGAAAATAAAAAGATGAAGAAAGAGATTGAAAACTGACTCAACAGCAAAGCCTAGATGATGATGGTCAGTGGTATGAAGAATATTTTCTGACTGGTAGGGCTAGCTACAGATTCAGACAGTACCCAAACACTTTCAGGGAATTCTGTTACTGTCTTGTCAGACCGGAGCACCTCCACCACAGCACCTCCACAAGAGCACCTCCACCAGAGCACTTCCACCAAAAGAATTCAAGGAACGACTTCTGAAGAACAACTCCAGAAGAAGAACTCCTAACAAACCATAGAAGAACATCCCTGGGCCAGGCACACGTCTCTCTCTCTATCCCCCCGTCTTCAACTGATGGCAATATAATCCCTACTCTTTTCCTTCCCTGCTCTTCTCTTTTTCTCCATTATTGCCCTTCTCTCTCTCCCCTCTTCCCTCTCTCCATCTGTTTTGTTCAACTTTATCCTCTAATAAATAGTTGTGTGGTGATATCTGGTCTTGATTGGACCTTAATTTCACAACACGGAAATCTAGAAGAACAAATCTTACTCCTCTGGATAGAGATATTGTTAATCTTTGTTCTCCGGACCTTGACAGACAGGGGAACAATTTCTGTGTTATTTCTTGATTGTAAATAATGGTAAACACATGCAGATATATTTCGTACATATGCATTGTATTTCATCTTTTAGATTTTAGCTTACCTGTAAATACTGGTTCCAAATTTTCTGAACTAGTCTGGTAATTTTATTTTGGGGGTAATTTCAACTCACCACAGAGTTAGTTTATCACTGTTGAAGATGCTTAGTTTAAATTACAGTCTGGTTAAGGAAAAAAAAATATAAGAAAAAAAAAAGAATAAAGACAATGGGAACAAAAGTAAAGAACAACAGGGAGTAGACCAATGAAGGGCAATTGTGCTGGTTTGAGGCTAATTGGAATATTTTAATAGAGAAAATTATATTGTAGGCTGTGAAAACACTGGTTTTAGTTTTTAAAAAAGTTGAAGTAAAAATATAATTCTCAGTTTGAATGTGGGTCCACAGATTTTGAAGAGCCATGGATACTTAAAACAGTGATAAGGAGAAAGACATAGACCACTGGTAGCGAAGAGTAAGAAACTGATATATTGCAAAGGATTCAGTTCTGTAATTCATAGTAGTGAGAATTCAACAGTATAATATCCAATATCATCTTTACTATTTTACAATGCATTTTAAAATGTTGGTAAGGAAACTTGGATCCAAATATTCTTAATGACTGAAAACTTACTGTACTGTGGAAGGATTTATTTGTAATGCATAGTTTTTTTAGGGTTTGGTTCATTTTGTTTGGCTGGCCTTTTGTTTGTCACTGTTTTGGTTTGGTTTGGTGGTTTGGTTGGGGTGTTGTTTTGGCTGTTCTTTCAATATTATCAAAATAATCATTACAGATGTCATATTGCAGAACATGTTTGGGATTCTCTTCTCAGAGACCGTATTTGAATTTTCAGCTTTAACCGTCTTGCAGTATTGAGATGGATTATATTTCCATTGCTGAAACTCTTATGGTAATGAAAAGGAGAACATTTTATTTGAGAGGTTCAATGATTTTTCCTGCAAGTAAGGATTTAGCAGCAATGAAGAATCAATATGCAAAGCCCCAGGATGACAATTTCAGTGTTTAAAGTCTACATGTGGTAATTGAACACTTTTAGGCCATTTAGGACTGCTAAAGTTGCTCCTGTATCTCTTTTTTCTATTTATGAGGACAATTGCATCTATTAAGAAAAAAGGCATGGGATATTTAGAACATGCATTATTCAATTACAGACTAAAATAATGGCTCAGTTCATGTGCTTTTAAATGTGCCATTGAAACATCAGGACCTCACTTTATGGAGTTGTGGTGGTTTAACTCCAGCTGGCAGCTCAGCCTCTTGCAGCTGCTTGTTCACTTTCATGTGGTGGGATGCAATGCAGATCCACTTAGTCATTCCAGCCCAAACAACAATCCCTTGCAGATCCCTACAAGTGCTCCCTCTGCTCAGGTATGCATTGGATAGGTGTCATGTGGTATTGAGAATTGTGATTCCTCCTCCATGCTCCCTACAGTGGGACAACAGCTGTCATCTGATCACAGGGGTCAGAGTTCTTGAGATCTGGAGAGTCTGGTACCTCTATGGGCTAGCCTGTCCTTGTGTCAGTCACAGTGCATTTGTGCCATGCTCCAAATAGGGGTGTGTGTAAAAAGTGGGTTTTCTCTCTGAGACAAAGGCCACATCAACTGGCACTCTGTTCACAGACTGTCATTACATCATCCCATTGCTATAGCAGAAGTACCATAGTTTTACTTTGGTAACTGCCATTCTGCAAGTATCTTATTGTCAGGGAACTCATATCTAATGAACTTTAAACTTAACATAGAATCATAGAATTGTAAGGTTGGAAGGGACCTCAAGGATCATCTAGTTCCAACCCCCTGCCACAGGCAGGGACACCTCCTACTAGTACAGCTCACTCAAGGCCTGCTCCAACCTGGCCTTCAACACCTCCAGGGAGGGAGCAGCCACAACCTCCCTGGTCAACCTGTGCCAGTGCCTCACCACCCTCACTGGAATGAACTTCCTTCTGACATCCAGTCTAAATCTTCCCTCTGCCAGTTCAAACCCATTGCCCCTTGTCCTGTCATTACAAGACCTTGTAAATCATCCCTCCCCAGCCTTCCTGTAGGTCCCCTTCAGATCCTGGAAGGCTACTCTAAGGTCTCCTGGAAACCTTCTCTTCTCCAGGTTGAAGAGCCCCAACTCTTGTAATCTGTCCTCATAAGAGAGCTGCTGCAGCTCTCTGCTCGTCTTCGTGGTCTTCCTCTGGGCCTGCTCCAACACTTCCATGTCCTTCCTGTGCTGGGGGCTCCAGAACTGCACACAGTTGGTGCCTTAAGATGGAATAATCTTTGAGGAGACATCAACATCAACATCCTTTGGCAAGGACTTCCAGATATTTGCTAACCTTTTCATGAAGGAACATTTCATTCTTTCCTGTTTTGAACCTGGTTTTGGTCTATCCTTTTGTACCTTCTTCGTGCCACCCAAGATTTTATAGAAATATAGCATACCTGCATCTGTAAAGCAATCTCTTTTTCATTCTGAAGAATCCTAGTCCTTTAAAGACATCTAGTCCAACCCTCTTGCAGTCAGTGGGGATGTCTTTGATTAGATTGGTATGCTCAGAACCCCATCAATATGACTTCAAATGCTTACAGGGATGATGCTTCTCCTACCACCTCTGGACAACCTGTTCTAGTGTTTTGCCACCTTTCTTTGTATCTAGTCTAAATCCACCCTCTTTCAGTTTGAAAGCATTACTCTTAGTCCTGTCACAACAAGCCCTGCTAAAGACTGTCCTCAACTTTACTGTAGACCTTACTTAAGTACAGAAATAAGATCTCCTTGGAGCCTTTGCTTCTTTGGACTGAACAATCCCAACTCTCTTATGCCTTCTTTACAGGAAAGGGGTTCCAGCCCTCTGAATATTTTTCAGGCCTTCCTCTGGACTCACTCCAGAGGTTCATGTCTTTCTTGTGGACCCCAGAGCTGGATAAAGTAGTCCAGGTAAGGTTTCAACACAGTGAAACTGGCAGCTTGTGACTTGGACAGATTCAATCTGATATGCATCAAGAACTGGCTGGAGGGCCAGACCCAGAGTGTGATGGCTAATGGTGCCACATGCAACTGGCAACTGTCACCAGGGGTGTCCCCCAGGGATCAGTGCTGGACCCAGTCCTGTTCAATATCTTTATTGATGATCTGGACCAGGAGATTCAGTCCAGCATCAGTGAGTTTGCAGATGACACCAAGCTAGGAGCGGGTGTGGATCTGTTAGAGGGTAGGAGGGTTCTGTAGGTTGGATGGGTGGGCAGAGGCCAATGGGATGAGATTGAGCAAGGCTAAGTGCAGGGTTCTACACTTTGGCCACAACAACCCCAAGCAGTGCTACAGGCTGGGGACAGAGTGGCTGGAGAACAACCAGGCAGAGAGGGACCTGTGGGTGCTGGGAGAGAGTAGCTGAAGATGAGGCAGAAGTGTGCACAGGTGGGCAGCAGAGCCAATGGCATCCTGACCTGGATCAGGAACAGTGTAGCCAGCAGGACAAGGGAGGTTATTCTGCCCCTGGACTCAGTCCTGGTCAGGCCACACCTTGAGTGCTGTGTCCAGTTCTGGGCCCCTCAATTCAAAAGAGATGTTGAGGAACCGAAACGTGTCCAGAGAAGAGCAGCAAGGCTGGTGAGGGACCTGGAGCACAGTCCTGCGAGGAGAGGCTGAGGGAGCTGGGGGTGTGCAGCCTGCAGAAGGGGAGGCTCAGGGCAGACCTCATTGCTGTCTACAACTACCTGAAGGGTGGTTGTAGCCAGGGGGAGGTTACTTTCTTCTCCCAGGCAACCAGCAACAGAACAAGGGGACACAGTCTCAAGCTGTGCCAGGGGAGGTTTGGCCGGATGTCAGGAGGAAGTTCTTGCCAGAGAGAGTGATTGGTATTGGGATGGGCTACCCAGGGAGGTGGTGGATTCGCTGTCCCTGGAGGTGTTGAAGCAAAGCCTGGAAGGACACTTAGTGTCATGGTCTAGTTGATTAGCTAGGTCTGGATGCTAGGTTGAACTGGGTGATCTTGGAGATCTCTTCCACCATGGCTGATTCTAAGTATAGGGGCAAAATTACCTCCCTTAACCCGCTAGTCACATTGTGAAGGTTTGGGAGTTACCCCTGCCCCCCCACACTTTGTAAAATGACCCAGACTAGCACTCAGTCGGCTGGAAGTTAAATGATGAAGGTCTATTTACAGCTTTGCACAATGTACAGCAGATATTTACACTATATACACAATATTTACAGAAATATACAAGTAAAAGGTAATACAACAACACAACTCCCCTCCCAGAAATCAGAGACCCCAGAAGGGGCTCCCAACCACCCTTCCACCTTCTCCCCACCCCTGTACCTTACCCCAAGGTTTGCCTTACGTTCAAGGTAAATTAGGAGGATCAGCCAGGAGGGTTAGAAGAAAAGTGGTTAGTGAGGATTAATCAGCAGAGGAGCCAGAGCCCAGAAGCTGCTAGATCCCACCAGCAGCTCCTGCTCCAGCAAGCGACAGACAGAGACTGACTTATCTATTGTTTTGGTTAGTGTTCCCAAACAATTTCTTAGCAAGCGTATGAGTGAAGTAGACATCATGATGTTTTCCTTTCACAGCCTATAGTGTAATTTTGTCTATTAAAATATTCTAATTAGCCTCAAACCAGCACACACATTTACTTTTTTTTTTTTTTTGGTGCAACCCAGGATGCAATTCTGGGCTGCAAGAGCACACTATCAGCTTATGTCCAGCTTTTCAATCACCAGAACACTAAAGTCCTGCTCTGTAGGATAAACTTCACAATGTGTGTAAACTATATCTATCAGTTCTTTATAAACTCTAATAAATCTTATTCAGTGTGGGCTAAATCTTTTTTCTATAATGTACATGTTAAAGAATGTGGTCAGTTAAACCCAGAAGTTTTACAGACATTGAACCAGAACTTCCTAATTTACCATCTGCTGTATAAAGCATTAATTCCTGGTTCTAATTAGCCTTCATTTATGTGGTAATGCATACAAGAAAGGTTTGAACCATCTGCACTTCTCCCCTGATGAATACATTCTTCAGATAACCAGTAGTTCCAGAAATCTTTTGATCCTGACTTCTTTTTTTATTTCTTTAATGCAAACTGACAGAGATGTAAGACACAGTGTAACTGTAGTGAGTTAGGACTGAAGGAGAATTATTCCGTGTACAGATTGTATTATTGTCTAAAGCATAATTTCATAATCTCTCATTATTATCTGACAATGACCATTATCAGAAAGAGGAGCTTGGCTTTTATGGAATTTATTGACAGTGATATGTTTTAATTGATCACGTGAAACAACAAGGAAAGGAGAATGTATTTGTACTGGATTTGTCTGGGATGAAGTTAATTTCATTCAGAGCAACTCACATGGTGATATGCTTTGCATCTCTGGCTAAAACAGCATGGATAATATACTGATGTTTTAGCTGTTGCTGAACAGTGCTTGCCTCTTGTCAAGGCTTTCACTTCAACACTCCCTCAGCTACTGTCAAAAGAGCATGGTAGGGGTGGGCAAGAAGTTGGAAGTAATACAGGTGACTCCATGTCCCAGGTTGGGAACTATAGGGTTAAAAAACTCCTCCAGGGACTAGAAGATTGTTATGTACTCTCTCTCCAAATATAATTCTGTTCTTCTCCAATTCATTTGAGAGCTTCACTCTGTTGGCTCTTTAAACCCACGACAGAATAATTGGTGGTCCATACAGACCCACTACCTTGATGTTAGCAGCACCAAACTCTTGATAAACTCATGGCAAGGCCAGCTTGTTCTACTTTCCTCCCCATCCAGCCTTGTGTCTGTCTGGACCTATTATTCTGAATGGGAGAAAAACAAAATTATATTTGGAGAGAAAGTTATGGACAGAAATCACGAGGCAGGTACAAAATCCATAAGTGAACACCCTTGAATTTTTCCCCAACCCAAAACTAAATCTATAATCCCCAGTGCCCTAATCCCTCCCCCCCTCCCATTCCTCTGTCATCCAAGAAGCCTAAACATAAGCCTCTGGAGGCCCCAAACCAGTCCTACTCCTTACATGTTCAACCTGATAAAGCAGCTCCAGCCAGACACAAGGCTGGAGGGGGAGGAAAGGAAAACAAGATGGCATTGCCATGAGTTTATGAAGAGATAGTAGAATTATGAGATTGAATAACAATATTCTAGTCCCTAGAGGAATTTTTTAACCCCATAGTTCCCAATCTGGGACACCCCAACTGATCAATGGGATATTCCATAGCATATGACGTCATGCTTCAGCACTAAAAGACCAAGGAAAGAAGAAATGAGACAATTGTGCTTTGGGCATTTGTCTTTCCAAGCCACTGTTAGTTGTGCTGAGGTTCAACTTTCCAGAAAGTCATTTGAAAGGAGTTGTAAATGTATATTAGGAAAATAAAGGGTCTTTGAAAATAATGTATAAGAATTGATATTTAGTGTGCAAATGAAGTGCATTTAGACATGACCTGACTTTTTATCAGGAAGGAAAAGGTACTGAATTTTGTGTATTAAAAACAGTGTGGTGGGTTGATCACCACCAACAGTTAAGCACCTACCCTGACTCTCTCTCACTTGACTACCCTATGGATTGAAATAAAATATAAGGAAAGTGAAAAAAAAATAGATCAAGGCTTTCAGCATGATCTCCCATTGTTTATTTGATTAAAAACTGAAGGCATAGAGACTGGAGGGATGGACTGTTAGCTGAGTGTAAAACTGACTGGACCATCAGGTTGAAAGTCCAATGATTGATATTTTGAAATTCCACTGGTGGCTGTCTACTACTGATGTTCCTATGGAATAGGTATTGAAGCAAATACTGTTTCATGTCTTCACTAGCAACTTGGAAAGGAATAGGCTTTCTCACATCAAATTGGGGAACTGCTGATTTCCTAAAGGACAGAGTAGTTTTGACCAGGTGACCTCCAAAGGCCCTTTCCAACCTAAATTTTTCTTATATCTAGTAATTTAGGTTGTCTGCACTGAATATGAAGCGTTAGAAGCAATCATTTTACATATTGAAATGTGATTTTCTTCAATACTAAAATAGGTAGACTAGATTTGCCTCCAAAATCTGTTAATTATGGAGTTCCTCAAAGGACAAATGTTTCACTGTTTCCATTCTATGTTTATATATAGCCTTGAGCTCAGGATGATTCCAACCATTTTTGGCACAAAAGTGTCTAATGTAAATCATTTAGATGATTCAGGCGCTGAAGAGAGCCAATATACACAGCACGGTTCAGTTTTTTGAACATGGAAGTTTAGAGCTATTTTAGGTGATGTAAGTTTTTACATCCATTGTCAGTCATTGCTCCTAAAAGGTATGCATCACATCTGCCAGCCCTCTATGCATCTTGCTACAAGACTCATAAGAAAGTACTCATCTTAAGCTAACAGAGTTGAATTATAATCAGATAGCATCTGATGGAAGATTTTTTTTTCCCTTTATCTTCAGTAATAAATTACAACTGTACTTCATATGTCTAAAGTGAGATGACCTTGATTTGGATGACCTGCTTACATTATCCTGAATCAATTGCCAGCAATAGGGAACTAATTTTGCTCACTTTTTTTTCTGTTTAAATCCATGTAAAAATAACAAGATAGCATATCGAAACTAATAGTAAATAACAGCTACCTAATTCAGTAGTTGTGCAACAGATGAAGGAAGCACACAGTCATGAGGCTTTAATGACATTGAGCAACTGTGGAAGCACTTGCCAAATAATCATGCTAACTTAGCATCAGTATCTAATCTCTTTCAAGAATTTTCCTTCTGCTTCTCAGAATGCATCAATGTATGGAACAGTTTTGAGGTTGGTCTTTAGCCCTGTTCTACAACAAAATTAAGTTTCGTAGTTAATCTTCGTCATCATTATCATCATCATCATTTTTGATCTATTGTGGCAGGGCACACCCAAGTCTCTGCCCCACCAGAGGTTTGAATGGGGCATGAAACTGTTTTGCTCCCCACCCCACCTCTGGTTCCAGAGATTTGGAATGTGGAAAGAAGTAGGCATGAAGCTTCTTCCCCCACCCCCACAGGATTGAATGGGGAAGACCAAATTGCCCCAGCATATATATATGGCAACTGGACACATTATCTAGTCAGACCTTGACTGGGACTTTGAATTGGATCTTGAGCCAGACCTTGACTGGGACTTTGAATTGGATCTTGAGCCAGACCTTGAGGGGGACGTTGAGTCAGTCCTGGAGTTGGACCTTGAGGGGCTTCTGGAAGAACAGTGACAAGAAAGCACACAGTCCCAACTTTTGGACTGCCACATCCTGGCTTCCTGCAGCAGGACCATGCCTATGCCGTAAACCACTACTGTTTGTGGGCACACTGCCAGGCAGCCCAACTTGACCCTGTGCCACCCCACACTCTTTGCCTGTGGAAACTGTATCTGCAGTCATTTTGAATTCTGGAGGGTTAGCTCACATTGGATCCTGTGCCACATTGATCCACCAATGGATTACAATTTGCGGTTCCAGACACTGCCCCAAAAGACTACCACAAAGGAGCCAAGGAACCATCTCCAAATTCCAACTCCACCCCCACGAGTAGCACAGACATTCCCTAGGGCTCCAGGCTGCCTTTATTTGTAAGTGAGACAAAGCTGTTCTGTGGCAAACCTTTTCCAATTTCGTGATTTTCCTGAATTACTAAATTCCCTATAAGCATCCTTGTGAAGATCTTCCTGAACAAATTTTGAACCCAATCTAACTAATTTGTATAGAGTTTGTGGGCGGGGCTTGTTGGAAAAAAAAATAACCACAGATTTTGTAATTCCTGCCTTGTTAATTCCCACAACCAATTTACCTATATGTCCTGGGATCAAAGTATGTAAAAAAACATTGAGTGTAAGACTGACAATTGTGCTAGACTAACATCATGGTAGTTTTGATAAAAGAGTTGCATACATCAACTTTAACATCAACATCAACAAAGAGACCTCTCAATTACTAGGTTCATGTCAGTTAGCATAAGGCTGGAAGTTCAACTTAACTGCTCTATGCTGACCACAAAATAGCTATCAGTTTCTGATCTGGGATTCATCTGTAGTCAGTAAAGAATAATGCAACACAATTTATATCTTATCATTTAGTTACCAAGACTGAGATGAGACACCAAAGATTTTTTGAGGTATCTATTCCTTTACGTTTTCCATAAAAGAGAGGAAAAAAGAAAAAAAAAAAAAAAAAAAAAAAAAAAAAAAAAAGGTCTTGATTATGTTATGTAACAAATACTATTATTTCAGAAATGTTATATGACAGATTTGGATGGGAGAACCATGACTTTTTGGATGTTCTCCCAAGATCACAGAATCATAGAATCATAGAATGGTAAGGTTGGAAGGGACCTCAAGGATCTAGTTCCAACCCCCTGCCATAGGCAGGGACACCTCCCCCTAGTACAGGTTACTCAAGACCTCATCCAACCTGGCCTTGAACACCTTCAGGGAGGGAGCAGTCACAACCTCCCTGGCCAACCTGTTCCAGTGCCTCCCCACCCTCACTGGAAAGAACTTCCTCCTAACATCCAGCCTAAATCTTCCCTCTGCCAGTTTAANTGCCCTCTAGCGAGTCGACTGTGCCACACAGCTTGGTGTCATCTGCAAACTTGCTGAGGCTGCACTGATTCCTCTGTCCTTGTCGCTGACAAAGGTGTTAAGCAGCATTGGTGCCAGCACTGACCCCTGAGGGACACCACTTGTCACTGGTCTCCAGGTGGATATTGTGCTCTCGATCACCACCCTCTGTGTACCACCATCCAGATAATTGCTTACCCAGCAGTGCTCCACACATCCAGTCCATTTTTTTCCAGTTTGGTGACCAGGATGTCATGTGGGACAGAGTCAAATGCCTTACTCAGGTCCAGGTAGATGACATCAGACGTTCCAGGTAACCTAAAATCTGTGTACTGAATATCATACTGGATACCAAATTTAAGCATATGACCTAAACTATCTCTTTAGAATACATAACTCTGAGTGAGAAGTTGTTTTTTAATATATGTGGGTTGAATCAGTTACTGTACATTTTTGGTTTTCTCTTCTATTTTCTTCAGAGGAAACCTACAATATTAACTAGGAATTTTAACTCTGAATTTTAAAGGACCAGCTTATGTTAATTCAATTTAACCCAGGATGTATAATCAGCCCTCCATATAGTAAAGGGCTTACATATTTTACTATTTTTCCATGAGGTTTTCTGTGTGTTTGATTAAAGAAGATATATGGTCAAGAAGAATACAGAATTTAGTTCAGTCATAAAAATCACATTATATAAAAGAGAAACAATATTATTGTTTTGGTTAGGGGGTTTTGATTTTTTTTCTTGTTTGTGTGTTTTGTTGGTTTTTTGTTTGCTTGTTTGGTTGTTTGAATCTAGTTTCATGTCAAGAATGTTGCATTGAACGTTCTGATATATGATACAAATTATTTTTTCAATCTATACTGTGACTTCAGCAAATATGGTGGATTAGAAAACATTTTACATTCTTTACAATGTAAAGAAGTTATTTGTGTGTCACTTGGAAGGAGAAAAATCACATTTCTGTTTCCTAAGAAAATAGAAGTCCCTATGAAAACAGAAACCTCTAAGACTTTCACTTGCAAATGTTTTACAGAGATTGTAGTTTGTGGTTTTAAACTACTGGCTTGCAGAGAGTGTATATGAAAAGCAGAAGTTTGTGAATTCCACAGGCCTGGTAAGAACTTTATTTTTTCCAAAGACCACCAAATAATTTTCCATTTGATTTTACAAATTTGTCCTTTTTTTTTCTAGTTAAAGTTTTTGAAGAATATATCCTGGTTTTGCTGGGACAAAATCACAGGGCAACTATGAGCTGGAGGCTACTAGCAGGTCTGAATTAACTAAGACAGCTGACTTGAGGTGGGTCACAAATCTATCCCATACCATGACCATGAAGGAGGAATTCTGAGGAACAGAGGGGTGCTTTCTGCTTGGGCTCCTCACTCTTTTCATGATTTGAGGACTGCCTTCCTGGATATTGTGGCTGTTGTGTTTGTGCTAGGCCAGGTATAACTATATCTATCGTCTATTATGGAGGAGTAATTAATTAACGTGAGATATTATTTTTGAAGAGTAATATTGTTTATTAATATTCAATATTCCAAATTCTCACCACCCTAACCACTAATTTTAATAATAATGGGTTCTTCTCATGAACATGGAAACTTTATACAGATAATAACACGGGTTCTATAGATAACTAGTGGTAATATATAACTTTGAACTGGAAAAGAAGGTTCCTGCAATCAATATACCCCTTGCAGTCAATACACCACTTGCCTACTGGACAGACTCAGGAAACTCCTTTCTGCATATATCAGAAAGCAATGGTGAATTATAAGAGGTTCTAAATATTTGCTCACAAAATTATCTCTCAACTGGTGTGGCTAGCTACAGCATCAGACAGAACCTGAACACTTTCAGGGAATTCTGTTACTGTCTTGTCAGCTGCTGAGACTTCTGAGGCTTCAGGGTCCTACGGAAAGGAAGCAGACAATCTCTGGTCTGGTCCTGATCTCCTCTGGATGATTCATATGTCTTCAGGACTTCCTGTCTTGGTAGGAGGCTTTCAGGTGCAAGCAGGATGTCTTGTGATGTGCAGTCTCAGCATGATGTCACTCTGGCTGTGCAGGCTGATCACATGGAGTCATTTAGAAACCTGTTCCTGGTAAACTGGACACAGGCAGCTTCCAAGCAATTCAGGATACAATAAGGCAGTAGCAAGCAGCAAGCACAGATACAATGACTGAGCATGGATACAAGGGCAGAGCACGTTGTATCACCTTCTCATCTCCTTTTATCAATGCAACCCAAGACTAATGGGCCTTTGGACACAGAATAGCCAATCAGAATCACAGTTAGCCAAGCTGGACCATATTAGGTGAAGCCATAGTCTTGCTTTCCCCTTTTTAGGGCAGAACACAGGCCTTGCACAAGGCATACAGAAACTGAGTATGTGAACCTTGTTTACCACAAGATGCAAAACAAGTCTGGGCAAGCCAGAGTCCTCAGACTCAGCGGCTCCAGGTTCTTTGTCCTCTTTCCTGCTGTTACTTCTCCCCATAATAGGAGGGAGAGCACAAAAATGTCTGGGTAGATCAGGAGATGTTTAAGCCTATTTTGACCTGCTTAGGCCTACTGTGACAATATCTTGTACTGACATCAATATTAATTTGGTTATTTCATTAAATCTATTTTTGTTTCATCCTGTGGGTCTTCTTTTCTTGATTCCCTTTCTCAGCTGGGGAGGGGGTTGTACAGCAACTGGTGATACAACAACCACTATTGTTTAGCCCTACATATGTGCAAAATGCAGACAAGTTATAAAAAAATAAAAATAAAAAAACTAATGTTTATTGTTCTCTTAATATCACTTTCAAATTAAAAAAAAAAATCTAGTTTCAGAAGGGAGCTTAACATAGTATATGTCACAGTTTTGAAGCAGAACTCTCCTCCTTTAGTATTATTGAGTGAACTTTCCTACAATAAAAGGGAAGGTGCAAGTTAATTTAATAGCTAATAAGCTTCATTAGGATGAAAGTAGTAATTATACCAACCTCATGGACAGTATTGAACAGCAACATGTAACCATTCCCAGCTTACTTCAGTATTCAATAAACTCTACAATGAAACATGTACAAATTATTTCCTGACTTTGCTATCAGATAGATGTTAATTGCACTGATGTTATTTACACTAATTTGAAAATTGCTGTTTATACTTTGTGCTATGTGTTTGTGTGGGTTGTCAAGCATTGATGCTCTGTCATTTCTCTAATGGTCAGTGTCTCTGCTGGCTGCGGGCAGGTAGCTGTAATGACATCAGTGGTAATACACACTTTTGAATTCACATATTACTTCAAAACTTGATTAGTGTAATTTGCTAGACAAAATGATCAAAGCTTCTCAAATTCCTGTTGGTAAAGAATACATAAGTTTTCCTCTTCAGTGTTTTTTTCCTCAGATGAAAAAATGAACCCTTCAGATGCAGCAATAACCATTTCTGAAGAAAGGTTTACTGTTTGTGTACTTAAAATGTAGAGGATCATCTCCTGAAGTAATCACTGATATGGTGGTTCAGATTATGTGTATTAATTGAGCATCCTTATAGAATCATAGAATAGTAAGGTTGGAAGGGACCTCATGGATCATCTAATTCCAAATCCCTGCAATAGGCAGGGACACCTCCCACTAGGACAGGTTACTCAAGGCCTTGTCCAATCTGGTCTTGAACACCTCCAGGGAGGGAACAGTCACAACCTCCCTGGGCAACCTGTGCCAGTGTCTCACCACCCTCACTGCAAACAACGTCCTCCTAACATCCAGTCTAAATCTCCCCTCTGCCAGTTCAAACCCATTGCCCCTTGTCCTGTCGTTGCAAGACCTTGTCAATAGTCCCTCCCCAGCATTCCTGTAGGCCCCCTTCAGACACTGGAAGGCTACTATCAGGTCTCCTGGAAGCCTTCTTTTCTCCAGGCTGCAGAGCCCCTACTCTCTCAGTCATAGCAGAGCTGCTGCAGCCCTCTCAGCATCTTTGTGGCCTCCTCTGGACCTCCTGCATCAGTTTAATGTCCTTCCTGTGCTGGGGCTCCAGAACTGCACACAGTACTTCAGATGGGGTCTGATGAGAGCAGAGTAAAGGGGCAGAATCCTCCTTCCTGTAGACTTGATTATTTCATTTTTTTAAAAATCTCTAACATTTTAAATTCTAAAATTGGAAAATTTATTTTCTAGAGTCCTTATGGAAAAAATGGATGTTGTTTCAAAATTAGCTGTTATGTTTTCTGGAAAAAGTATCTGCTAGAAATTTATTTTTACTTTTGATCTGTTTTTAAAAATATCTATCTCATATCAAATGTCATTTGACATTTCAAACTCTTTTTCCTACAGTCATGTGTCAAAGAATTTTTGAGTTTGCCAGAAAAGGTGACAAGTTCCTTCCCTCAAGGAAAATTTGATTTGACAAAAATAACAGCAAAAGAGAATCTATTATCATTCCAAAAAAAAAAAAAAAAAAAAAAAAAAAAAAAAAAAAAGAAAAGACTTTACAAGTTACTCCATTAGCTCAAGAAGATCCAACAAAAATAAGAAAGGAGTTATTGAATGGTGGAAGAGAAAAATGGAGGTTAGCAGGTGAAAAGATGGATGTGCTTAATGTTCATTACATCTTCCTATTCCTTGTTATTTTCCTCTTCTCACATCATTTCTTATCTTTTTCTATTATTGTTTTTTTAATGCTAGATTTTTTGTACTTGCATGATCCTAAACTTTTATAAGTTTGGGTCTTCTTTACAATAGTTCTCTTAATTTGAACTCCGGTGTATTTAATTAGAAGCTTTAAAAGGCTTTTTTAATACCGTGGGTTTCAGTGGGCTTTTGGTTTGGTTTTTTTTTTTTTGGGAGTGTTGGTGAGGTTTTCTGTTGTTGTTTTGTTTTGTTGTTTATTGTTCTGTGTGTGTAGTTCACTGCTTTGGGGGGTTTGTTTTTTGTTTTATGGGTTTTTTGGTTTTTTTTAATTTCCTGAGTTTATCTAAGGAAAATGTATGTAACTCACAACATAAGGATCAACAGAAGTCATTTTGCTGAGTACTCACCATGCTACACCGGATATTATGTTTTCCAAACCTTATTATTTAAAGAACTTAAATATTTCTCAGTCACATTCCTTAAACATGTTTCCAAATGTCTGAGAGCTGAAGGTAAATTTAAATTATGGGGCAGATTTTTTTATCCTTTCTCCAAGAGTATTTGTATTTGTCAATTACATAGTATAAGGCAAAGCAGACAATTTCACCTGACATCTTGACTAACGGTGAAGGTCACAGAAATCTACAATAGAGGTGTATATATAATGGAGCTTTATTGAGAGTTGACAGAAGGTCCTTTCTAGCAGTTTGAATACATCAGAGAAGTGCTAGACAGTGAAATATACTGCTGCCAAAAAATGGTGTGTTTCCACTATTTTAGGCAACACTTGAATAGTGGCCTGACTTTTTATTTCTTTATCAATACAGAACAACATTGCCTTGGAATAAATTATATTTTCATTAAAATTATGTGCTTTGAGATCCAGCACTCTCATCGCTGACTAATGACTTGTGAGATGTGGCATTAAACACTGTATTCAAGAACTCTTGTTTGTTCTTTTCTACAAGACACTTGGATATAATTACAGTACAGATTTCTTTTTTTTTCTTGATATAAATGGGCCATAGTGTTCGTCACTTGGATTCATGAATTCTCTTGGGCTGCATCAAGAGAAGCGTGGCCAGCAGGGCAAGGGAGGGGATTCTCCCCCTTTACTCTGCTCTTGTTATACCCATCTGGAGTACTGTGTACAGTTCTGGAGCCCCCAGCACAGGAAGGACATGGAACTGTTGGAGTGGGTCCAGAGGAGGCCATAAAGATGATCAGAGGGCTACACCAGCTCTCCTATGAGGACAGGCTACAAGAGCTGGGGCTCTTCAACCTGGAGAAGAAAAGGCTTCCAGGAGACCTTAGAGTAGCCTTCTAGTATCTGAAGGGGGCTACAGGAAGGCTGGGGAGGGACTATTGACAAGGTCTTGCAACGACAGGACAAGGGGCAATGGGTTTGAACTGACAAAGGAGAGATTTAGACTGGATCTTAGGAGGAAGTTTTTTAGAGTGAGGGTGGTGAGACACCGGCACAGGTTGCCCAGGGAGGTTGTGGCTGCTCCCTCCCTGGAGGTGTTCAAGGACAGATTGGACGAGGCCTTGAGTGACCTGTCCTAGTGGGAGGTGTCCCTGCCTGTGGCAGGGGTTTGGAACTAGATGATCCTTGATGTCCCTTCCAACCTTACCATCCTATGATTCTAACTCTTTTACAGTAAGAAAGGTCAAGCACTAGAACAGATTTCCCAGAGATGTGGTATTGTCTCAGTCTTTGAGATACTCAAAACTTGATTTGACTCAATTTTCAACAACCTGTCCTAGCTGGACCTACTTCTGAACAAGGAAACTGGATCAGGCAATATCTAAAGTACTTGACATAGCTTGAGTAAGCCAGGTTTGTACTGCAGCACAGCAACAGGGAAATTTTCAGTGTAACCTGTAATTTGGCTCTTACAGCCACTGACACAGTTGATGCAGAGTAGACATTGTGTTTCCTTC
This sequence comes from Eubucco bourcierii, assembly GCA_013396675.1. Classification (NCBI taxonomy): domain Eukaryota; kingdom Metazoa; phylum Chordata; class Aves; order Piciformes; family Ramphastidae; genus Eubucco; species Eubucco bourcierii. Next base: position 70,072 of record VWZE01021524.1, read on the forward strand.
ATTTTCTTGGAGTTTATCAATTTCTGTCCAAGCTTTTTATTGTTCTATGATAAGTATAAAAATAGACTGAAAGGTAGCACATGTAAACGAGTAACAGAAGTGCAAAATAACCTTCATGCACTAACCTCCCATCCTATGACATTTCTCATTTCATTTTGTAATTATACTGAAGAGTACTTTTAGACATCATTGCCTAATTACAGAATAAGTGTTAATTTTCTAGTTAGAAGCAAATACTTAATTGCATCATTCAGTATTTTTTGCTAAACAACTTTCTCAAGTTTCTGCACTAGAAAACTTATAGCTAAAATATGCTATATGGATAAAACTTCCCTCTCTTTTTCCTAGAATCATAGAATTATTTCAATGGGAAAATACGTCTAAGATTATTGAATCCAATAGTCAACCTAAGACCACTATGGCCATTAAGATATGTCCTCAAACTCTATGTCCACACATTTCTTGAACATGTTGAGGGATGGTGACTCCACCAGCTCCCTGGGTAATCTATTCCAATATGCAATCACTTTATTTTAAAGTATTTTTTTCCTGATACTGAACTTCCTCTGGCACAATTTCAGACCTTTTCCTCTTGTCCCATCACCTAATACTAGAGAGAAGACACTGATCCCCCAACTCACTACAGCCTCCTTTCATGTAGTTGTAGAAAACAATGTGGTCTCCTCTCAGCCTTCTCTTTTCCAGACTGAACAATCCTGCTTCCCTCAGCTGCTCCTCATAAGACTTGTTTTCTAGAATCTTCACTAATTTCATTGCCCTTCTCTAGGCATACTCCAGCAACTCAATGCCTGTCTTGTAGCAAGTGGCCCAAACCTGAACACAGTATTTGAAGTGTGTCTTCACCAGTTCTAAGTACAGGAACACAATCACTTTCCTACTCCTGCTGTAGAAGCATTTTCTGTTCTCTTTAACAGATGAAGCAAAACTAATTTGCAGTTGGGCTTTGACCTTTCTTGTTTTCTCCCTGTATAGTCTCAGGACAATCTTGTAATCCTCCTTACAGTGGCCTGCCCCTTCTTCCAGTGACCATAGACTGTCCCTAAGCAGCAACCAGGCTGACCTTCTTCCCCACCTACTCATCTTTCAGCACATGAAGATTCATTTCTTGTTTGCTTGTTTGGTTTGGTTTGGTTTATTTTGGGGTTTGGGTTTTTTGGGGTTTTTTTTTGGTAACTTGGTTGGTTTTGTTGTTCTTTTGTGGGGGTTTTGGTGGGTTTTTTGTGTTTTTTTTTTTAATTGTTTGCTTTTTGTTTGAGGTTGGGTTTTTTTCTTTTCCTCAACTGTTGCTTTTAGGAGAAATCATAGAATCCTAGAATGGTAAGGTTGGAAGGGACCTCAATGATCATCTAGTTCCAACCCCCTGCCATAGACAGGGACACCTCCCACTATTACAGGTCACTCAAGGCCTCAGCCAACCTGGCCTTGAACACCTCCAGGGAGGGAGCAGCCACAACCTCCCTGGGCAACCTGTGCCAGTGCCTCACCACCCTCACTGCAAACAACTTCCTCCTAACATCCAGTCTAAATCTCCCATTGCCCCTTGTCCTGTCATTGCAAGGCCTTGTAAATAGTCCCTCCCCAGCCTTCCTGTAGGCCCCCTTCAGATACTGGAAGGCTACTATCAGGTCCCCTCGAAGCCTTCTCTTCTCCAGGCTGAAAAGCCCCAACTCTCTCAGCCTGTCCTCATGGGAGAACTGCTGCAGCCCTCTGATCATCTTTGTGGCCTCCTATGGACCCGCTCCAACACTTCCATGACCATCACAATGTTGAAGTCCTAAAGGACAAACTGACTACTGCTACTGACCTAACTAAACTGGAACATCTCCTAAAATCACCTGTACCAACTTTAGGAGTGAGTCAGTGGGGAAGGATCACCTAGGATAGTTCACACATGAGTGTATCCAGGAGGGTTTTGAAAGTCTCCAGAGAAGGAGACTCCACAACCTGTCTGGGTAGCCTGTTACAGTGCTCCATCACCCTCACTCTAAAGAAGCTTCTCACACGTTGAGGTGAAACCTTCTATGTTCCAGTTTGTAGCCATTGTTCCTCTTTGCTGCAGACCAGCGAAAAGAGATTGGCACCATCCACTTGACAGCCTCCTCTCATATATATGTACATGTTGATCAGATCTCCTCTCAGTGTTCTCTTCTCCAGACTAAAAAGCTCCAGATTTCTCAGTCTCTTTTCACAGGGGAAATGCTCAAATCTCCCAGTCATTCTCGTGGCTCTCTGCTGGAGTCTTTCCAGTAGGTCCCTGTCTCTCCTGAACTGGGGAGCCCAAAATTTGACATAGTATTTCAGGTGTGGTCTCACCAGGGCAGAGGGGAAGGAGAACCTCCTTAGACCTGTTGGAGACACTTTTCTTGCTACACTCCAGAATCCATTTGCTCTCATGCCCACAAGGGTACATTGTTGTTCCATGGAGAGCTTGTTGTTCACCAGGAACTCAAAGATCTTTCTCCATGGAGCTGCTTTCCAACAGGGCAACCCCTGGCCTGTCCTGATGCCTGTTGTTATTCCTGCCCAGATGGAAGACCCTGCATTTGTCTTTATTGAAGTTCATATGCTTAGCCTTCACCCAGCACTCCAGCCTGTCTGATCTTGTTGAATGGCTGCACAGCCTGACAGGCTGTCACCATTGTGATGACTGAATATGGACAAATTTAGAGATTTAGGAAGTCAGGAAATGGAAAAGGCTAAGCTATAAACACAGCTTTACCCCACTATCAATCAGGCTGAGCAGAGAATTGAGGGACCAGCAGGCTTTACTCACGAAGGTGAGATAGGTATTGGGCAATGCTCCATTGCTCAATTTCTCTGCAGCCGGGCTGCCTTCTGACACTGCAAGCAACACCTAATAGTTTGTATACATGCAGCAGAAATCCAAGGTGGGTAGAAAAGCCACAAAATGTCAGGAATGTCTCAAAACATGACCTCCATGTGACAGGGATTCATGGAAGCAACGCTGCCTCGGCAGCAGCAGGGGAGAGTTAAACTTTTTGGGTCTCCCCAGTTCTGAATAGCAAAATCCAGAGCCATGCAAAAAGGTAGGAGCCGTCCAAAAGTGAGGATGGTACAAAACGGCAGCTCTGTCAAGGCAGGGGACTCTTGAGGCAGGAAATCTTCTAAGACAGGCACCTCACACCTTCTCCTTTGCTTTATTTATGCTTTTTCTAGACAAAGTATCCATTTGCCAATTTATACTGGGCACGAAGACCCAGCCAACCACCAGCCCCATTCCCCGCATGGGCTTCCACACGGCTCAGCACACATATGGGGAAAGGCCTTTTGCTGTTCCTCTCTCAAGCCCACAGGGCGGGGGTTGGAGGAAAGCAGTTTTCACACCTTCTTCTTCTCCCCATTCAAAGCCACATTAGGGAGGAGTGGGGAGAAGGAAGGAATTTGGAGTGCTCCAGAAAAAAAAAAGAAAATATTAAGAAGGAGGAAGAAGAAAGACACGTAGACATTTGCTAAGAACTTTTCAATAATACATCATGCTGCAATGGACCAAAATAATTTGTTCACTTTTGGGACGGCTTTGTATGCATTTACTTGAGTTAGATTGGAACAACAATTACTGGATAGACATTTACTTTTCTTGGCCTTGTAGAATAGGAAATTTATAGGCACAGGAAAATGAGAGAGATAATTTTGTGCTTTGCACATCGCTACCAGCACAGTTAATGGACTAAGATTACAGGGTAATACCCTGCTTTGAATCAATGAGAGATTCCATCATTATCTGACCTTCTTTCCCTTTGTGCAGCCTCAGTGGAGATGATTGCAAAGGTAGTTCAAATTACATATTAATCAAATATATTCAAATAATGCATGAAATACAAAAAAATGTGACTGTACAATACTCCTTCAAGAGTTCTTTCAAGTTAGTAACTCTGACTTCTTTTGTTTGCTTACTCCTTAGTTCACAGTATCAGACAGTATCACAGTATCACCAGGGTTGGAAGAGACCTCAAAGATCATCAAGTCCAACCTGTCACCACAGACCTCAAGACTAGACCATGGCACCAAGTGCCACGTCCAAACCTGCCTTGAACACCTCCAGGGATGGTGACTCCACCACCTCCCTGGGCAGCCCGTTCCAGCAGTCAATGACTCTCTCAGTCAAGAACTTTCTCCTCACCTCTAGTCTAAACTTCCCCTGGCACAGCTTGAGGCTGTGTCCTCTTGTTCTGGTGCTGGTTGCCTGAGAGAAGAAGGTAACCTCCCCCTGGCTACAACCACCTTTCAGGTAGTTGTAGACAGCAAGAAGGTCCCCCCTGAGCCTCCTCTTCTCCAGGCTAAACAATCCCAGCTCCCTCAACCTCTCCTCATAGGGCTTGTGCTTGAGGCCTCTCACCAGCCTCATTGCCCTTCTGTGGACACGTTGAAGCACCCCAATGTCCTTCTTAAATTGAGGGGCCCAGAACTGGACACAGGACTCAAGGTGTGGCCTAA
>VWZE01021524.1:74813-116728 GCA_013396675.1 Eubucco bourcierii
TGTGGCACCATTCACCACCACTCTCTGGGCTCGGCCCTCCAGCCAGTTCCTAACGCAGCGCAGAGTGTTGGTATCCAAGCCACGAGCTGACAGCTTAGCCAGCAGTTTGCTGTGGGGCACAGTGTCAAAGGCCCTCCTGAAGTCCAGGTAGACCACTTACAGTAGTTCTTACTGTAAAAAGGATTGATCAATTACATGTGGGGTTTTTTTGCTTGTCTTTTGTTGTTGTTTTCTCAAAAACAAATTATTATATTTCACAGGATAACAAAATAGTTACTTAACAATCATTTGTTGTTATTTTCAAATTAATGCTCCCTCCCTGGAGGTGTTCAAGGCCACGTTGGACGAGGCCTTGAGTAACCTGTACTAGTGGGAGGTGTCCCTGCCTGTGGCAGGGGGGTTGGAACTAAATGATCTTTGAGGTCCCTTCCAACATTACCATTCTATGATTCTACGATTATTATAAAAAAAAAAAAAAATCAATTCCAGTGTAATAGTTCATCTAATAGAATAATTTGGTATTGCGATACAGTTAATTACAGTTAAGCATTTAATTTTTTTTTAATATCTCTACTTGAGTCTTCATAATAATGATTAAAAAAAAAAAAAAAAAGATGGATAACTTTCATTTATCCCTGTAATATTCCTTTGCTTTTAACTTTTGTATATATATATGTAGTTATTCTATGTTATGATTCCTCCATAAAACACCATAGTGAAGCATTAAAATGTGTTGCCAGGAAAGACTGTAGAATTTCTGTTCTTGGGCTTGTTCAGACCTTGGCTGAATAAGGCCAGACCCAATCTACTGCTGATGTGCTTTTAGCTACATTTTGGAAGAGATGACTGTAGAACCAATGACTGTAGAAGTCCCTTCTGGCCTCTGTTGTTCTGATTCTATAAACACCATTGACATTATGATATTAATATTACTGTTCATTGGTATGCTAATATTTTACTATTACAATAAATTACTCTTCAGTGCTACTGATACTGTAATATTGTAATCTGTAACTGCAGAAAAGATAATATTGATTAAGCACTGTGCAGAGAAGTCATACCCTTCATAAACAGTTTCTGGCTTAATAAGAATATGAAATAAAAGAAAATTATGAGAAAGAAATAAAACCATTCAAGGTGTTCAAGGACGCTAAGACATGCACCTGGATTTTGTTCTTATTTCCTCTGACAACCCAGCTCTTCTTCTGCCATGGCTTCTGAAAGTCTGGATACCCTTCTAAAGATATTCTCAACATTCTGACAGGGTGTAAAGTGGGCCAGCACCATCCTCGAGGTCAAGATCAGCTGCACTATCTTTGACAGCACAGAAGGTGGAGCTGGTGAACTGTAACAGGACTTGCCAACAGCTATCAACAGTTACCAAAAATTTTGTTGAGTTTCAGTCTGCGGCTGGAGCTTGATCCAGGGTTTCCCATCAGGAGTGCCTGGAGACAGGCTGGAGATGAGCTACAGTGCAGGGCCCATCCAGGACTTGAGATTGTAATAGAACTAGTCCCCAGTCATTTAGAAATAGGGCCAGAGACCGATAGGCACAATCACTGATGCCCACCAGGGAGAGTGATGCCAGCTAACATCTTCAGATAATAACATACACATCCAGTGCTTGGCTTACTGATCTTTGCACCAACTCAAGATGGTACCTGTATTGAGCTGCCTAGGATAAAATCTGTATGATTGCCAGTGGCATTATTTTCACAGTAACATTATCTGGATAACCATTATAAAAATATGTTATATGGTATGCTGTACTCTTTACAGGTATATAGAGATCATGACCTTAGGTATGAAGGTTTCCATGGTACAAATGACATGGTTGCTTTATTCTCTCAATTTATTTACTTCATTACAAGTTACCACAAATATCAGTAAAAAAATCACCACACTAGCAAGAACCTACCATGAAAATCACCATTAGCAAATGACTGATAAGTGAATATATGTATCTCAAGCTAGTAAAAGTTATTGTTGATATTCAGTAACACAGTATCAATCAATAGTATAGAAGCAATCAATATAATAATCAAAACCAGAAGCAGTGACAACGAAGTAGCTGTAATGTACTACAAGTTGACCCCACCTGGAGTACTGTGTGCAGTTCTGGAACCCTCAGCACAGGAAGGACATGGAAGTGTTGGAGCGGGTCCAGAGGAGGGCCACAAAGATGATCAGAGGGCTGGAGCAGCTCTCCTATGAGGACAGGCTGAGGGAGTTGGGGCTCTTCAGCCTGGAGAAGAGAAGGCTTCGAGGGGACCTGATAGTAGCCTTCCAGTATCTGAAGGGGGCCTACAGGAAGGCTGGGGANTGGAACTAGATGATCCTTGAGGTCCCTTCCAACCTTGCCATTCTATGATTCTATGATTCTATGAAGTTAATGAAAACTTCACAACAATATTAGAACAGATATGTTACTGTGGCAGGGCACACCAAAGTCCCTGCCCCACTGGATGTTTGAATGAGGCACAAATGTGTCTTCCTCCCCCCACCCCCACCTCTGACTCCAGGGGTTTGGAATGTGGAGAGAAGTATGTGTGAAGTTCCTTGCCCCACCCCCAAGGGCTTGAACAGGGAAGAGTAAATTGCATATATATGTGCGTGCTGGTTTGAGGCTAATTGGAATATTTTAATAGAGAAAATTACACTATAGGCTGTGAAAGGAAAACATCATGATGTCTACTTCACTCATAGGCTTGCTGAGATGTTTAGGAAAAATAAATCAAAACATTAGATAAGGCAGTCTCAGTCTGTCTCTCTCTGAGGGCACAGCATCTCGGGTGGTCTAGCTTCTGGTTCCTCTTTGCCAATTAATCTTCACTAACCACTTTTCTTCTAACCCACGTGGCCGATCCTCCTAATTCACCTTGAGCGTAAGGCGAACCTTGGGGTAAGGTATAGGTGTGAGGAGAAGGTGGAAGGGTGGTTGGGAGCCCCTCCTGGGGTCTCTGATTTCTGGGAGGGAAGTTGTGTTTCTGTATTACCTTTAACTTGTATATTTCTGTAACTATTCCTGTCTATAGTGTCTATCTCTGCTTGTACATTGTGCTGAGCTGTAAATAGAGCTTCAGTCCTTAACTTCCAGCCAGTTGAGTTCTAGTCTGGGTCATTTTACAAAGTGTGGGGGGCAGGTAACTCCCAAACCATCACAATATGACAACTGGACACATTATCTAGTTGGACCTTGAGGGGCATCTGGCAGCAGGGTGAGAAGAAAGCTCACAGTTCCTGCTTTCAGACCACCACAGCCTGACTTCCTGTTGCAGGGAGCTGCCTCTACCATAAACTACCACTGTTGGTGGGCACACTGCCAAGCAGCCCGACTTTGCCCTTTGCTGCCCCACGCTCTGTGCTCATGACAGCAGTGTCTGCAGTCAGTTTGGACTCTGGTAGGTTTACTTGCATTGGATCCTGTGCTACATCAATCCACTGGTGGATTACAATTTGCAGTTCCAGACTCTGCCACAAAGGAGCCAAGGGACCAGCTCCAAATTCCTACTCCACTTCCATGAGTAAGTGGAACTACAAACTTTCATTTGTAAGTGTGGCAAAGCTGTTTTGTGGCAAACCTTTTCCAATTTTCTGATTTTCCTGAATTACTAAATAGCCTATAAGGATCCTTGTGAAGATCTCCCTGAATGAATTTTGAACCCAAATCTAACTAATATTTTGCAACATCTGTTTTCCCCTTCTTGTACATGTTATCACAGAGGTGCTACCAGAATTGCTGATGGGTTTTGCCTTGACCACTGCCTAGTTTGTCTTGGACATGGCTGACATTGGTTCTATACAACATATAAAAAGCTCCTAAGAGCCTCTCAAAGAAGTCACTACTATAGCCCCTCTACTACTAACAATATTTCTCCACACAAACATAGTATGTTAGGGATGGAAAAGCAAGGGGAGGAAATTTCTCAGACAGGCTACATTCTGGATAAAATTTAAGTTCTTTTTGTATTACAGAGATGTAAAAGGGTTCAGGTCACTATCTCTTTAGGCAGTCAAAAATGTTAATTTCTATTTCTCATCTGCAGCAGACAAGAGATTATGATGTTTTCTGTTCTTTCAGATCATTTTTTTTCCTAGACCATTTTCCTCTTTTTCAAGACTACTCTTCATCCTTTGCAGAGAATAAGTTGTCTTTCCAGGTCCTTATTTTAGCACTTATTTGTGATATCTCAGGATATCTCCATTTTCTAGGTACCAAGCTGTACTTCAAAAATGCCAGCTGCACTTTTCAAGGATGCTCCCAGAGCTAGTTCCCAGACTGGCAGGCATTTTTTTCCTTCTCAGTAGTCTTTCCTTTCTAGCCAGGTCACCTTTATGGCTTTTCACATCACCATGATGATAAATGCTTCATTCTAAAGAAATTCCTCTCTTTCCATCCATCACAATCAAAGCTACACTGAAACATGGCTCTCAAAAATCAGAGTAATAGGTTTTACACACAGAAGAAGGGAAGTTGTGAGATCTACCTATACAAAGATAACTTACACTGAGTTTATTCATTTATGAGTTTATGGGTGCATTACTGACATTAGAAAAAAAATACTTTTAGTTCATTTCTCATATTGGTTCATTTTAGGCTGCACTAGTTTCCCAACAATTTCCATTGCAGTCTCATAACATAGAATCATAGAATGGTAAGGTTGGAAGGGACCTCAAGGATCATCTAGTTCCAACCCCCTGCCATAGGCAGGGACACCTCCCACTAGTACAGGTTACTCAAGGCCTCATCCAATCTGTCCTTGAACACCTCCAGGCAGGGAGCATCCACGACCTCCCTGGGCAACCCATTCCATAACTTGTTGGTTGTGCATGCCATTAAAGATGAGACAAATATTTAATGGTTTCATAATTCTGGTCTAATCTTTACATATGACCATGTTCTAGCTAGACTTTCTCCATTATTAACCTCAGTTTTCATATATCTGTGCTGCTGAGTATTTAAGCCTATTTACTGAATAATGTGGGAATCATAGAAGCACAGAATAGTAAGATTGGAAGGGACCTTAAGGATCATCTAGCTCAAAACGCCCACTAGGGGTGGTGGTTCAGATTATGTGTATTAATTGAGCATCCTTATAGAATCATAGAATAGTAAGGTTGGAAGGGACCTCATGGATCATCTAATTCCAAACCCCTGTCATNCAACCCCCTGCAATAGGCAGGGACACCTCCCACTAGGACAGGGCACTCAAGGCCTAGTCCAATCTGGCCTTCAACACCTCCAGGGAGGGAGCAGCCACAACCTCCCTGGGCAACCTGTTCCAGTGCCTCAACACCCTCACTGGAAAGAACTTCCTCCTACCATCCAGTCTAAATCTCCCCTCTGCCAGTTCAAACCCATTGCCCCTTGTCCTGTCATTACAAGACCTTGAGATCACAATCTTCCAGAGATTACAGAATCACAGAATTAACCAGATTGGAAAAGACTTCTAGGATCATCAAGTACAGCCTATCACCTAACTCTTCTAATTACCTAAACCATGGCACTAAGTGCCTCATCCAACCTCCTCTTAACCAACTCCTGGGATGGTGACTCCACTATCTCCCCAGGCAGCCCATTCCAATAGGTGATCACTCTTTCACAGTATCACAGTATCACAGTATCACCAGGGTTGGAAGAGACCTCAAAGATCTTTCCATGAAGGACTTCTTCTTAATGATCGATAAACTTGGACTCAGAAAGCAAAACGCGATTTAATCGCATTTCCATTTAAAATAGTACCTTGTCATTTGTTTTTAGCTAAGTCAATGGTAAAAAAAAATATTTCTATGGCAGAGAAATTATGCTTCATGTAAAAACACATTCAAAGAAAGCAAAACAAAAGGTATACTTCCGAGGATAGTATTTTACTTCATGTGGTGTAGTAGTGAACATTTAGCAGTGTAATTTTATTGACAAGAATTTTTTTAGGTTTTTTTCAGTAACGAGTAGACAGAAGTAAATAGAAGTTTCCATTCCTATAAACTTTACCTTAAAGTCATTTCCTGAGCAAAAGAATCATAAAATAAATTCACCTACCATTATCAATTATTTTATTAGTGATTTCAAGTGGTCATATCTGTGAAATAAAGTGAATTATGGGAAAATTATGAATTATGTCTTGCAATGACAAGATGAAGGGCAATGGGTTTAAACTGGCAGAGGGGAGATTTAGACTGGATGTCAGGAGGAAGTTCTTTACAGTGAGGGTGGTGAGACACTGGCACAGGTTGCTCAGGGAGGTTGTGGCTGCTCCCTCCCTGGAAGTGTTCAAGGCCAGGTTGGATGAGGCCTTGAGTGAGGTGTACTAGTGGGAGTTGTCCCTGCCTATGGCAAGGGGTTGGAACTAGATGATCCTCGAGGTCCCTTCCAACCTTACCATTCTAAGATTCTATGATGATTCTATATACACATATTCAGTTCACCTACAGTAAATAGCATGAGGCAAAATGAACGAGGGGGGATGAAATCCTGGATGTGTATCCTAAAATATTGAAGAATGAAATCTTAACATTCATAAAGAAACAATCCATTAAGATTTCTGTATTTCTTGGAGAAGAACACTGCAAGTTACAGAGATTGTGTTCAAAGTGTGTGAAAGCAAAATTAATCAAATGAATTAATGACAAATTATGTTATAGAAAAAGAACCCTGGAATCATTTTATTCAGTTGGAAAACAGGACTTGGGCAGATTGCTGCTGAGAAATATAAAGATAATATTACTCCCAATGTAAAGTACACTGAGTACCACAAGATGTGAGGCATAGCCAACACACAGACCATCCTGTCTGCTGCCAGGGCAAATAGCTCACATGTCAGTTCTTGAGTTTGTCTAAATTGATATGGGACTCAGCTTGGCTTTCTGCCTGCTTAACTTTGCCATTTAAATGGAATGAGTCACCTCAATTTTCCCAGTACTCCATTGCTTAGAAATGAAGTTAGTGCTGAGAAATGAAGACTTATATATCATAATTTGATTTTGGCTCTCTAATACATAGGTTTTTTTGCTTTCATGCCCAGATTCACCATAGAAACTGAGAAGTCCCAAAAGCTTTAAAGTGAAATAGAATGCGGCAGGTGGTGCTGAGTCTAAAGTGTACTCAACCTTGAGTATCACAAAACTGTTGAATCTAATATAGACAGCTCTGCACTTTGGAGAGATAATCTACTTTGAATTCTGCTATTGGAGTTTCCAAAATGAGAAAGAAAAGACAACACTGTTCTCCTTTTCTAAAGAAAATTACCTTTAGGAGGTCTATAATCTTACTAGATTTCACCCTGTTAGGTGTTTTTCCCACCTGAAGATGTTTGACCTGTTTTCTTCTACATTCCACAACGACACCCTAACCACCAAACTGTCATGTCATTTATTGAAGGAATACATTTACCCCTTAGAGAACTCCATGCACAACACCAAAAATATTTACAAATTCAAAATGCAAAAATAAGGAAGAAACTGAGTGATTAAACAGGGCAGAAGTCACTATAAACCTATGGTTCTATAATATATCCTCTCAAAAGTCACTTAGTACCTGGATGAAAATGAATTCCTCTTTACTGTAATCTGTAAGAAAAAGTCTTTCAGGTATTAATTTGATGGAAAATCTAGCAGGTTATTGAAGGATTCTCCCCCAGAATCTCAACAGGCTTGTGCTTGCAGGTCAGTTTCATTGCTGTCCATGGGATTCTTACCACTCCCACTGGAAGATCATGCTCTCCCATACTCTTTACTTAACACCTTCTCTTTCCTATTATTTTTTTGTCCTTGCTTTCTGACCCATCTTCTCTGCCCCTAATTGGTGTTTTACCATTAGTTTATATCCCGCTACACAAATACTCAAATATGAAGTTTCCAATGCTGCTGCTATGTCAAATTATCCTTATATAATAAGGAATGTGCAATTTGTATGAGTAATTTCTACCACAACCAACACAAATCATGTTGCATTGAAGTCTAGATTTAACAGGAAAGGAAGCCAGTTCTGTGTCTCCCTCCTTTCCATTTCTCATGTTGTATCCAATGATTTAATAATCAAGACTGCCTTTTGTGTACACACCTCTGCAGGCCAAGGAAGGGATTATTCTAACATTTCCTGCTTGGACGAAGTGATTTAATTAATTATCTATTCNCTCCCACTAGTACAGCTCACTCAAGGCCTTGTCCAACCTGGCCTTGAACACCTCCAGGGAGGGAGCAGACACAACCTCCCTGGGCAACCTGTGCCAGTGTCTCACCACCCTCACTGAAAAGAACTTCCTCCTAACATCCAGTCTAAATCTTCCCTCTGCCAGTTTAAACCCATTGCCCGTTGTCTTGTCATTACAGAACTTGTCAATAGTCCCTCCCCAGCCTTCCTGTAGGCCCCCTTCAGATACTGGAAGGCTACTCTAAGGTCTCCTGGAAGCCTTCTCTTCTCCAGAATGATTAGTGAGTTACACAGCTGCAAATTCCAGGGAGAAAATACAGCAACTCCAACAGAGAGAGAGATTCTTTACGTTATCCATGTTTGTGTCCTCATTTTTATACATCTCAGCAAGCCAAGGTGATGAGTGGACATCACCATTGTTTTTCTTTTCACAACCTGTAATCTAATTTTCCTCATTAAAATATTCCAATTGACCTCAAACCAGTAGACATGATCAGCATGTAAAGCTAAGGAAAGAGTTTTGATGCTTGTCTTCCCAAGTAACCACTACACATGATAGAGACATGCTTTCCTTGACATGGCTCAACAGCTGACTGCTGATGGGAAGCAGTGAGAAATAAATTTCTTATTTTACTTGGCTTTAGGGCATAGATTTTGGTTTAACTATTAAACTGTCTTTATTTTGACCCACGAGTTTTCTCAGTTTTACCCTTCTGATTTTCTCCTTCACCCCATCAAAGAAAGAGTAAGCAGCTATCCGGTGTTTAGTTGCCAGCTGGGGTTAAAACCACAACAATCATGTTCAATTTGGTGTCCACCAGGGCTCCTAGATTCTTTTATCAAAGCTGCTTCTTATTTATTGGCTTCCCAGTGTATTCTGGTGTATGAATCTGTCATTCTTGAAGAGTTGCTGCTTGAAACTTAGTGTTGCCCTTTGTTCTGACAAAGTACTTAGTTCTGGTATATGTGTCAGCAGCTACTGATCTTCAGCATTATTTTTAACTCAGTTTTGGAAGATACATCTTTGGGTTTTTTTTCCTTTCTTTTGGGTTTGTTGTTTTTTGTTGGTTTTTTTTTGTTTTGGGGTTTTGTTTTTTTTTTTGTTTGGTTTTGTTGCTTCTTTGGTTTTTGTTTGTTTTGTTTTTGTGGAGGGTTTTTTTGTTTGGTTGGATTTGGGTTTTTTTTGTTTGTTTGTTTGTTTTTTTCTTTTTTATGTGTGTGTGGTGGTTGTTTTTATTTGGTTTGGGTTTTTTTGTTTGTTTGTTTGTTCCTTTGTGGAGTTTTTTTAGGTGCATATACAACCTGAAATCTCTTTTGACCAGGCATCAAAACAATGTATTTCTTCTTTGCCATGCCTGATAGAACTCACTTTTAATGATATATTAGCAGTAGGTTTTATGTTCTGGTGAACTGTATGCACTATGCTCCAAAACTGAATCACAAATGTTTGAAATAGAGTCTGCTGCTAATCAGATTAAACTTCTTTAAGCTAACTTTTTTTAAGCTAAAGTTTTCAAATTACCTCTCACTTACCTTATGAAGTCCTGTAGCTGGATCCTTCTGGGACACCTGTAAAATTACAAAATCAAAGGCTTTTGTATACGAAAGTTTACAATATGTTTCTTGCATTTTAAAACTTAACTCAGAGCCTAACTGATATGTAATTGGATAAAAGCTAAAGAAATTCAGATACTTGTAAAATAGCACAATATCATAATATTGTGCAATACCTTCCTGGCACACTTATTTTGGCATGTGTTGTTAGGTATCTGACGAAAGCCAGTAAAAGGCTTCAGCAATAATAACAACTGTGTAACCATTACTGGAATAAATATCTTCAGACCTTAGGAAAAAATCCCACTTGATATAACTTCACTTTCTCCAGCAATCTGAAAATTTAGATACTATTGAAACAAGCATAGACGCTAACAACCATAAAGTACTTGGTTGCATAGAACAGAAGATATTTATGATAATTTGATCTCTAGTAGGCTCTTTAACTCAACTGTTTCTCAGAAAAGTTCTATGAAAAGGGGTCTACATAAATTCTTTATATTGGATTCCAGTTAGTAATATCATGCAAATCTAAATCAATACTGAAGGTATTCTGTATATGACCAAACAGTATGATGCTGTCATACGTTAAGTTATAAAGCCCCCAAATACAAACTCCCAAGACATAAATGTTGCATCATGTCATGGTTTGAAGAGCTCCAGGTTATCCCAGATTTCCTAAAAAATCTACAGAGACCAGGATCCATCCCAGGGGATGAACTAGTCACCCCCCAGATGATGCAATTATGTTATTCAATCCCATAATCCTGCAAGCACTTTAAAAGTAAGCAACAATTCTTTCTCTTTTCTCCCTGCCTTTCAGCTCTTCAGAGGGATCTTTATCTGTCCTAGTCTGGAGGAATCCCAGGTGTGGGAGGTATGGATTCTTGGGCACAGAATTAGAGGCACAAGCGGTGTCAAACGCATAGGTTGGCTTTATTGCATTCACATGACTCATACACAAGGATAGGGATGGGGAGAGGGAGAAAGTAAGAGAGGTAGGGTGGCAGAAAAGAGAAAGGAAAGAAAGAAATACCCCCATGCAGAGAGAAGAGAGGTCTCTCTGGAGTCATAGAATCATAGAATGGTAAGGTTGGAAGGGTCCTCAAGTATCATCTAGTCGCAACCCCCTGTCATAGGCAGGGACACCTCCCACTAGTACAAGTCACTCAAGGCCTCTCACTCAACATCCTGAAAGTCCATTTGAAGAGAGTGGGTGGGGAACATTCTGTTTGCAGGTTGGAGCTTCTCTCCATTTCTCTGGCTGCATCATTGAACAGGCAGGTTTTTCTGAGAACCACTTTGCATTTTCCAGGAGTGATTTGCTTAGCCAGGCCCACTGTCCAGTGGTATTGGCCATGCTCAGTGTGGTAAGGGGTGTTCACAGTTAAGCCTCCCTCGTCCGGCAGGTTACTCCAAAATGGTCACTGCTGTTGATAAACCAGGAGCTGCCAGACTGTGGTTGGGTCAGAATCAGCATCGCCTGTCACAACAGGAAGCCTTCCCCTCCTATATGTGTTAGGTGACAAGAGCTCAGTTCCAGGTGTGGTGGTCCAGAATGGTGGTCTTTCAGCCCATGCAAGCTGAGCAGCCAGGCAGATGGTGCCATGGTAGCATGCACAAACTCACTCTGCGTTCCGCGGTTGGTCTCTTGTCCAGGTGTTGCATATTGGGGAGCTCTTGGGGGTCTGAGTTCATGCAGGATTTTTGGGACAGTGAGTACAAACAGGGTGTTTGCTTAGCATTTCTCAGAAACTTAGCTCAAAACAAGTTTTTTTCTGAGATGTTGGGACGTATTGTTTATCTCAGTCTCTGACATCTGAGTAACTATGTGTGAAGGTTTGGGAGTTTCCTGCAACCCCCCAACTTTGTAAAATCACCCAGACTAAATTCAACCAGCTGGGAGTTAAGGACTGAAGTTCTATTTACAGCTTAGCACAATGTACAAGCAGAGATATACACTATAGACAGGAATAGTTACAGAAATATACAAGTTAAAGGTAATACAGAAACACAACACCCTCCCAGAAATCAGAGTCTCCAAGAGGGACTCCCAATCACCATCCCACCTTCTCCCCACCCCTCTAACTTACTCCAGTGTTTGCCTTATGCACAAGGTGAGTTTGGAGGATGGGCCAGGGTGGTTAGAAGCAGAGTGGTTAGTTAGATTACTAAGTAGAGAGGAGAGGACCCACTGGCTTCCAGAGAAACACCGAGACACTGCCTTATCTACGTTTGTCTTCTTATTCTTAAGCATGTCAGCAAGCCTATGAGTGCAGCAGACATCACCATTGTTCTCTTTTCACAACCTGTAATATAATTTTCTCCATTAAAATATTCCAATTAGCCTCAAACCAGCACATTATGTAAGAATACTCTGTAGGCTGTGGCCTTCAAGGCTGCAGGCTGCAGTGAATCCAGCCTGCTTGGGCCTAATGGGGGACGACTGGGGATGGGAGAAAATGAGCTCTGGGGTTTTGGTCGTGGTTTTGGTTTGCTTCGAGGGAAGGTTTTGGGAGAATTCTCATGTATCCTGTATCTGTATTAGGTGTTAAGGATTCATGTATGCCATATCTTTTGCTGCACATTTTTAAATACAACCTTTCTGTATTTTCTTCTCCAATTCAGCGAGAGCATCATTATTTCACTGCCCTTTTTCCTTCAAAAAAGAGTAAAGTAAGATAATCTCAGTTTGTCATGCTCTTAACAAAAACCTACAACACAACATTTAAAACAAACCAACCAAGTGACAACAAAACACAATTTAACTAGCTTGGGAGAAAAGCATCATATTTTTTTGAAGAGTAGTAAATGGATTGTTCTATTCTTTTAGAAAATTAAGTGGTACTGAAAATTAAGGAGTGCTGGTAGATAGTATCTGAACATGATACAATCCCAAGCACAACTCCAGGTTGGGTGGTGAATAGGTGGAGAGCAACCCTGAGGAAAAGGATCTTGGAGTCTGGGGTGATGAAAAGCTCAACATGAGCCTTCAGTGTGCACATGCAGCCCAGACAGCAACCGAGTGCTGAGCTGCATCAAGAGTAGCGTGGGCAGCAGGGCAAGGGAGGTGATTCTTCCCCTTTACTCTGCTCTCGTCAGATCCCACCTGGAGTACTGTGTGCAGTTCTGGAGCCCTCAGCACAGGAAGGACATAAAAGTGTTGGAGCGGGTCCAGAGGAGGGCCACAAAGATGCTCAGAGGGATGGAGCAGCTCTGCTATGAGGACAGCCTGAGAGAGTTGGGGTTCTTCAGCCTGGAGAAGAGAAGGCTTCCAGGAGACCTGGTAGTAACCTTCCAGTATCTGAAGGGGGCCTACAGGAAGGCTGTGGAGGGACTATTGACAAGGTCTTGCAACGACAGGACAAGGGGCAATGGGTTTGAACTGGCAGAGGGGAGATTTAGACTGGATGTTAGGAAGAAGTTCTTTCCAGTGAGGGTGGTGAGACACTGGCACAGGTTGCCCAGGGAGGTTGTGGCTGCTCCCTCCCTGGAGGTGTTCAAGGCCAGGTTGGACAAGGCCTTGAGTGAGCTGTACTAGTGGGAGGTGTCCCTGCCTATGGCAGGGGGTTGGAAGTAGATGATCCTTGAGGTTCCTTTCAACCTTACCATTCTATGATTCTATGATTCTATGAGCCAGCAGTGTGCTCAGGATAGCCAACGGCATCCTCGCCTGGATCAGGAACAGTGTGGCCAGCAGGACTAGGGAGGTTATTCTATCTCTGGACTCGGTACTGGGCAGGCCACACCTTGAGTGCTCTGTCCAGTTCTGGACCCCTCAATTCAAGAGAGATGTTGAGATGCTGGAAGGTGTCCAGAGAAGGCTGCAAGGCTGGTGAGGGGCCTGGAGCANCAGTCTCAAGCTGTGCTGGTGGAGGTAAAGACTGGAGATTAGGAGGAAATTTTTCACAGAGAGACTGATTGGCATTGGAATGGGCTGCCCAGGGGGGTGGTGGAGTTGCCATTTCTGGAGGTGTTGAAGAAAGGACTGGCTGGGGCAATTAGTGCCATGGTCTGGTTGACTGGCTAGGGCTAGGTGCCTAGGTTCAACTGGATGATCTTGGAGGTCTCTTTTAACATAGCTGATTCTATGATTCTGTGTTTGAAGGGGAGGGTTTTTTTTTTTGTTTTGTTTTTTGTTTTTTCCTTGTAGGCACAAAATGAAGATATAGTAGTAAAAACCAACTGGAGAATGTAAGTTTTCCAATTTTTCATTTGTTTTACCCCACAGAATTTGTTTTCTTGTATATTCTGTCCCTGTGGAAATATAAACAGCAGCATCACCCAGATCTATTTCTTTGCTCAATTTCCTTTTGAATAGCATTTTTCTTTCATTAAATTTGTTTCAGGAAATCCCATAAATTTGAGAGCAAGACTAATTGTATATCTCTCATAAGAAGTATGCAAATTCAAGGTGCATTATTGTATAAACTCCATGCACTGAAGAAGCAATCTGTCAAGATAATAATACCTTGTTTTTTTCTTTACAGATGAGAATTAAATCCTCAGTCCTTCAACTGGGAAGGTATTATATGGCTTTCTAAATGATTTCTTTCAGAATAAAGGAACATAAGCAGCCTAATTCTGCACTGTTGAAAGACAACAAACAAGCAAACAAACAAACAAACAAAAAAAAACCCCTAAAGCCAAATGCTTTATTCTTTTAGAGTATTTTGTGGGTTTCTATCCTACAAAATGGATTTTGCAGCCTTATTGATTCATTAGATTGCAAAGAGAAAAATCCGCCCACACCCTTCCAACTAAACATGTATCCTTGCACCTTGAAGATAAAAGCAAATCATCTTCAGAGAGAATTTAGAGTATATGGATATGTTGCTGATGTAAAATACACTAACTTTTGGGTTTTTTTTCCTTTTTGTCTTAAAGCCTCAGAAATTTTTGAGAAATGTAGTTGCCATGGAAGACATAAGCAGAGGTATGGTATTCACCTTAACCAATGAGTTGCTTGTGTCTGAAGGTTGTGCTGCTTGGTAAAAAACAACCCTAAACTACTGTTTGGGGGTTTTTTTTCTGAGTTGTTGGGATATATTTTTTATCTCAGTCTCTGACACTGGGGAAAACCCATTGGCTTGTTTAAACCAATTATTCTATTTGTTTTAGAAGTAACTAGTGGAAAAACAGGGTGAAAGTAAAAACCTGCTGCTGTAACTTCAAGTTTTGATCTTTTTAATGTTGGGTTTACTTTTTTTTTTTTTTTTTTTTTTTTTTTTTTTTTTTTTTTTATTCAAACTTCTTTCTTTTTTTTTTTGTGTTTTTTTTTTTTTTTTTTTTTTTTTTTTTTTTTTTTTTTTTTTTAATACCAACATCATTCAGCTTTGTTTTGGTTGAATCTTCTCCAAGTAATAGAATACTGAGCTGTTAAATCATTCAGTAATACCACGTCTCCTCATTCTACCTTTTATTAAAAGAAAAGCAACTCTTGTGAAAATTTTGCAGATACTGAGTATTCTGAAGTTCTTGGCACATATTCAGTGCTGGTCAGGCATCTGATTTGAAAATCAGGTGGGGAAATCAGGTGGTGCCCCTCAGGGGTCAGTGCTGGAACCAATGCTGTTCAACATCTTTGTCAGTGACATGGACAGAGGAATCAGTGCACCCTCAGCAAGTGTACAGATGACACCAAGCTGTGTGGCACAGTTGACTTGCTAGAGGGCAGGGATCCATCCAGAGGGATTTGGACAGACTGGACAGGTGGGCCCAAGCCAACTTCATGAAATTCAACAAGACCAAGCGGAAGGTCCTGCACCTGGGTAGGCACAATCCCAAGCACAACTCCAGGCTGAGTGGTGAATGGCTGAGAGCAGCCCTGAGGAAAAGGACCTGGGGGGTCTGAGTTGATGAAAAGCTCAACATGAACCTGCAGTGTGCACATGCAGACCAGAGAGCAACCAAGTCCTAGGCTGCATCAGGAGCAGTTTTGGCAGCAGGTCAAGGGAGGGGATTCTGCCCCTTTACTCTGCTCTTGTCAGACCCCACCTGGAGTACTGTGTGCAGTTCTGGAGCCCCCAACACAGGAAGGACATGAAAGTGTTGGAGCGCGACCAGAGGAGGGCCATGAAGATGATCAGAGGGCTGCAGCAGCTCTGCTCTGAGGACAGGCTGAGAGAGTTGGGGTTCTTCAGCCTGGAGAAGAGAAGGCTTCCAGGATACCTTACAGTAGCCTTCCTGTATCTGAAGGGGTCTACAAGAAGGCTGGGGAGGGACTATTGACAAGGTCTTGCAAAGATAGGACAAGGGGCAATGGGTTTGAACTGGCAGAGGGGAGATTGAAAGCGGATGTTAGGAGAAAGTTCTTTCCAGTGAGGGTGGTGAGACACTGGCACAGGTTGCCCAGGGAGGTTGTGGCTGCTCCCTCCCTGGAGGTGTTCAAGGCCAGGTTGGAGGAGGCCTTGAGTGACCTGTACTACTGGGACGTGTCCCTGCATTTGGCAGAAGGTTGGACCTAGATGATCCTTGAGGTCCCTTCCAACCTTACCATTCTGTGATTCTATGAAATGGCAATTAAGGCACACTGAAATACAGAAATAATTTTTAAAGTGCAGTTTTCATTATTGTGAAACAGCTTGCAGCAGCTCTGGTTTATTAGGAATGAAAACTTATCTCTCTGAAAAAATTTGTGTAGTATGTCCCTCGAAAGACTCAATAACAGATCTTTTTTTTGTGATCTGGAATTTAAAATTATGTCTTAAATTAAACCTAGAATCAGAATGAAGCTGACATTTTATTTTTGCCTCTTACATTACTTTCTAATATACTTTCAAACTGAGAAATTAGATTTTTTAATTTTTTTTTAAACAGGCTCATCAAGTTATCAAACTTGATCTTTCATTTTAGCAATTTCTTAATCTTAATTTTCCTTAAAAAGCAATTTCCCAATAGAAGAAATTCAGCTAATGATCTGTAATGGATAAAGACTCTGGACAAATAAAAGACGTTAATAATTATGCAGACTTTCCAGAAATATCTCTCTAGAATTCAACTTCCTTTTGGCTTTTCAATTTAATAAAAAATATAATCATCAATATCTATTTCATGTTTGAAGAATCTTCTTTAAATGAGTTCTTGAAAGTGTTTAAAATAATGATGAGACATATTGAAAGTGAAAATATATTGAAACTAACAACTTATGAACCGAAGGCCAGGGTGACAAAATGCACTCTAATTTGTATATAGTTTGAATATGGCTGCCCCAATCTGTGTCCAGGACATCTTTCTGGCTGCAACCCAAACAATATCATTACGTACATTTGGGTTCAACATTGCTTTGGTGATACCAGAATTTATTTCTTGAAACAGATATTGAAGACCAAAGTTATGGGCACACTAATACAACATTAAAGTGGTTATGGATAAGAATACTAATTGAGTTGTACCACAGAATCACAGAACTATAGAGGTTGGAAGGGAGATCCAGAGATACAGTCTTAGAATCATGATTCATAGAATCATAGAGTCACAGAATCACAGAATCATGAATCATAGAACCACAGAATCACAGAATCATGAATCACAGAATCATAAAATCATGAATCATAGAATCATAGAATCACAGAATCATAGAATCACTGAATCATAGAATCATGAATCATAGAATTGCAGAAGCACAGAATCACAGAATCATAGAATCACAATCACAGAATCATAGAATCATAGAATCACAGAATCACAGAATCATAGAATCGCAGAATCACAGAAGAACAGAAACACAGAAGCACAGAATCACACAGTCATAGAATCACAATCATAGAATCATAGAATCACAGAATCACAGAATCATAGAATCATGAATCATAGAATCACAGAATCATGAATCATAGAATCACAGAATCACAGAATCATAGAATCATGAATCATAGAATCACAGAATCACAGACTCATGAATCATAGAATCACAGAATCATGACTCATAGAATCTTAGAATCATGAATCATAGAATCACAGAATCATAGACTCATGAATTATAGAATCACAGAATCATAGTACCATAGATTCACAGAATCACAACCCATTCCAGGCTCTCACCAATCTCATGGTAAAGAACTTCCTCCTCATGTCCAGTCTGAATCTACCCACCTCCCTGCCAAGGCAAGATCACCTAGGGTATTTCCCACAGGGACACATCCAGAAAGGTTTTGAAATTCTGCTGAGAAGGAGACTCCACAGCCTCTCTAAGCAGCCTGTTCCAGCACTCCATCACCCTCACTGCAAAGAAGTCTGTCCTCATGTTGAGGTGAAATCTTCTATGTTCCAATTTGTAGCCTATGATCTTTGTCTCATTGCTGCTGACCAGAGAAAAGAGATTTGTGCCATCCACTCAACACTCATCCCTCAGATATTTGTATACATATTAGAAATGTTCATTAAAAATATGTAGTGTAATCCTTACTCCTTATGCCAAATCTGGAGATTTTGGCCCAGAATATTTTAGTTTGGAAATTGCTTAACTGCAGTATCTGAAGCTAATCTGAATCAAGAAATGTAAAAGGCTGGAAATGAAGAAAAAAAAAATCCCGAACCCAAACTGTCTGCTCTTGGTTTTAAAACATTACTTTTCAAAATAAACAAAATAAAACCACAAAATTATTTCCTAGAGTATTTTACGGCTTTTTATTTAAGGTGCAGCTTCTAATCTCTCTAGACTGAGGATTTAAGATATCTCTTTTCCAAGACAGTGTTTTAACTGAAGGATATTGAATGTATGAGCTGTGAACACCTCAGTACACATCTATCCTATCTACAACCGGTTTTTTTCTAATATAATCTTTTAGGTGACAGAATAGATGAAAGAAAATATGAATCTAACTTTACTATAGGATTGTTGATGACACCTTAGAATATTGGTCTTGTAATGACAGGATGAGGGGCAATGGGTTTAAACTGGTAGAGGGGAGATTTAGACTGGATGTTAGGAGGAAGTTCTTTGCAGAGAGGGTGGTGAGACACTGGCACAGGTTGCCCAGGGAGGTTGTGGAGCACAGAATCACCCATTGTGATCTTTTTGATCACACTGTGGGATTCTGTGCTCCACAACCTCCCTGGAGATGTTCAAGTTCAGGATGGACGAGGCCTTGAGTGACCTGTACTAGTGGGAGGTGTCCCTGCCTATGGCAGGGATTTGGAACTAGATGATCCTTGAGGTCACTTCCAACCTTACCATTCTATGATTCTGATTCTATAATGTCCTAGATAACTCATTTTCAAAAGCACTCAATTTATAATATCTGTCTTAGATTCAAAACCAAGTTAGGAGCTTCTGAGGCACTTTTCAACCTGCTGTTTTCATCAGTACAGAAGGTTGTGTGACAGCCTCACTGTAAGACAAAAAAAATTTAAAGGAAGTAAAATTTTCATGCTATAATTGGTTAAGCAGCAACTTTATTCAGAAATCTCACTTCTACAAGATTTTGGTCTTGTTAAATGCTGAAGCAGCTGACATAATCAAATGTATCCATCAGTTTTAAACTCATAGAAATTCATAGGAAGTCAAATATGTCATAAAGGACATTCATTAAATGTTCAAATTATAGGAAGAAATTGTGCACAAGAAACTTGACAGTAGCTCATTTGTACAAAAAAATATAATGCTATAATCACTGATTGATATAGCTGGCTTCAAATTCATTTGGCACACATTTTCTTTCTCTTAAAAGGTGTTTACATAATTTCCATCATAAGAGTTTTCCTATTAATTCTTACAACAGAAATATTTATCAAGGTCACTAAGTTTTGATAGCTCTACTTTGTTTTTTATGCTTACTGTACAGCAAAGACTACATCTAAGTTAGAGAGGTTAGCACTTTCATGCAGAGGATTCACATAACTTAGTACATGGTTGAGATTTTGTGCATAGGTGAATTCATCAGTTGTTACGAATCAGGCCTTAAACTTATGCTGTGCTTGAAACAGTGGGATCTAGCTGAAGTCAAACTCTGGGACACAGTGGTAGGCTGTCCCAGTTGAAATTTCCTCCTTCCACAAGAGGAAAAGGCATTTTACCTGAAGTGTCCAAGCGATTTGCTCAGTATGAGTGGAACAGAGCCCAATTTTCTGGAAGCAATTTGTCACAGCTACAAGGACATCTGCTTCACATTGGTTTTTAGGTGTACAGAACACACAGTGAGCTGGAAAATTGAATTAAATGTTCATGTAGAAATTTTGGACTTATGAATCAAAATTTAACTTTGGCTCTTTCCTCTTTGTACTGCACCTGTCAAGTATATTAGTACAAAGTTCAATTGTTATCCCTTCTCCAGCATTTGTTCTGACTGAAGGACTCTAGTCCCATGAAGTAGTGTGCTGGTTTGAGGCTAACTGGAATATTTAAAAGAAAAAAATTACATTATAGGCTGTGAAAAGCAAACAATGGTGGTCTGCTGCACTCATAGGTTTGCTGAGATGTATAAAAGCAAGGACACATAAATAAGACAGAGTCTTTCTCTCTGGGAGCTACTGTGACTTCGGCTTTCTGCTGTGTAACCCAACTAACCACTCTGCTTCTAACCCCCCTTGCCAATCCTCCAAACTCACTTTGCATGTAAGGCAGACCCTGGAGTAACATAGAGGGGTGGAAAGAAGGTGGAAGGGTGGTTGGGAGCCCCTCCTGGGGACTCTGGGAGGGGGACTGTGTTTCTGTATTGCCTTTAACTTGTATATTTCTGTAACTGTTCCTGTCTATAGTGTATATCTCTGCTTGTACATTGTGCTGAGATGTAAATAGAACTTCAGTCCTTAACTTCCAGCCAGCTGAGTCTAGTCTGAGGGATTTTACAAAGTGTGGGGTGGGGCAGGGAACTTCCAAACCATCACAAGTTACACATAATGACTTTGAGATATTTTTGTTGTAAAAGATACTGCAAATTCAGAGGACATCTGATGTTACTTTTTTAAGGTCATTTGCCTTTTACTTACTAGACCTTAAAAACACTTCATATTTTCTTATTTGGATTTGCTAGCATTTTTAGTGATTTTTTTTCTCAGATCAAAAACTCTAAAATATTAACTCGGATGTATGCTCCTCCTAAAATCTGATACCATTATATGGGATGAATCTAAAATGCTCCATGCATAATAAATAGAAACTTTCCATCTGATTATAAGTCAGTGAATTTTTTTTATCATTTATTTTTATTTTTTTTTAATCTGTACTAGTGGGAGGTGTCCCTGCCCATGGCCAGGGGGTTGGAACTAGATGATCCTTCAGGTCACTTCCAACCTTACCATTCTATGATTCTATGAACTTAGAGGAGAATACAGTTCTGGTTTCTTGGTTTCTCACATTATTTGTTTTGTGTTCTTCTCTTAAACATGCCAGCAAGCCTATGAGTGAAGTAGACATCACCATTGTTTGCTCTTTACAGCCTATAATATAATTTTCTCCATTAAAATATTCCAATTGCCCTCAAACCAGCACAAACTCAATGAAAGTTCTACTATTGTGCAACCATAGTAATGACTGAAGCAATTCAACTGGTTTAATAAATAAAAATATGATGCACGTTGTAAAGATTTTGAATAATTTCCTCATATAAATGGATTCTATTAGTTGTAATTAAACATTCTGAATACAGAGAGCAAATTACTATGTTCCACTTGCATTTTTATCCTTAACCAGATGCAAAACCTGAGATTAGAAGGAATGAATGATAATAAAGGTGAATTTAAAAAAAAAAAAAAAAAAAAAAAAAAAAAAAGCCCTTAAATGATCAAAACAAAAATCATTGAGGAAAATCAGTATTTTCTCCTTGAAAGACAGAAAGAATGTAGTGATGAGATTAATGAGAGTTCAAAACACATTGATTCACTGTGCTGACATTCATAGTAGAAAAGCAAGAGAAAAAAAAGAAATGCTTCCCCTAAGAGCATGCAGTCAGTGCATGGAGAATATTGTTTAAACAAATGTAGAATCATAGAATTGTTTTGATTTGATTAGAGATTAAAGATCATGAGGTCCAACCATTAACCTATAAATACCAAGTCACCTCTAAAACAGATCCCTCAGCACCTCGCCTATCTGTCTTTTAAATATGTCCAGAGATGGCTATTCAGTCACTTCCACAGGCAGCCTGACAAGACTTTCAGTGAAGAAGTTTCTCATAATGTCAAATCTAAATTGCCCCTGGCACAGCTTGAGGCCATTTCCTCTTGTTGTCTCACATCCCTACAACTTCCTTTTAGGTACTTGTAGAAAGCATTAGGACTCAATCTCCTTTTCTCCAGGCTAAACAATGCCAATTCTTTCAGCTGGTTCTTACAGAACTTGTGTTCTAGACCCTTCACCATCTTTGTTGCTTTGTTGTTCTACTTCTTGTTGTGAGGGGCTCAATACTGTATTTGAAGTGTGGCCTCACCAGTTCTGAGTACAAGGAGACAATCACTTCTTTAGTCTTGCTGTACACACCATTTCTGATACTTTTCCAAAGCAAAACGGTGTGAGATAACTGCTGAGCTTGCCATGGGACCAAAATGAAGGTTAATTTAATGTATTTTGTGAGGAAAGTTAGGATGCCCACAACCAAGAGATGTTTATAATACCTCTGAGAATGATAATCCAGAGAACTGGCCTGCTTAGTGGAATCACAGAATCACAGAATGTCAGGGACTGGAAGAGACCTCAAAATCTTATCCAGTCCAACCCCCCTGCCAGAGCAGGATCACCTATACCAGATCACACAGGAATGCCTCTAGGTGGGCTTTGAATACCTCCAGAGAGGGAGACTCCACAACCCCCTTGGCAGCCTTTTCCAGTGTTCTCTTACCCTCACAAGGAAAAAATTCCTCCTCATGTGTACATGAGACTTCCTATGCCTCAGCTTCCCCCATTGTCTTTTGTTCTGTCACTGAGGATCATCCAGAAGAGCCTGGCTCCATCCTCCTGCCAATCATCCTTTACATATTTACAAACATTAATGAGGTCACCTCTCAGACTCCTCTTCTCAAAACTAAGGAGCCCCAGCTCCCTCAGTTTCTCCTTGTAAGAGAGATGTTCCATTCCCTTAATCATCTTTGTGGCTCTGTGTTGGACTCTCTCAAACAGTTCCATGTCCCTCTTGAACTGGCAGAAGAAGAGAGTCTTATAAAATAAAATGATCCTGTTTCAGCTAAAACTTATGAGTGAAAGCCAAACTAACAAAATCTTGCAACTTCAAAAGAGATTTTGAAGGCTCTAGTGGCTGAGTGATGACCTCCCTGTAAATAACAGCAACATTAGTATTAAAGTTTACACCTACAAGTATGAAAATGAGCCAAAGAAAGTACACACTAAACATATATGACTATGCTACTTAACTCTCCATCCAAATCACAATAAACACCACATAGAAGGCAGAGACATTAAGGCTATTGCAAAGATTTCCATCTCCAGCTTCAGCAGATGTTAGGTATTACCAACCCAAGCTTGATTATTAGCAGTTAGTGAATTTATGGCTGACAATCCTAAATCTGTTGTATCTGTTACTGTAATAAATGAAATGTACCTACATTTTAACTTTCTGAACCTGTTTCAGTGAAAGTTGTTATTGGGTCACTGAATAAAACAAACACTAAATTTTGCCAAAGAGTTTTATTGAAGAGTCCTGGGGCTCTGAGACAGGCAGATGTCAGAACCTTACCCAAACACAATACATCAGCACCCAATTTCTCTGGAGGAATAATGTGGAAAATGGTGTTGAAAGCTTTACTAAAGCCCATATAAAAAACTGCTCACAACCTTTCTCTCATCCACTAAGTGGATCACATTTTCACAGAAGGAGATCAAGGACATCGAAGTGTTGGAGCGGGTTCAGAGGAGGGCCACGAAGATGATCAGAGGGCGGTAGCAGCTCTGCTATAAGGACAGGCTACAAGAGTTGGGGCTCTTCAGCCTGGAGAAGAGAAGGCTTTAAGGAGACCTTAGAGTAGCCTTCCAATATCAGAAGGGAGCCTACAGGAAGGCTGGGGAGGGACTATTGACAAGGTCTTGCAATGACAGGACAAGGGGCAGTGGGTTTAAACTGGCAGAGGGAAGATTTAGACTGGATGTTAGGAGGAAGTTCTTTCCAGTGAGAGTGGCGAGACACTGGCACAGGTTGCCCGGAGAGGTCGTGGATGCTCCATTCCTGGAGGTGTTCAAGGTCAGGTTGGACAAGGCCTTGAGTGACCTGTACTAGCGGGAGGTGTCCCTGCCTATGGCAGGGGTTTGGAACTAGCTGATCCTTGAGGTCCCTTCCAACCTTACCATTCTATGATTCTGTTAGTTATGAGAGACCTGCTTTTTATAAACCCATGTTGACTGGGCCTGATTGCCTGGTTGTCCTGTATGTATCACATGAAGGCACTCAGGGTGATATGCTCCATAACTTTCTTCAGCAATGAGGTCAGGCTGAGAGTGCTATAGCTCTCCAGATACTGCTGCTGGCTCCTCTTGTATATGTGTCACATTTTAACCTTCAGATACCTGGGACCTCTGTGGTTAGCCAGGGTTGCTGAAAAATGATGGAAAGTGGCTTGGTGAGCACTTCCACCAGTTCCCTCAGTACCCTTGCATGGATTCCATCTGGCTCCATAGACCTGTGTACATCTGAGTGGTGATGTAGGTCACTAACAATAGCCTCTTGGATTATGGGGGCTTCTTTTATGGGCCTTCTCTTCCAGCTCAGGGGCCTGGGTACTCAGCAAACAAGTGATCTTACTACTAAAGACTGAGGTGAAGAAAACATTTCAGCCTTTTCTCACTCTTTGTCAGTATATTTTCTGTTTCATACAATAAAGTGTGGAGATTCTCCCTAGTCCTCCATTCGCCTCCATCATTTTCGCTGCAAAGTCAGAATCAAGAACTTTATGTATCATGTTTATAAAGGTTTGTTAGCGTGTCAACATCTGTAGCATGTCAACATCTGTGAAGTCAGAAATGGATTGTTAGATTGATGTTACATAGAGAATAAACCTGAATAAAGGAATTCAATTAAATTAATTATTATGATGGTATTAAAAGTAGATTTTTTGCCTTTGTCAGCTCTTTAGTTTCTCTCTGTAATGAGTACTCCGATAAGATGGCAAAGTGTGCACTCATGAAAATCACCTTTCAGGGTCATTCAAAATCTTAAGTTAGTGAAGCTAAGTCTAAACACTTAATCATTGGTAATAATATGTTGGTAGATTAAAAAGACCAACTTGCAGAGAATCTTATTCTGTGCACCCTTAAAAACCCCATCAGTACCAGTCTGTTTCCTAAACAGTTTTCATGCTTCAGAAAGGATCCTTCTAGCATAACAGGCAAACAATACAGCAAAATGAAATTAAAATATGGAAGTCAACGACTCTTGGAAGAGTTTCTGTTTATCAGTATTAAAACACTGCTAATCCAAAAGACAAATGTTCTCAGTGTGTATTTGTCAGATAAGAATTTTGTATAATTAGTACTTATAGGATTAGCACAAGATGCCTAGAGGTATGCTGCGCACATACACACATATGCATGCAACCTTCCTAAGTAGGCAAACAGAAGAAAAACAGTCTGAAGCTAAAAAAAAGAGAGTAGGAAGAAAAGGCAGTAAAATGAGAGGAAAAAGAGAAATGTAAGTTTCTGTTCATAAGGCAATTTCAAATAGTGTCTTTTCTTCCTCACTTCAATATAACTTTGCAGATTAAAATCCCATGTTTCTTTATGGTCTTTGTCATTGGACATTCCCATTTGATCTGGCATGTAAAATATTTCTTGTACAATTAATGTTCATTTTCTTCTAAACAATTAGAAACTGTGTTTTTCATATTCATTCTCAGTTCTTCTGGACAGCTGCAGAAATAGGAAGTGTTTGAAACAAGTCAGTACTAATCAGATCCAACTATATTAACATCATTTTACTAGACACAAGTGCTCTATTATTCTTCATTGACCATGATAAAATATTTCTTTTTTTTTCCAAACAACAAGTAGGAACTTTGTAGGTTGCCTAAAGCATATTCAACATGACACATTAGAAAGGACTTTGTGTTACAATATTCCCAATTACTTTAAATTAAGTTACTTTAATTTTAATCCATTCTCTTGAAAATCAAGACAATGGATTAAAATTAAAGACTTTGGTGATTTCTTTTAATTATTTTTTTGTTTGTTTGGTTGGTTTATTTGGATTTTTGGTAGGAGACACTGTTTACTTTTTGACCTTTCAAGAGCGTAAGTGTTTAGCACAAGGTCTAAACCATCTGCTCCCCCAACACAAAAGTGAAGGGATGAATGATATACAAACCCCAGGGCTAAGATAAATAGATCAGAGTTTAATGTAACATAGCTATCATAAGAACAGAGCATAATAACCTTAACCTATGTGCTGGTTTGAGGCTAATTACAATATTTTAATAGAGAAAATTACACTACAGGTTGTGAAATGAAAACATCATGATGCCTACTTCACTCATATGCTTGCTAAGAAATTGTTTGGGGACAATAACCAAAACATTAGATAAGTCAGATCAGATCTGTCTGTCTCTTACTGGAACAGCAGCTGCTGGGGCGATCTAGCAGTTTCTGGTTCTCGCTCCTCTGCCGATTAATCCTCACTAACCATTTTTCTTCTTATCCTCCCTGGCCGATCTTCCTAATTTATTTTGCACGTAAGGCAAACCTTGGGGTAAGGTACAGGGGTGGGGAGAAGGTGGAAGGGTGGCTGGGAGCCCCTCCTGGGGTCTCTGATTTCTGGGAGGGGAGTTGTGTTGCTATATTACCTTTTACTTGTATATTTCTGTAACTATTCCTGTCTATAGTGTATATATCTGCTTGTACATTGTGCTGAGCTGTAAATAGAGCTTCAGTCCTTAACTTCCAGCTGACTGAGTTCTAGTCTGGGTCATTTTGCAAAGTGTGGGGGGGCAGGGAACTCCCAAACCTTCACAACCTATAATCTAATTAATCTAAGAATACAATACATGATTACCTTAGCTTAGCCTATTTGCAAAGGAAGCACAGTGAAATACACAGGGAGGAAAAAACCAAACCAAACCAAACCAAACCAAAACCCAGCGTAAAACAAAGCCGAAACCAGCAGCTACCTGACTCCCACCTCTTTTTGCTGCCATGCCTGCAGAAAAGACAGCACACCCAAGAAACCAGAACTCAGAAGCAACAATTGGAACAGGAAGCCTCCCATGCTGCAATCTGAACTTCAAGTCCCATAATACTTTGTTGCAGTTAGCACTTTTTCATTTGTGAAGGTGGCATGTCTNCTGTCTGTCTCTTACTGGAACAGCAGCTGCTGGGGCGATCTAGCAGTTTCTGGTTCTCGCTCCTCTGCCGATTAATCCTCACTAACCATTTTTCTTCTTATCCTCCCTGGCCGATCTTCCTAATTTATTTTGCACGTAAGGCAAACCTTGGGGTAAGGTACAGGGGTGGGGAGAAGGTGGAAGGGTGGCTGGGAGCCCCTCCTGGGGTCTCTGATTTCTGGGAGGGGAGTTGTGTTGCTATATTACCTTTTACTTGTATATTTCTGTAACTATTCCTGTCTATAGTGTATATATCTGCTTGTACATTGTGCTGAGCTGTAAATAGAGCTTCAGTCCTTAACTTCCAGCTGACTGAGTTCTAGTCTGGGTCATTTTGCAAAGTGTGGGGGGGCAGGGAACTCCCAAACCTTCACAACCTATAATCTAATTAATCTAAGAATACAATACATGATTACCTTAGCTTAGCCTATTTGCAAAGGAAGCACAGTGAAATACACAGGGAGGAAAAAACCAAACCAAACCAAACCAAACCAAAACCCAGCGTAAAACAAAGCCGAAACCAGCAGCTACCTGACTCCCACCTCTTTTTGCTGCCATGCCTGCAGAAAAGACAGCACACCCAAGAAACCAGAACTCAGAAGCAACAATTGGAACAGGAAGCCTCCCATGCTGCAATCTGAACTTCAAGTCCCATAATACTTTGTTGCAGTTAGCACTTTTTCATTTGTGAAGGTGGCATGTCTGCATGGTATGAATAACAGCAGCAGGTTCAACTCAACCCATGACAAAGACATACTTGGTTGGGATATCTGAAGGTGGCCTACAGGAAGGCTGGGGAGGGACTATTTACAAGGTCTTGTAATGACAGGATGAGGGGCAATGGGTTTAAACTGGCAGACGGGACATTGAACCTAGATATTAGGAAGAAGTTGTTTGCAGTGAGGGTGGTGAGACACTGGCAAAGGTTGCCCAGGAAGGTTGTGTCTGCTCCCTCCCTGGAGGTGTTCGAGGTCAGATTGGATGAGGCCTTGAGTTATCTGTACTACTGAGAGGTGTCCCTGCCTATGCAGAGGGTTGGAAGTAGATGATCTTTGAGGTCCCTTCCAACCTTACCATTCTATGACTCTCTATTCCTGTCTTCTCTGAAATCACATGATAAATTCTTCTGCATTTTCTAGTTTGCTCTGTTTAGAAGATAAAAACTGAAGTTCTGTTCTGTTTTAAGTAGTCAGTGATTATAGATTTTAAAAGACACAAAATTTTGTTAATATATACTGTGCTGGTTTGAGGCTAATTGGAATATTTTAATGGAGGAAATTATAGGCTGTGAAAAGAAAACAATGGTGATGTCTGCTTCATTCAGAGGCTTGATGAGATGTATAAGAATAAGAAGACAAACATAGATAAGACACTTGGGCTTGGAGAGTTGTGGTCTCTCTAGCTTCTTGCCTTCTCCTCTCTGTTGAATAACTTAACTAACCACTCTGCTTCTAACTCCCCTGGTCGATTCTCCAAATTCACCTTGCACATAAGGCAAAACTTTGGGGTAAGGCAGAGGGGTGGGGAGAAAGTGGAAGGGTGGTTGGGACCCCCTCCTGGGGACTGATTTCTGGGAGGGGGATTGTGTTTCTGTATTGCCTTTAACTTGTATATTTCTGTAAGTATTCCTGTCTATTGTGT
Source organism: Eubucco bourcierii (assembly GCA_013396675.1). Classification (NCBI taxonomy): domain Eukaryota; kingdom Metazoa; phylum Chordata; class Aves; order Piciformes; family Ramphastidae; genus Eubucco; species Eubucco bourcierii. Next base: position 103,414 of record VWZE01021524.1, read on the forward strand.
ATATATCTGCTTGTATACTGTGCTAAGCTGTAAAAAGATCTTAATTCCTTAACTTCCAGCCAACTGAGTCTAGTCTGGGTGATTTTACAAAGTGTGGGGGGCCAGGGAACTCCCAAACCATCACATATTCTTGCATATTTTGTCTTTCTGTGGATTAATACAGGGTTTTAGTTTATGTTATGTAACATTCTGTTCTACGGAAGTAATTGTCCCACAACCACTGTTATTCCCTTACCAATAGGTTAATTTTGCAAGTATCTAGTGGTAAAAATTCAGAAATTCTTTTATTTTATATGTTTGTTACTGAGAAAACATATATTCATAAAATATTAATTTTAAGCAAGGCAACAGAATGCTGCATGTAAACAACTATTTATTACTTAGTATTTATTCATAACCATCTGCTTAAAGGAAGTAAAGCTTTTACTTGTATTCTAATATATTCCACTTTATTTTCTCATAAAGAACATAATTTTCACTCTCATTTTCTGTAAGGCTTTGGCGCTCTTATGACAAATGCATTTTCATTATTTGTATTTCACATCTCTGTAATTCAAGAAGATTCACTTTTGGAATTGCCCTTTTTTATAGGTTAATCCTGGTTTTGAGATAAAAATTAGCGCTCACTTTGCAGACAGATTTTTACTAATGTTACTTTAGCAGCAGTGGCACAAAGGCTGTCATAGGGGCAGGCATGGCACTGAACTGCCAGGGTTAGTTCACGGCTTTCAGCAGTTTTAACACCTGCCCACCACAATGTGTCAAATGCCTCACATTTGTGACATCTGGCTGTGCTAAGTCAGTGATGCTTCCACACATGGATCCTTCAAGACACCTGTCGAAGCAAGAGTACTCATGCTGTCTCAAACTTCTGGTAAGTATGGGTCCATGCCAGCTGTGGCCCTGGTGAGGGCTTTGTCCTCTGTGACTCCAGTGTTCCTGCTGCTGTCTTAGTTGCTACTGGCTGTTTCCCTGGGGGGGACTTGATTGAGTTGTGTCTCAGGCTTGCTTTGATATGGTGGTTTATGGAACCATTCTCCTTGTTGAAGAGTTACATGGATTGTAACATCAATTTTTTTAATGATTGATTGTCCTGTTGTTATGAATATTCAAATTTAATATGTGGAGATGGGAAAATATCCAACTTTATTAATGCAAGTTCCCACACCAAACAGACACATACCCCAAAACAGTGAACTACTTACAGTTTACCCAAAAGTTCAAATACCCAGTTGGGAATTATTTACACAAATCTTATGGAGCAATTTAGGGAAGTGACAAAGAAACATAAATCATAGAATCATAGAATGGTAAGGTTGGAAGGGACCTCAAGGATCATCTAGTTCCAAACCATAGGCAGGGACACCTCCCACTAGTACAGGTTACTCAAGGCCTCCTCCAGCCTGGCCTTGAACACCTCCAGGGAGGGAGCAGCCACAACCTTCCTGGGCAACCTGTGCCAGTGTCTCACCACCCTCACTGGAAAGAACTTCCTTCTAACATCCAGTCTAAACCTTCCCTCTGCCAGTTTAAACTCATTGCCCCTTGTCCTGCTGTTGCAAGACCTTGTAAATAATCCCTCCCCAGCCTTCCTGTAGGCCCCCTTCAGATACTGGAAGGCTATTATCAGGTCCCCTTAAAGCCTTCTCTTCTCCAGGCTGCAGAGCCCAAACTCTCTCAGCCTGTCCGCATAGGAGAGCTGCTCCAGCCCTCTGATCACCTTCGTGGCATTCCTCTGGACCCACTCCAACACTTCTATGTCCTTCCTGTGCTGAGGGTTCGAGAACTGCACACAGTACTCCAGGTGGGGTCTGACAAGAGCAGAGTAAAGGGGCAGAATCACCTCCCTTGCCTTGCTGGCCACACTGCTCTTGATGCAGCCTAGGACTCATAAATACCCATATCCTACACATAACTCAGATCAGAGGGTGAGGAGCAGCGACTACTGCTGCCAGTCAGAAGATGGATTCCCCTTACCCTCTATCAGGGCTGTTGGCAGGAAACCAGAGACTCCAATCGATTTATTAGCCAAGATTACGCACTGATCAGCCCGAGACACTGAGGTGAGGTAATAATCGAAGAAATTATAATCCCAAATTGTGTGTTCAGCACAATCACAAGGCAGAGAGAGCAGCAGGACCTGAGTGCGCTGCTGAAATCAAAAAACAACAGCCAGGGAGGGAGCCACATGTCCTCAGGAGGCAGCCTGTAACAGACTGCCGCAGGAGGAGGAGTAGCAGAGCCCGGAAGCAAGTAAAGTCAGGCCCTCCCAGAGCAGACCCCCTTCAATCACTCCTCGAGGCAAAATAGACCACTGGAGGGAGATAAATTCGAAACCTAGCCAATCAAACAGAGCACCAGCATTGCAAAACAAGTCTGGACCTGTAATGCCCCAGCAGGAACCTGTCTATCCATACTTCTTTTTTCATTCCTCTCTTTCCCTCTTTTCTTCTTTTTCTGCTCCAATACACTCTAACTTTGAACATTATACTGCCCAAATCATTAGAACTGTCCAAGTGAAAAATAGATTAACAGTGTAAGATATAATTTTAAAGTTTAAAATTACAATTAGTGGATTATCCTCTTTTAATAATACCCTCACTCAATTAGTGTGTTTCTATGTAGTCCCTTTAGAAACCACTAAAATTCTATATTCTTTCCTGTTTGTTTTTTTTTGTTGTAATTTTTACTTCACAGAGGAATTACTTTACAGTCTGAATAGCAGTGTAAGAGTCTGTACATCAACACTACAAGTGCCAAAGACATCTAAAGAAATTAAGTCTTCCAATACTGTATCCTTTATGGGTTAAAATCTATATTAATTGGCTTATAGGTATGCTCTAGGGTCAGACTAAAAATGGCTTCCTTTGAAAAGAGAAAAACTATATGAAATATATAACCAATGTTTTATCCTTCTCTGTATAATCTATTAGATATTTCAGGAAGTCTAACAGAGAGTAATGATCATCATTGTCCCATTGAAATGAAGAGAGGCTGAGGGAGCTGAGATTGTTTAGCCTAGAGAAGAGGAGGCTCAGGGGAGACCTTGCTGTCTACAACTATCTGAAGGGTGGTTGTAGCCAGAGGGAGGTTGCTTTCTTCTCTCAGGTAACCAGCACCAGAACAAGAGGACACAGTCTCAAGCTGTGCCAGGGGAAGTTTAGGCTGGAGGTGAGGAGAAAGTTCTTCACTGAGAGAGTCATTCACTACTGGAATGGGCTGCCCAAGGGAAGTGGTGGAGTCACCGTCCCTGGAGGTGTTCAAGGTGGGTTTGGACATGGCACTTGGTGCCATGGTCTGGTCTTGAGGTCTGTGGTGGTGGGTTGGACTTGATGATCTTTGAGTTCTCTTCCAACCCTGGTGATACTGTGATACTGTGAAATATGGATTGCATATATTTCATGTTATGATCCAGCTAAGTCTCCTAATTACTTTAATCCTACATAATAGGACAGAAGGGAGAAGAACATCTTTCTTACTTATTTGAATAGACTTTTGAAAATAAAAATCCATGACAGATTGAAGAATCTGTCTATACAATTTATGAATTTTGACTGAGGTTACAGACTCTGTGTTTCTTTATCAAGTTGCCATTTTCATTTTCTAAATAACACACCATGCTGTGAGCACCATTTGATACTCTCACTCCCCTGTTGTCCTTCTATCTCAATATTTAACTGAAATCCTAGACAGAATATCATACAACTCCCAACAGATGATTGCTAAGTAAATACTACCTCTATTCGAATATGAATGCACTGAAAAATGTGTGCAGTCCTCCTGAGACTAACCAACTTTTACACTGCAAATATGCCTTAAAAATGAAGTTGTTTGTGAAGAATTTCTCTGAAGAGACTTATTTAGGAATGAAGTGACAAAAGGACTGAAGAACAGTAAAAGGGAAAAAGATAAGCAATTTATTCTCTTCAAACAGTTTTACCAATTCAGAGAAGTGAGCAATGAGGTAAAAGAAAACAGCTCAAAGAAAGATGAAAGTGGCCAATGGCAAGAGTCAGAAAGTTTGTTGTGTTGGTAAAGAGATTTCCAAACTAGAAAGAGAAGGTGAGAGAGATTTTGTGTTGATGGAAAACCAAAGATCCATGGCAACAAGAAGAAAAAAAGATCTCAGGAACAGGGTGGAAGAAAATCTTCCTCAAGGGTACACAGAAAAATGTGCACAGGCTGGGAAACAAGCAGAAGGGGAGTCTGAGGGCGCTGGGGTTGTTCAGCTTGGAGAAGAGGACACTTAGAGGGGACCTTATCACTCTCTAGAACTACCTAAAGGGAAGTTGTAGTCAGGTGGTGGTTGGGCTCTTCTCCCAGGCAACTAGTGACAGGACAAGAAGGCATGGTCTGAAGCTGTGCCAGGGGAGGTTTAGATTTTAATTAGGAAGCACTTTCTCATGGAAAGGGTGATTAGGCACTGGAATGGACTGCCCAGGGATGTGGTAGAGTCACCATCCCAGGAGGTCTTTAAGAAAAGATTGGATGTGGCACTTGATGGCATGGTTTAGCTGATGTCATGGTGTTAGGTTATAGGCTGGAATGGATGATCTCAGAGGTCTTTTCCAGCCTCAATGACTCTGCGATTCTGTATTGGCACATATTGCTGCACAGCTACAATTTTGTTGAATGAACTAAGTCATGATGGAACTGTAATGGCACAAAGGGCAAACGCAGACTTCTCAGTAAATATAGTCATGGATGGTTGAGGGGAGAGCTTTATCTTTAGTGTGAAAAAGCAGCTTGTCTGTAGGAAGCTCCCATATGGGATGGACAGCAGGCGTGCTGAAAGTCTGAGGATCAGGATCAGAGATGAAGCCAGTGGAAAGAGTGTGTTACTTTACACCTGATCTATATAAAGAAGTGGACAGTGGGTGTGATAGAAGGTGCATATTATACCTAGGGTACATATCCAAGACATGTATGAAACACCCTTTTTTGGGTGAAATAACTTAGGATTGGTTCCAGGGGTGTTTTTACCTGTTGCTATTGGTCAAAGACACCTGTCAAAATGGTTAAAACCCTAGCCAACTTACTTGTTTGCTGCTGCTGCCTTTGTTCTGTCCACTACCTGTTTGCATTGTTTTGCACCATGCCTAGCTGGGGACTTACCTCCCCCACAAATGACAGACCTGACCCTGCCTGTCTGCCACGCTGAGCCAGGCGACTGAAAGGGCTTACCCGGCACTGGGATACAGCTGCCCACCTGAGCTCGGCTGAACCCGAGTCTGTTTGACTCTGGCCCAGTCTAGGTGACAACCTAGCAATGGCCTAGCAAGTTCTTGCGACACCAGGCCCTGCTGGCCTGCTGCTCTAGCCTGAGGGCAGACTCCTTTGCTATACACAGCACCCAATCAGACTGCACCACAGACCCTAAGCCTGGATCCTGCTTTGCCCATGTGGCTGACCACTCCAATGACCTCCTGAGAGCCACAGAGGATTTGTCTCATGTCCATGGATCTTCATAGACAACCTGCTCCATTTGAGCTGTGCTAGCAGCAAAACTCCACTGCATCATCACCACATGGAAGGCCACCATGTGGTTGGGGCTATATTTTTCCTTGTTTATGCTTCTACATATACTTTTGGATTACAGATCTTGAGACACTCTGACCAGCTAGTAAACTACCTCTCTTTTCTGAAGTTTGTGAAAGTTTATGTTTAACCTTTAAGCAGCAGTTTGTGCTGCAGGACTCTCCAGTTGTTTGAATTTTCTAAAACCTCTCCTAAAATAATTTAAATCAATCTTATTTTTATTATATATCCTATTTATTATATATATTATAATAATATAATATTATTATACAATATAATATTTATTCTATTCTGTTCAATATTATCTGTTTATGTATATATATACACATTCTGCAAAAATAGGTTTATCAACTGCGTAATAAAATTATAGAATCACAGAATGGTAAGGTTGGAAGGGACATCAAGGATCATCTAGTTCCAAAGCCCTACCATAGGCAGGGGCACCTCCCACTAGTACAGCTCACTCAAGGCCTCATCCTACCTGGCCTTGAACACCTCTAGGGAGGGAGCAACCACAACCTCCCCGAGCAACCTGTGCCAGTGTCTCACCACCCTCATTGGAAAGAACTTCCTCCTAACATCCAGTCTAAATCTTCCCTCTGCCAGTTCAAACCCATTATCCCTTGTCCTGTCATTGAAAGACCTTGTCAATAGTCCCTCCCCACCCTTCCTGTAGGCCCCCTTCAGATATTGGAAAGCTACTCTGTCGTCTTCTTGAAGCCTTGTCTTCTCCAGGCTGCAGAACCCCAACTCTCGTAGCCTGTCCTCATAGCAGAGCTGCTTCAGCCCTCTGATCGTCTTCATGGCCCTCCTCTGGACCTGCTCCAACAGTTCAATGTCCTTCTTGTGCTGGAGGCTCCAGAACTGCACACAGTACTCCAGGTGGGCTCTTATGAGAGCAAAGGGGCAGAATCACTTCCCTTGCTCTGCTGGCCACTGTGTGTGTAAATTGTAAATAACTTTGGGGAAATTTTCTTTATTTATTTAATAATTGGCCTCATTACAATTCCCTTCCAACCCAGATGCACCCTTAACAGTGGATTACTGTGAAAACATGAAGTACATGTAAGTTATTTGTATTTGTATTAGTATTAGACCAACCACACACATCATTAGTACTCTAAGCTTTGTTCGCATATATAAAATTAATTAAAGGAACAACAAATACTGAATAAAAATAAACCTTCCCATCTTCTGATTAATGTTATTAGCTGTGTTAAACAAGGTTGTAACTTTAGATGACTTTGAATCCAAGACTGTCTCTTTGTTTATAGAGGCAACTGGTCTGTATATCTTTGGGGAGGTGTCATTGCTATATTGATTAGTTCCAGCTCCTATGAAATAATTTAGTAGTTGTGATGAGCATATTAATTAATTTTTTTCTTAAAGCCTATGCTGCCAGAACCAATTAGATATTGGAATACTTTCTTTCAGAACTTCAGGGAATAGCAGGACTGCTTTAAAGACTGAAACTAATAAATTTTTTTTGAAGCAGTGTTTAGATTGGAAATTTCCTTCGAGCAAAATATTGTCTATAGGAAAAGTAAAATGTCTATATGTAAGTATAATAATAATTATATATTATTACATTGAAAAGATAAAGAATTTATATTAAATTAAAAAATTTCATGGTACATATTTCACTGAAAATCAGACAGCGACAGTTTATAAATTTGGTTGCTGTGATTACAAAAATAGTGAAGTTACTAGGCAGAAGATCACAATCTCATTAAGACTGAAAACAGAAGCAAAAGTTTATTCAAGCTTCAGGAAGATATGAAAAAAGAGAAAAGGATAAAAATAATTAAATTAATTATTTCTACGCTGTACTTCCTAAATGCTAACACAACAAGATGAAATTCAATATAATTAGAAGACTAAGAAGGTTAGGAAAACAGCTTGACCACGAACCACGTTTCTAAATGAGGAGAGAATAATAGCTGACAACTCTCAGCACAGCATGGTCTACAGTCATAGAATTGCTGTATAATCATTCACACAGTAGGGAATCCTCACAGGTCATCTAGTTCAGTGTCTGCTCAAAACAGATGTAATAAGATAAGGTTGCCTATGGTTATGTCCAGCTGAGCCTTTACTGCCTTCAAGTATGGAGATTTTACAACCTGTTTGGGTAACTTCTTCCACTTTTTGAACACCTTCATGGTAAACAGATGTTTTGTAATATTTAATTGTAGTTTCCTATGTTCTATCTTGTGTATATTGCCTCTCATCGTATCATTGTTTGCTTCCAAAAAGTCCCTAGCTCCATCTTCTCTGTATACTCCAACCAGGTGATTGTAAACAATGATTAAGGTATCCTCTGAGTGTTTCCTCAGCTGAATCAACCCTCAGACCTTTCCTATTCTTGCACTCAGATGGCCAGAATTGGCCAAAGCACTCCAGATCTGGCCTCAACAGTGTGTAGAGAGAAAACATCACTTCTCTTGATCTGACAGCAGCATTCCTAATGCAACCCAGGAACCTGCTGGTCGGCCTTGAACATTGCTGCCTCATGTTCAACTTTTTCTCCATTAGGATTTCTAGGTCTTTCTCTGAAACAATGCTCTCCAGCTATCTAGCCTGCTATCCAGTATTAGCACTTGATATTATTTCTTACTAGAGGCAGAACTTTTCATTGCCTGTGTTGAACTTCATGAGATGTTTGTTCTTCAACCTGTCCAGATCTCTGAATTACAACCTTGCCTTCTATAATACCAAGCTGGCCTCCTGACAACTTGTCACTTTGCTGCCATATGCTAACTTGCTGTGTCTCATTATCCAGTTTGTTAGTAGTAGACATTAAAAATTATACATTACTGATCCCTGGAGGAACTAGTTACTACTTTTACTAGTCAGTAGTCTTAGTAGTGTAAAGCTGGACTTTGCGCCCCTGATCACAAATCTCTGAGTGTAGAACTGGAGCAAATATTCCACTCACATTTGTTATCCACTTATCTTCCACCAGTTAGATGATAAGAAGATGATGACTGACTGTGTCAAAAGCCTTGATAAAGTCAAAGTGTAAAACATACAATGCCTTGCCCTGATCTGCAGCTTTAATCACTTTATCATAGAAAACAGTTTAATTAGTCATTTTTCCTTGGTAAATCCATGTTGGCAAATCCCAGTCACCCTTCTGACCTTCATGTGTTTAGTAATGGTTTTGAAAGGATTTTGTCCATCACATTCTTAGGATCTGTATGAACCTCTAGTCCTGTAGCTCTCTAGATTCTCCACCTTGAAGACAAGAATCATAGAATCATAAAATGGTAAGATTGGAAGGGACCTCAAAGATCATCTAGTTCCAACCCCCTGCCATAGACAGGGACACCTCCCACCAGTACAGGTCACTCAAGGCCTCATCCATTCTGGCCTTGAAAACTTCCAGGGAGGGAGCAGCCACAACCTCCCTGGGCAACCTGTTCCAGTGTCTCACCACCCTCACTGTAAAGAACTTCTTCCTAATAGCCAGTTTAAGAAGAAGAAGAATGACAGCTGTTATTTTCAAGTCAGCAGAAATCTCCCCATTACTGCCATGACATGATGAAACTTAGAGAAAACTACTCTGCAACGACAGCAGCCTGCAACTTTAATACCCTTAGATCCATGCCCATCTAAATTTATGGACTTATGCATGTGCATGAAGTTGGATTAAGTTAACCACAGCTTTTTCTTTCCATGCTATGGATACTACTTTGCTCTCATAGATTCTGCTTATAGATAGAGGGAACTGTAAGGCCTGAGGGCAAGGCTGAAAGTAGATAAATTCAAACTAGATAAAATTTGCACCTTTTTTTTTTTTTTTGAAAGCTGTAAATATATGGAAAACTAGCACATGCTAGACCCTAAATGACACATTAGGTCAATCTGAGAAGTTTCATGCAGGAATAAACTGATATAACTTCAAAGTTTGTGTTGGGCTGATAAAACTGAATGTCATTTTCACTTGTCCTTTTTGGATTGACAGTCTATCTCAGTATATGTACATCCACCATCAAACATCAGTGGGGAGGGGAGATAAGAATTTCCAATGAGACACATTCCTAGAAAACAAATGAGAAAATAATACTAACATTCAAGAGTTTGGTGCTTAGTCTTAGGATCATTTTATCGGGTGATAAGAATACATACATTTGTGTACTAGATAAAGATAGGATATGATAATGTAGAAAGAGATCCAATGCATCCTATTCAAGAATCTAATTTGTGCTTAAGTTTCAGATACCCAGGATCCATTCTAAGCAAATTTAACTCAGCTTGATAGATCTATCTGACACCCAGGACTTGTAAGAGCTATCAGTGCTTCTGTGCCACAAGTTGAGTTCAGAGTGCCATACAGTGTCTTCAGTGTGCTGGCAATTCAATTTCACAGTGCAATAAAGTATCACAGCATCACCAGGGTTGGAAGAGACCTCAAAGATCATCAAGTCCAACCTATCACCACAGACCTCAAGACTAGATCATGGCACCAAGTGCCACATCCAAACCCACCTTGAACACCTCCAGGGACAGTGACTCCACCACCTCCCTGGGCAGCCCATTCCAGCAGTCAATGACTCTCTCAGTGAAGAACTTTCTCCTCATCTCCAGCCTAAACTTCCCCTGGCACAGCTTGAGACTGTGTCTTCTTGTTCTGGTGCTGCTTGCCTGAGAGAAGAAAGCAACCTCCCTCTGGCTACAAGCACCCTTCAGGTAGTTGTAGACAGCAAGAAGGTCTCCCCTGAGCCTCCTCTTCTCCAGGCTAAACAATCCCAGCTCTCTCAGCCTCACTTCATAGGGCTTGTGCTCAAGGCCTCTCCCCAGCCTTGTTGCCCTTCTCTGGACATGCTCAAGCACCTCAATGTCCTTCTTAAATTGAGGTGCCCAGAATTAGATGCTTTAGAAGATCTAATGAGAAAACGAAAACTGATATTGTACAATTGTCTACCTTCAAAGGCATCCATATGTGAATTGTCTGTGTTAGGAACTTTGGTACTTCTTTCAAAAGGATTAATGGATTGAAATTTCAGTACAGATTACTTGCTTGGCTTAGATAACATGATTCAAATTTACCCTGCAAATTATATCTTAGTTTGATGGTTTCAGAGCACTTTAGTGCAGTGTGGGATTATTCTCATTTTAGTTTAACCATCTAAAACTATCTCTGTAGTCTAATTGTTTGTTGCGGTAGGCCTAAGCAGGCCAAAATAGGCTTATACATGTCCTGGCTTGCCCAGGCATGTTTTTCTGCTCTCCCTCCTGTTTTGGGGAGAAGTAACAGCAGGAATGAGGACAAAGTACCTGGAGCCACTGAATCTAAGGACTCTGGGCTGCCCAAACATGTTTCCATCCTGTGGTAAATAAGGTACACAGGCTCAGTTTGTGCCTGCCTTATGCAAGGCTGTATGTTGCCCTAAAAAGGGTAAAGCAAGCCTATGGCTTCATCTAATATGATCAAATTTGGCTAAGTGCCATTCTGATTGGCTATTCTGTGTCCAAAGGCCCGTCAGTCTTGGCCTTTATTGATAAAAGGAGATGAGCATGTGACACAATGTGCTTTGCCATTGTATTTGTGCTTGTTATTGCCTAGAAACTCCACTGCTTACCAGGAGCAGGCTCTATATGCTTCCATGCCATTGGCCTGCATAGCCAGCATGACATCTGTGCTGAGACTGCACATTGCATTGCATCCTGGCTACATCTGAAAGCCTCCTGCTAAAACAGGAAGTCCTGGAGATGCACAGATCACCCAGAGGAGATCAGGACCAGCTCGGAGATTGTCTGTTTCCCCCAGCACTATGAAGTCTGGGAAGAATCAGAAGTCTCAGCGAATGACAAGACAATAACAGAATTCACTGAAAGCGTTTGGGTACTGTCTGAAGCTGTACCCAGCCTTGCCAGTCGGGAGATATTTTGTGAGTAAATACCTAAAGCCTCTTGTAATTCACCATTGCCTTCTACCATAAGCAGAAAGGAGCTCCTTGAGTCGACCTAGTGGACAGGTGGTATATTGACCACAAGAGGTACACTAACAGCAGCAACCTTCTCTTCCAGTTCAAGTTCAATTAATGGTATATTATTACTACCTATTTCTAGATCCTGTGTTATTTATCTGTATAAAGTTTCCTTGACTGATACAAAGAATTGATTGTTATTAAAATTAGTGATAGGGGTTGCAAAAGTTCTGAATATCAAATATTAATAAACTATTAATCTTTTAAAATCATCTCACATTAATTAATTACCCCTCCATTACATTTTCAAAAATAGGGTTTCTTTTATCAATGGTGGCTCTTTAAGAAACAATAGTGTTTGGAATGTAGAAATGAATTTTGGAATTAAATCATAGAATCATAGAATCATAAAATCATAGAATCATAGAATGGTGAGGTTGGAAGGGACCTCAAAGATCATCTACTTCCAACACCCTGCCATAGGCAGGGACACCTCCCACTAGTACAGGTCACTCAAGGCCTTGTCCAACCTGGCCTTGAACACCTCCAGGGAGGGAGCAGACACAATCTCCCTGCGCAACCTGTGCCAGTGTCTTACCNGGCCCTCCTCTGGACCCGCTCCAACAGTTCCATGTCCTTCCTGTGCTGGGGGCTCCAGAACTATACACAATATTCCAGGTGGAGTCTTCTTTCTCACCATGTTATATAGAGAAGGAATCAAAACTACCTGTTTGAGGTAGTCAACTCTTTTTAGTTGGTAAGTACTAGCTACACTGTTATCATGTGAGAAGATGGGGATAGTTGTACTGTATTTATTTATTTAGTAATAGGAACTCATTTCAGAAACTCCCTTCTCAAAGGCAGCACTGTTGAATACAGATACGCCTATTTAGATGCATTTGGTACTTGTCAGATTTATTGTTGCTGTTTGATTCTTTGTTTCCCCCAAAAAGCACAACAAATATACTAAAGATATTCACCTGAGATTTAAAAGTAATTATGGTACTTTTTCAATAGATGAGAAAAGTACTTACAGTACCCATAGTTATACAGACATCTGTTCAAAAACTGTGTTAAGTCTCTTGAATTCACAGATTCTAGCTTTGCAGTAGAGGACTTATCTTAAAAATTTTGTAACCAAATCAAACCTAAAAAACACAATAAAGGAAAAAAAACAAAACCCAAGAAACAATATTTTAAATCCTTGTTATATTATACTCTGGATTCTAAAGTCTTTGCTTTTGCGACTGTTGTTTCTCTTCTGATATCTTTGGATTAAAGTTGCTTTAAAGGTTACATTTTTCTTTATGCAGAATAATTGGGAAATCCACTTATTGTTATTTCTAAACACTGGAATAATTTATTTTCTTATGCAGGTTTTCTAGAATCATGTTACCAATAATTGCAACACTCTGATATTTTGGATTGCTTTGGTTTGGGTTTTTTTGTGTGTTTGGTTTGCAGGTGTTTTGGTTGGTTGGTTTTTGTTTTGGTTTGGGTTTGGTTGGGATTTTTTTGTTGTTGTTTGTTGGTTTGGTTTGAGTTTGGGTTTTTTGGGGTTTTTTTGTTTGTTTGTTTGGTTTGGTGTTGGAGTCTGGATGATTTTAGAAGAAATCTGAACAGTATGTGTGATGGGAAAGTTGGCTGTTCTGATACAGACTACTGTTAGTTCTTTGTTCTAAATCCACCCTGCTTCTATGTGGATGTAACACAAGGCCAGCATATCGGTCTACTATGTTTGATCTTACTGTTACAAGGTTATATACAGGGATGTGCCCAGCTTAATTGGCTTTCTCCTTGGTTACAGTATCACAGCATCACAGTATCACCAAGGTGGGAAGAGA
>VWZE01021525.1:17594-36478 GCA_013396675.1 Eubucco bourcierii
TTCTTTCTTTCTTTCTTTCTTTCTTTCTTTCTTTCTTTCTTTCTTCCAACAAACCAGGTCAGTTTCAAACATCTTCCAACATTTCCAAATTCCTCCAAGATCCTTTTCTTTAGATTTCACCAAACCTTAAATAAATATGATTTGATTTCCAAAATGTTTGATTTTTTTTTCTAGTCCTCCTTTAAAGTTCATATTATAAATACCTTAAAAAAACTCAAACCAAACCAAACCAAACCAACAAACCAGGTCAGTTTCAAACATCTTCCAACATTTCCAAATTCCTCCAAGATCCTTTTCTTTAGCCCTTAAATGAATGGGATTTGATTTCCCAAATGTACTTGAGTCTTGCATTAGATTCACTGTGCTGCTAATGTGGGCTGCAAAAAAAACAAACAAACAAACAAAAACAAAAAAAAGAAAGAAAAAAGAAGAATGAATCCTCTGTACAGGAAATTAACATGCATTTCATTGTCATGGAACTTATACAAACAATGGAAGGGATTATTCTTGTTGAAAAGAGTTAATGTGCCTTCAGGGGTATGTTTTTAGCCATCCTAAAGCCACTTAGGGTCAGATTTTTCTGTACTCTTTTCTCCCAAGGGTTACAGATCAAGACACAGGACTGCAGAACTTGCTGTCATCTCCTGTCTGCCCTGCATCTCCTCTGTGAAAGCAGAATGAGGCCATGCTTCATTCCTGCCTTGGTTGACTTTGAACTCAGCCACCCTGCCCCCTGCAAGTGCCTGCAGAAAGCAGTGGGTTATAGACAGCCGAGGAAAGATGTTCTCAATTTCTCCTGGTGATGTTTCTGCTTACATTCACTGAAGCAGTGACTGGAACCCACGTTCAGCTCTTCTGTGGGTAAGGTCACCCTGGGGGAGAGAAGCCACCCATGAACTGTTGGGTGAAACAGATGCTGCTGTCTCCTCCTTCTCCAGCGGGGTGGTGAATCTCGGGTTTTGTTTCGCCGGCTTTTAAGTTCGCTTCAAACCGACTTTCACCCTCCCACTCCCATTATTTATTTCGTTTGGGTGCCAAGCTGCAAAATCTCTTATTCACACAGACCAAATGCAGCCACTAAATGCAACCCATTAAATTGTTTCAGCTCTTTATTAGGGGCTGGGTCTTTGTAAAGCATCCCTTGGCCTCTGAGCAGCTTATTAACACCAAGCCGGTTGCGCCGCACCAAGAAGTCTTCACTAATCAAGAAAAGAGAGGGAGAAAAATGAAACAAAACAAACAACAACAACAAAAAAAAATTCATTTTAAATGCCTCATTCTTTGCTGTGGTGGTGTGAGGAGATGGAGAGAAGCTGTGATCCTGGGCCAGCCATTGTTTAGGAGCAGAACGCTGAGGTGATTGACAGTCGCAAATTAATGGGAAGGATTTTGAGACAGAGTTTGTCACACGAGGGCTCGGCCAGCCTGGCCCTACTGTCTGTGCTTTAACTTTTCTAATTCCATCTGGAGTTTAGACAAAGAGGCTTGGCTGAATCCTGCTCTCTGTCCATTTGGCTGTCATCGTTTTGATTAACCTGATTCTTCGAGCAGGAGCAAAAAAGGAGCTGGCGTCAGGCCACCAAGACATCAGGCAAATAGCTGCTGCAGTGGCCCCGTGATCCCCACCCCACAGATCCTGGGGCTAATCTGCTTCTCCTCCTAGGTCTAATTAAAAAAAAAATTCTCTTCCTGTTTACATTCACCATTTTTTTTCACAATATTTTGATTTGATGATTCCTTTTGGAGCTGTGGAAAGGTCAGAACATTTGTTTTAATAGCTTTTTGGTTTGGTGGTTTGTTTTTTTTTTTTTGCCAGCACAGGTGTTGCATAAGGAGGGAGAAAATGGAGAAAGGAGAGCAGAGAGAGGGGGAAATGAAAGGGANAAAGAAAGAAAGAAAGAAAGAAAGAAAGAAAGAAAGAAAGAAAGAAAGAAAGAAAGAAAGAAAGAAAGAAAGAAAGAAAGAAAGAAAGAAAGAAAGAAAGAAAGAAAGAAAGAAAGAAAGAAAGAAAGAAAGAAAGAAAGAAAGAAAGAAAGAAAGAAAGAAAGAAAGAAAGAAAGAAAGAAAGAAAGAAAGAAAGAAAGAAAGAAAGAAAGAAAGAAAGAAAGAAAGAAAGAAAGAAAGAAAGAAAGAAAGAAAGAAAGAAAGAAAGAAAGAAAGAAAGAAAGAAAGAAAGAAAGAAAGAAAGAAAGAAAGAAAGAAAGAAAGAAAGAAAGAAAGAAAGAAAGAAAGAAAGAAAGAAAGAAAGAAAGAAAGAAAGAAAGAAAGAAAGAAAGAAAGAAAGAAAGAAAGAAAGAAAGAAAGAAAGAAAGAAAGAAAGAAAGAAAGAAAGAAAGAAAGAAAGAAAGAAAGAAAGAAAGAAAGAAAGGAAGAAAGGAAGAAAAAGAAAAGAAAGAAAGGGAGGAAGGAAGGAAGAGAAAGAAAGAAAAAAGGAAGGAAGAAATAAATAAATAAAAAAAAGAAAGTAAGAAAGAAAGGAAGGGAGGAAGGAAGGAAGGAAGGAGGGAGGTATTCAGTTTCTGTGTCTTCTTTCCTCTTCTTTTCTCTCCTCTTGCCACAAGTCCCCACTCCTGCTTGAGCCCCAAGAGCTGTATGTTTGGTGCTGAGAGCACTGTCACCTCTGAACCTGACTACACAGCAGCAAACTGAAATTCCTCATCTGCTTTGGCCAGCTTGGTCTGACTGTGTGAAACACACAAGTGGGGTTTGGCACGGAGCCAGAAGAAGAGTAAATTTACATGATTGCTTAAGTTCATGGTCATAAAAACCATAGCTCTTCTGCTGCAGGTTTGTCAAGGCTTTGGCTGTTTTGTACAGGTTCAAGTGGAGCAAAAAATAATACAATCTAGTGAGCCAGGCAAGGGGTGATAGGTTGCACAGTGGAAAGCCATGGGCAGTTCTCAGCTGAGATGAGTAACTGGTGGCTGGGATGGTCTCATAGAATCATAGAATGGTAAGGTTGGAAGGGACCTCAAGGATCAGCCAGTTCCAACCCCCTGCCATAGGCAGGGACACCTCCCACTAGCACAGCTCACTCAAGGCCTCCTCCAACCTGGCCTTGAACACCTCCAACCAGGGAGCAGCCACAACCTCCCTGGGCAACCTGTGCCAGTGTCTCACCATCCTCACTGTTAAGAACTTCCTCCTAACATCCACTTTCAACCTCCCCTCTGACACTTCAAACCCATTGCCCCTTGTTTTGGCATTACAAGATCTTGTCAATAGTCCCTCCCCAACCTTCCTGTAGCCCCCTTCAGATCCTGGAAGGCTACTCTAAGGTCTCCTGGAAGCCTTCTCCTCTCCAGGCTGCAGAGCCCCAACTCTCTCAGCCTGTCCTCACAGCAGAGCTGCTGCAGCCCTCTCAGCATCTTGGTGGCCTCCTCTGCACTGGCTCCAACACTTCCATGTCCTTCCTGTGCTGGGGGCTCCAGAACTGCACACAGGACTGCAGGTGGGGTCTGAGGAGAGCAGAGCAAAGGGGCACAATCCCCTCCCTTGCCCTGCTGCCCACACTGCTCTTGCTGCAACCCAGGACTTGGTTGCTGTCTGGGCTGCACTCACACTGCAGTCTCTCAGCCCCAGCTGTTTGTTCTGACATGCAAACCAGAGAGCTGAGAAGAGAGGGTCATTGGCATTTTAGTCTTCTGTATCTCTGAATAGAAAGGACACAGGCATGGAGGATACCTGGAGGTTTCCAACAAACTTCTGTTGCACATTAAATGGTCATACTTGGGAGAGCACTTGAGAGAAAGACAAAGTTGAGATTAGGCTTCTGGATTCTTTGAAAAGAAACAATCTAAATTTTCCCTTTGATTGGTTTTGTGGTTTTTTTTTCCTCTTCTCCTTTGTGTGATCAGGATGCTTATTACTCTGTGAAAGGTAAATGGCTGGAAATGTGACTGTAAGTATTCTCTTCTACTACTTTATTTCTCATCTTCTCCTCTGCAGTACCAAGACATTCATGCTTGATGCTCCTAAAGGTCTTTTTCCAGTTGAAACATTCTGTGGGCTTGTGATTTCATGAGTGAGGCTACAGTAATGTGGCTTTTAACAGCCAGAATGTGGGTTTTAACAACCAAAAGCCTCTCAGGCTCCTGGTCAATGTACAGCCCAGGCTGACACCCATATGGCCTCAGGTTCCTCAACTGGTCTCAGGTTCCTCACCTGGCCTCAAGTTTCTCACCTGGCCTCAGGTTCCTCACCAGCTACTGTTGGCATCTTGTTGCAAGGTGGTCATGTTTAGTAGGCCTATCGTCACCTTCCAACCAATGCTTTCACACAAGAATTTCCTCTTGGGACTCAGGAAGATGCAAGGGCCATGTTTGGTAATATTCTTAGGTGAATTGGTGTGGCTGGGGTAGAAGAAGGTATCACAGAATGGTTTAGGTTGGAAGGAATCTTAGAGATCATCTAGTTCCAACCCCTCAGCTATGGGCACATCCCACTAGAGCAGGTTGTTCAAGGTCCTGTCCAGCCTGGCCCTGAACACTTCCAGGTCATCCACAGCCTTCCAGCAGCAGATCTGAGCACATTGAAAAGAGGCTGGAGGGGAAAGCTGCTTGAACCACAAAATATAGGTCACTGGAGGTGCTTTACCTAGGCATGAACATGAACCTAGCCACAGTTCAGGACACTCCACATGTGCAAGGACACTTCAGTGTCACATCTCCCCTTCTGTGGAGAGCTCTCATATTTCAGTAATGTGCTAAACCAAAATTTTGGATCCAAAGACCACTCAGACCTTAAAGTATTTGAGTTTGGATCAAGATCATATTCCAGCTCCCTTTCAACACCACACCCCCACCTCATGCTTTTCCACTGTCTGCATTGTGTCTGCTCCAGAACCCTGCTGATGAACACTCTTGATGTTTGGAAGCCTTCATCTCCTGCTCCTAGCTGTAGCTCGCTGGCTCAGGCTCAGTGCTGACATCTACTTATGTGAAGCCCACTGAACAATGCCACTTCATAAAAGTCTCATAAAGGTACAGTCTTGTGCTGGCAGGAGACTTTATTTATGGAGGAGCAAAAAGCTGCCTGTGTATGTGCATGTCCTCTGTAAAAAGTCCATTAGCCAAGGTGTAAGTGAAATGGATCTGACCTCTGTGTCATTAACAGGCTGTCTGCAAAGCTGCTGCTCCAGAGCATTCCTGACCTCTCCCCAAACCCTCACTGGGAAGTGAAAAGTGAGAACAGGGTTTAGAGGATGGTTTTTGGTTTTTAGGTGAATCAAGCAGGGTTTTGTCTGAGCAGAATAAGGGTTTAAGAAAAAAAGAAAAAAAAAAAAAAAAGGAAGGAAAAAAAGTGAAGAAAGTAGCCCAGCCCCATGATAAATCTTGGTCTTTGTCCAAGCCTTACTGAAAGCTGTAGCCAAAAAGTAAGAAACAGTATCTGAAATGTTTGTGAAGGAGGGGGGTTGTGCCAGCACTCATCCAGTAACATCTGAGAGGAGGGAGGATTGTCTGTGTGATTGCCTTGGACTCGTTGTCATTACCAATTAAGCTTTGAAGGTTCATTTGATATGCTCTGCCATCCTGCCAGCGAGGCAAGGCTCCTCTGCAGCTGTGCCCCTGAAGACCTCTGAGGTATTCCCATGAGGAGAAGGGAGGGAGTGGAGCCAGCAAGGTGATGCTGGGTGTGCTGTACTTCTCCTTGAGAAAAACCACTTTGGATGGGGGCCCAGAGCTGGCACTTGGTGCACATCATCGTGTGGCACTTGTCACTTGTCAATCCTGGTGCCTCCTGTGAGCACGACGCAGTCTGGCAGGGAGCTGCTTTTGCTGCATCCTCATCTCTAGCCAAAGGCACTCTGAAGGGTGCAAAGCAGCCCTGTTGTGAGTGCCTTATGCCTCATTTGCATGCCATAGGGTTTGACACAATAGGTGACTACATCTTGGAGTGTTGCATCTTCAACTGTGGCCTTTACTCCCTGGCTTTGCAAGCGTGAGCACTCCTGTGCTCCAGGGCTCAGACACAGCTCATCTACAGCTGCACTGCGCACCCAGGATGAGATACCAGCACTTGGCTTCAAATTCTCCACCTTCCCCACTCAGCACCCTCTTTTAGCATACATGCTTTAGTGTGACCAGCAGGAGCAGGGAAGTGATTGTTTCCCTAGACTCAGCATTGGTGAAGCCATGCCTTGAGTCCTGGATTCAGTTTTGGGGCTCTCACTACATCACTACATGGACAACATTGAGGTGTGAGAGCATGTCCAGAGAAGGGTAGCAAAGCTGGTGAAGGGTCTGGAGAACAGGGCTGGTGATGATGGTTTAAGAGAGCTGGGGGTGTTTAGTCTGGAGAAGAGGAGGCTGAGGGGAGACCTCATTGCTCTCTCCAGCTCTCTGAACAAAAGTCATGGCAAGGTGCATGTCGGTCTCTTCATCCTGGTAACGAGTGAGAGGACAAGAGAAAATGGCCTCAAGTTGTGCCAGGGGAGATTTAGATTGGATATCAGAAGAAAATTTTTCCCTGAAAGGGTTCTCAAAGACTGGCACAGGCTGCCCAGGAAGGTGGCTGAATCCCCGTCTCTGGAGGTGTTTCCAAGAGGCAGAGCTGTGGTGCGTGTGGGACATGGCTTAGCACCAACCTGAGTTGAGTTAGAGAATGGTTGGACTGGATGAGCTTTAAAGGTCTTTTCCAATGAAAATGATTCTGTGAAATTCCACCTCAGTCTGACACCTTGTTGGGGAAGCAACATGAACCCCTCACAACCCCTCTGTCCATCTCTGCTGTCACAGTTGTTTTACTGAGGCCTCTGGCTATAATCAGAAAGCGAAGGCAGAGGCAGCCCCTGAATTAATTGATCCTTGAACTTTGCTAATGAAAGTCTGATCCTGCATGCATTAAAATGTCTGTTTCCAGCCATATCCAGCTGCCATTCTCGGGCTGATCCAGAGGAACACATTCACAGTGAGCCTGAGCTGGAAACTCCAGAAACCCTACTCCAGATATGTCATTCCTAATGAAAAGAATCTGTGCTGTGTTATCAGCAGCCTCCTCCTGGCTGTTTGCAGGCAACTGGGAAGAGAGCAGAGATAAATTCCATGCAGCTAAATGTCAGTCATGTTTCATGAACAGATAAATGGATTCAGCAACACAAAGAATAATGCTTTTGAGTGTGAAGTTTTGAGCACAGGTTTCATCAATAGGATTTGTGGCTCAGACACACGAGCATTAAATCCCTAGGGAGAATGTTGGTGTTGCAGAGTGGAAGGAAGTGAAGCCATTTAAAAAATGAGAGTCATCGTCATCATCATCATCATCCAGTCCTTTCCTTTGGGTGGGTTGTGCAGAATGCTGTTCTTCTGAACATTTCCATTAGCAGGAAAGGGGTGAAAAAGGAAAGCTCACTGTTTCATGTGTACATTAGATCAGCATAAGCCAGCACCACTCCCACTAGCACCCTGTTCACACCTCTGTCCCATCACCTCCTAGTGCTGGCAGAAACATCTGTGGTGCTGTATGGTGATCCAGATTAGTGAACTGATCAGAATGAAAAACATAACTGCCAGATGATCCCTTCCAACCCAAATCATTCTATGACTCTATGATTTTTGCTCTCTTGCCTGGTCTGAATCTCTTTGTAGATTCTCCTTAGCTGGTTTTGGAAACAGAGGCTGATCTCCTAACCTGAGCAAACATTTGGGACAGAATGAGCAATGCCTGACATCAGCAAAGCAGTAATGGCAGGACTGAGAGCAGAACCCATGCTGTCAGACTCTCCTGTGTGATGTAATGACCAAATTAATGATGGCCTTTGTATGTGCCTGAAAAAGATCTCATGCAGACAGACTTCCAGAGCAATTTGGAGGCTAAGGAAATCATCTTTAGAAGTTACCTTCCAGAGCTCAGCTGATAATGAGCTAACCTGCACTGGGAACCCATCAGTTTAAAGATGATCCTGTCCAGTGCTGGAAAGCAAAGCAGCTTCCCTGCTTTAATTGGTTTGACAGTCCAGCATGTGTCCTTCAGGATTTTAGAGCTGAGCAAATATTCTTCTCATTAAGGGAGACAGCATCTACCACAAACTATCCCAAATACCTTACAGTTAAATGTGAAGTAAAGCAAGCTCCTCTCTCTGAGCTGGTAGAGAAGTGTGCATGTGATGAACATCTGTGTACAAAGAGGAGAAACGGAATTAATCTGAGGAGAAGCAAGCAGGCAAAATGTCCTACCTGAGTGGCTAGCACAGGACACAAGAAGCCTGTATGCTTGGCTTGTGACTCTTGCTGACACTAATTCATTGTGTGCAGCAGGAAGATCCCATTGGAAGAAGTAACATCTTCATTTCATTGCAGCCAATGCTTGGCTTGTGACTCTTGCTGACACTGATTCATTGTGTGCAGCAGGAAGATCCCATTGGAAGAAACAGCATCTTCTTTTCAGTGCAGGAATGCATCCAACGTGGAGGAGACTCCACAACCTCTCTGGGCAGCCTGCTCCAGGGCTCTGGTACCCTCACTCCAAACAAGTTTCTCCTCATATTGAGCTGAAACCTTCTCTATTCCACTTTGCATCCATTGCTCCTTGGCTTATTGCTGCTGACCACCAAAAAGAGCTTGGCCCCAGGCACTGACACCCACCCCTCAGAGATTTGTACACATTGCTCAGATCTCCTCTCAGCCTTCTCCTCTCCAGACTGAACAGCCCCAGGGGTCTCAGTCTCCCTCCATAGGGAAGATGCTCAAGTCCACCACTCATCCTCGTGGCTCTCCTCTGGACTCTCTCCAGCAGGTCCCTGTCTCTCCTTACCTGGGGAGCCCAAAACTGGACACAGTATTCCAGATGTGGTCTCAGCAGGGCAGAGTAGAAGGGGAACAGAACCTCCCTAGCCCTGCTGGACACTTTCCCTGATGCAGCCCAGGATGCCATTGGCTCTGCTGGCCACCAGGGCACATTGCTGGCCCATGTTCTCTGCATTCATTTTTGAGTACCTTTGTTCAAACTCTGCTTTCCAAAAATGATCAGTGTGATTAACTCCCTTAGCCAGGAGGTGCAGGTAGCAGAACTTAACACTTAAATTCTCCTTACTTCAGCCTACCTTCCTTCAGGGTTGATGCAGGAATACTCTCAGACTTCATTCACAAAGGTGCTCTGTGCCCTTTAAGCAGAATTCTTTCAGATATCTGGAGGAAAAAGAAAGAAAAAGAAGAAATTAATCACTGCATTAAAAGAGTCAACTAATGCTATGATGCATTGTTTCTCTGTTTTCTTAGATTTTTCCTTCTTAACTCCTTAAGTATCTGGGGTTGGGCTTTGCTGCCAGGCACCCAGGGACAGAAGAAGAGGACACAGCCTCAAGCTGTGCCAGGGCAGGTTCAGGCTGGATGTTAGGAAGAAGTTCTTGACACCAAGAGAGACTGGCATTGGAATGGGCTGCCCAGGGAGGTGGTGGAGTGCCCATCCCTGGAGGTGTTCAAAA
Source organism: Eubucco bourcierii (assembly GCA_013396675.1). Taxonomy (NCBI): domain Eukaryota; kingdom Metazoa; phylum Chordata; class Aves; order Piciformes; family Ramphastidae; genus Eubucco; species Eubucco bourcierii. The sequence continues at coordinate 27,016 of VWZE01021525.1, forward strand.
GGAGGCTGCATGAGGCCCTTGGTGCCAGGGTTTAGTTAATTAGAAGGTGTTAGGTGATAGATTGGACTCAATGATCTCAAAGATCTTTTCCAACCTGGTTAATTCTGTGATTCTGTGATTCCTTTGCTTGGATTTGAAACCTTCTAGAGCAGCACAAAACCTCAGGTATGCTGACAACCTTGCTTTCCTTTTGAAAGGTTTTATTTCACCCCATGCTAACGACTCCTTTGTGGGGGGGCTGAAGGAAATTGCCATGCTCCTCTTAGAGGCAGCGTGTGGATGTGTGCCACTTGCTTATTTGTATTGCACTTTGGCTCCAGAGTAATTAGTTTGGGGGTCATTTTTTAAACCCATGTTCACAGCCATGCTGAAATGTCTGTGGACAGAAGCCATTTTTTTTTTCCCCAGTCTCTTAAATCCTTAAGCAGCTAAAAGATGAGACCCAGAAGCAGCTCAGGACAGGAGTGGAAGTGAAACAGGGAGAAACTTAGAGGAAGAATTGAATCTTTGCTTTTTTAGCTGAAAAAAAAAGAGATGTTTTAGTGCAGAATTTCCCCTAAACCACTAAATCTTAGAATAACAGACTCGTTCTCTTTTTGTCCTCACTGCATAACACACTTGTGAGAGGTCTTTGCTGCCTCTGCTGTGCTTTCTTCTTTCTCTGAAGAGAGACTGGGCTGCACTTCCAGCACAGGCTCTGAATGCTGCAGCTATGGAGTCCTGGGTTTTGTTGAAATAATCTGTACTTGTTTATTTCCTTGGAGCATTCCACTGGGAGAAAGTTACAGACAGTCACTGAGTTCTTACATTTGCCAATTAGGAACCTCAAGCCCACACTTTCTCTTTTCCCTTGCTTTTCTTGATTTGAACAGCTTTTTCTAGCTGGAAGCTTCCCCATGGGCTTGGGAAGGAGATTCCACTTTTCTCCATGGGATGTATCCAGTTGGCTGCAGGAGATCTGGATCCTGTCTTTAATTCTGCCACTAACCTACTTTGGGCATGCTGCTTCCTTTCTCTGTGTCTATGTGCCTTTGCTCACCAACTGAGATTAGAAAGGGTTCAGGGCAGAGCATGCCTGTAAAAATCACAATGAGTTTGGGCAATGCTTTGAGCACAGTGGGGTCCCTTGGCCAGTGATGTTCTGAAACTGCTGCTAAAGGACAAATGAGAGTAAGATCCCTTACAGCTGCTTTGCAGCCACATCTCTCAATAACTCTTCCATCTCACCCTGTATCACCCTTTAACTCATTTACCATCTCAATTTGTTCTTTCCTTTTGCCTACACCAGCTTAGGGAGATTTTGAGATATTTTCCTCTCTCCCCCCAGAAAAAAATCTCTGAATCCCTCAGAACACCTGAACACATTTTCACACCCAGTAGCTTCCCTAAAGAAAAATGCAGTGTCACTGAACTGGGAGCCCATATAAATGCCTCCCTGCCTGCACCAGCACTATGCCACTGAAGAGGTTTCATTCTTTGTTTTTTAAGCTTGTGTACAGAGTGATTTTATTTTTTTTTCCATGAGGCTGAGAGTCCAACTTTCCCCAGGAAGGGTATCACAGTATCACCAAGGTTGGAAGAGACCTCAAAGCTCATTAAGTCCAAGCCATCACCACAGACCTCAAGACCAGACCATGGCACCAAGTGCCACGTCCAAACCTGCCTTCAACACCTCCAGGGACGCTGACTCCACCACCTCCCTGGGCAGCCCATTCCAGCAGTCAATGACTCTCTCAGGCAACAACTTTCTCCTCACCTCCAGCCTAAACTTCCCCTGGCACAGCTTCAGACTGTGTCCTCTTGTTCTGCTGCTGCTTGCCTGAGAGAAGAAAGCAACCTCCTCCTGGCTATAAGCACCCTTCAGGTAGCTGGAGACAGCAAGAAGGTCTCCCCTGAGCCTCCTCTTCTCCAGGCTAACCAATCCCAGCTCCCTCAGCCTCTCTCCATAGGGCTGTGCTCCAGGCCTCTCCCCAGCCTCGTTGCCCTTCTCTGGACACACTCAAGCACCTCAATGTCCTTCTTCAATGGAGGGGCCCAGAACTGGACACAGGACTCAAGGTGTGGCCTAAGCAGTGCAGAGTCCAGGGGGAGAATGAGCTCCCTGCTCCTGCTGGCCACACTCTTGCTGATGCAGGCCAGGATGCCATTGGCCTTCTTGGCCACCTGGGCACACTGCTGGCTCATGTTCAGGTGGGTGTCAATCAGCACCCCCAGATCCCTTTCTGTTTGGCTGCTCTCCAGCCACTCCCACCCCAGCCTGTAGCTCTGCATGGGGTTGTTGTGGCCAAAGTGCAGCACCTGGCACTTGGATTTGTTGAGCTCCATCCCCTTGGACTCTGCCCATCTGTGCAGGCGGTCGAGGTCCTGCTGCAGAGCCCTTCTGCCCTCCAACCCAGCAACATCAGCCCCCAGCTTGGGGTCAGCTGCAAATTTGCTGGTGCCTGACTCGATGCCCTCATCCAGATCATCACTGAAGATGTTCCAGAGGATGGGGCCCAGCACTGATCCCTGGGGCACACTGCTAGTGCCCAGCCTCCAGCTGCATGTGGCACCATTCACCACCACTCCCTGGGCTCAGCCCTCCAGCCAGTTCCTAACCCAGCACAGAGTGTTGGCATCCAAGCCACGAGCTGACAGCTTAGGCAGCAGTGTGCTGTGGGGGACAGTGTCAAAGGCCCTGCTGAAGTCCAGGCAGACCACATCCACAGGCCTCCCCCCATCCACCAGACAGCTCACCTGATCATAGAAGGAGATCAGGTTGGAGAGGCAGGATCTGCCCTTCCTAAATCCACTTTCTGTTTGCAGCAGGGAGAACCACATAGTTGTGGAGCACTCAAAGACCTTAACATTTTCAGCCTCGTTTTGCATGGCAAACAGGAGTTCACCATTCTGTAGGTGGGACACAACCAGTCTCATCACCTGTACCAAGCAACAGGGCCCATCTGTTGGCACATAGCTTGTTACAAGTCATTGTCAGAGAGTTGTACTGGTGACATCTTCTTCAGACAGAGAGCAAGGTCAGCTCACAGTCAGAAAGTTCATGAGTCCAGAAGGAAGCATGAGGGGATTCCAGTAATCACAGGATCACAGAGGGGCAGGGGTTGGAAGGGACCTTTGAAGACATAGGCTGGATGTTAGGAGGAAGGAGAATGATTGGCATTGGAATGGGCTGCCCAAGGAAGTGGTGGAGTCACTGTCCCTGGAGGTGTTCAAGAAGAGTCTAATGGGGACTTAGTGCCATGGTCTGGTTGGTTGGCTAGGGCTGGGTGCTAGGTTGGACTGGATGACCTTGGAGGTCTCTTCCAACCTGGTGATTCTATGATTCTATAAGATCACTAAGTCCAACCCTTCTGTCAAAGCAGGGTCACTTAAAGCAGATCACATAGGAAGATGTACAGGTAGGCATTGAAATTCTCCAGAGGTAGATCCAGACTGGCAATTCATTACCTTCCTTAGCTCTGCCTCTGTCCTTGTGATGCACATATCTGAAGCAGGACATCACTGACCTCTGCACATGCTGCTTTGGTGCTCACTTTTCACACTTTCCTCCATTTTAGGAGACCTAGGGATGTGCTCTCTGGGATGATCAGGTAAACCAATTTCAAAAGAAAAGAGATCATAGAATCACAGAATCATAGAATGGGAAGGTTGGAAGGGACCTCAAGGATCAACCAGTTCCAACCCCCTGCCATAGGCAGGGACACCTCCCACTAGCACAGCTCACTCAAGGCCTCCTCCAACCTGGCCTTGAACACCTCCAGGGAGGGAGCAGCCACAACCTCCCTGGGTAACCTGTGCCAGTGCCTCACCACCCTCACTGCAAACAACTTCCTCCTAACATCCACTTTCAATCTCCCCTCTGACACTTCAAACCCATTGCCCCTTGTCCTGACATTCCCAGACCTTGTCAATAGTCCCTCCCCAGCCTTTCTGGAGCCCACTTCAGATCCTGGAAGGGTACTCTTAAGGTCTCCTGGAAGCCTTCTCTTCTCCATGCTGCAGAGCCCCAACTCTCTCAGCCTGTCCTCACAGCAGAGCTGCTGCAGCCCTCTCAGCATCTTGGTGGCCTACTCTGGACCCACTCAAACACTTCAATGTCCTTAGGAGATTAAAATCTTCTAAGCAAAAGTTATCCAAGACCTTAATTCAAAATACTGAAAGCTGTTTGTTGATTTCAATGGGCTGTAGATCAGGATACAGCCTCTAGTTTTTGATGTCTACAATAATGTTCCTGCACATACAGTTAGTGCAGCCCCAGCCCAACTGTTCTTCATATCCAGAGCTGGTCTGCAAACAACTCAGGGCCTCCTGACAGGCAGCATGAGTGAAAATCAGCAGAAGATTATTGGAGGCACCAAATCACGCCATGGACTTGTTGTTTGGATAATGAAGTTCAGAGGTACAGAGGATAATCTTGTCAGAGAGACAGGGTGACCAGCCCTCAGTTATCATCCCTCTCTACATTTCCTTTTTAGCTAATTAAAGCCTTAATTCCTCACAGGAAGCAGTTTCTGCAAATCCTGCAATAACTTGGCTCCATAGAATTTAACATATCTCTCTTGGGTTTATCAGGAGGAACAGGAAAAGTCAAGTTTCAACATGCAGAGACCTCTACTCTGCTCTCCTCAGACCCCACCTGCAGTCCTGTGTGCAGTTCTGGAGCCCCCAGCACAGGAAGGACATGGAAGTGTTGGAGCCAGTCCAGAGGAGGCCACCAAGGTGCTGAGAGGGCTGCAGGAGCTCTGCTGTGAGGACAGACTGAGAGAGTTGGGGCTGTGCAGGCTGGAGAAGGAAGGCTTCCAGGAGACCTTAGAGCAGCCTTCCAGGACCTGAAGGGGGCTCCAGGAAGGCTGGGGAGGGACTATTGACAAGGTCTGGGAATGCCAGGACAAGGGCAACGGGTTTGAAGTGTCAGAGGGGAGACTGAAAGTGGATGTTAAGAGGAAGTTGTTTGCAGTGAGGTTGGTGAGACACCGGCACAGGTTGCCCAGGGAGGTTGTGGCTTCTCCCTCCCTGGAGGTGTTCAAGGCCAGGTTGGAGGAGACCTTGAGTGAGCTGTGCTAGTGGGAGGTGTCCTTGCCTATGGCAGGGGGTTGGAACTAGATGATCCTTGAGGCCCCTTCCAACCTTCCCATCCTGATTCTATGACTCTAAAGCATAGCTCTGTCTTTTCCATTAGTGTATTAGAAGTCCTCATCTGACACAGTGCTGACTCCTTTCTCCAGGAATAGAGATATATTCGTTATTAAACAACCACTCCAGCACAGAAAGCTGGAAAAGCTTTGAAACTGTGGAGTTTCACTCTGCATGCTATTTCCTCTCTTTGGTACACTAGGCAAAGCACTCTGGCTCTTGAGGCTTTACTTTCACATCATCAGTCACTGCTTGAATAACATCATTTCAGTGTTCCCAACTTCAACCCTCCATAAACCACCAAACTCCTCAAAGCCCCCACGGAGGCGGTGTCCTTTGGTCGCTTTGGTGGCCCAGTCGATTGGATTTATATTTTCAGCTTTTCTTCACAACCACAAAAGGTAGAAACTGTTTCCTCCAGTAAGAATGAAACATGACAGCTTCCTGCAATTGTATGACCTCAGGAACTGGGGGGAAGTTTAAGGAAAAGCAATCTCTCTCCTAATAAAATCACAAGTGTTGGCAAGCCTGTTCCTGCCTTTGACCGCTTCACTCCCGTGGCAGGTTCTCACAGGGCAGTATCAAAGTGTAGGTGGCTCCTCAGAAACAAAAATTTACTTTCATGGCCAGCACTACGATTTATGGAAGAATCATTCCCCACTACAATTTATGGAAGAATCATTCCCCACTACAATTTATGGAAGAATCATTCCCCACTACAATTTATGGAAGAATCATTCCCCACTGCAATTTATGGAAGAATCATTCCCCACTGCAATTTATGGAAGAATCAATCCCCACTGCTCACCCATCTCCTGTGAACCCCAGCTCAGCAACTCATTTGCAAATGCTTCTGTGGACATGAAGAAGCCATTTGGAAGGCTTCAGCGAACCTGGAGGTGTTCAAGGAAGGTGTGGACGTGGCACTTTGGGATGTGGTTTAATGGTGGTCCCAGGCTGATGGTTGGACTTGATGATCTTGGACTTGATGCCTATGGCAGGGGGTTGGAACTAGATGATCCTTGAGATCCCTTCCAACCTTACCATTCTATGATTCTATGATTCTATGATTCTATGATTCTATGATCTTGGAGGTCTTTTCTAGCTGAAACATATTTGTGATCCCATGAATCCTGCTGGAAATGATGAGCTTGCTGCATTGGTGAATGTGAGGCAGGAGCTCCTTTTCCTCACTTTTATCCTTGTTACTGTTCAGTTTTATCTGTGTCTGCAGCAAAATTCCCCACACTAGTGCACACAGAGACAAATCTAAGACCTGCTGATGTCAATGGGCTTTGGATCAGGATCCAGTGTCTAGGTTTTACTTTCATAATTAAATTGTTTCCAAAACCAAAGTGTTTTACTCAAGTGAAGGAGTTCACTGGAGGGAAGATCACCTATGGTGCAGGTGATAGTTGTCTCTGATCACCTCCAAAGATCTATTTGAGGCTAATGACAAAAGAAGAGTGTCTATGGGAAGCAGTTCCTTGCTTTGGATCAGAGATGCAAAGGTGGAGCTCCCTGGGGCACAGCAGCTTTCCTGGCCCTGTGTTCAGTCTGCAAAGGAGAAGGCTCAAAGGTGACCTTCTTGTGGCCTTTCAGTATCTTAAGGGGACTACAAGAAAGATGTGGAGGGACTTTTTAGGCTGTCAGGTAGTGATAGGACTGAGGGGAATGGAACAAAGCTAGAAATGGATAGACTCCAATTGGATGTTAGGAAGAAGTTCTTCAGCATGAGAGTAGTGAGACACTGGAACAGGTTGCCCAGGGAGGTGGTGAAAGCCTCATCCCTGGAGGGGTTTAAGGCCAGGTTGGATAAGGCTTTGGCCAGCCTGATCTAGTGTGAGGTGTCCCTGGGCATGGCAGGGGTTTGGAACTGGATGATCCTTGGGGTCCCTTCCAGCCTTGATTCCACACAGGCAGGACCTCAGTGGAATGGAGAAAAGGATTTCTATCTAACTTGTTTGCTTGTTGGCTTTTAATATCTCTTATACTCTACCTTTTAAGATTAATACTGTACTTAGGAGCTGTGCACAGGTGAGTATACTCTGCACTGTATCATAGGGTTGAAGAGGGAAGGATCCTCTGTGCTTTTGGGAGGGGATTTCTGTTAGCTGGGAGAGTCTGCAGAAAGTCAGCATGGAGCTCCAAAGATCAGCTGTTGGAGGGTGGCCTCAGCTCTCTGTAATGAGGCCAAGGCAGAGATCTGAACTGCAGTGCCTTGAATTGCCATCAGCTCCTCCAGGGGCTTCTGGATGTCATTGAGCCTAGCAGTGGAGTTGCCCCACAACGTGGGAAGCTCTCCAGCCAGCAGAGGAACTCAATTAATTGTGGAATTCAAAGAGGCAAGTATTGGATGTTTTGTTAAACCAGATGTTAGAGGTTTGTTACAACACTGACTGAAATGGGGGATGGATGATGTCCCCACGCCTTCAAAGGGCATATTAACTGAACTGGGCAGTGAATCCATGGGCACCTAACTTGTCATCTAGTCCATGACTCATGGCTTGAGTTTGGTAATGATGGTAAAAGGCAGATGTGGAAAGCACTTTTGTGATGTGACAAGTGTGCATGGACCAGGGAGGTTATTCTGTCCCTGTACTCAGCACTGTTCAGGCCACACCTTGAGTGCCATGTCCAGTTCTGGGCCCCTCAATTCAAGAGAGATGTTGAGGTGCTGGAAGGTGTCCAGAGCAGGGCAGCAAGGCTGGGGAGGGGCCTGGAGCACAGCCCTGTGAGGAGAGGCTGAGGGAGCTGGGGGTGTGCAGCCTGCACAAGAGGAGGCTCAGGGCAGAGCTCATTGCTCTCTGCAGCTCCCTGAAGGGAGGTTGGAGCCAGCTGGGGTTGGGCTCTGCTGCCAGGCACCCAGGGACAGAACAAGGGGACACAACCTCAAGCTGTGCCAGGGGAGGTTCAGGCTGGGTGTTAGGAGGAAGTTGTTGGCAGAGAGAGTGATTGGCATTGGAATGGGCTGCCCAGGGAGGTGGTGGAGTGCCCATCCCTGGAGGTGTTGAAGCAAAGCCTGGATGGGGCACTTAGTGCCATGGTCTGGTTGATTGGCTAGGGCTGGGTGCTAGGTTGGGCTGGATGAACTTGGAGGTCTCTTCCAAGCTGCTTGATTCTATGATTTTATGATTCAATAAAAAAATCAAATCCCATCAAAACCATCAAGGACCACATGGAAAGTTTACCTGTGCCAAACAAAAGGAAAATTGAATACTATTTAATGCCTTATTTGAACATTCTTTACACCTGAAAGATAGGAATTTGTGTAGGCAGCCACTAAGAACCTGCTAAACTATGTCTTTAGAAATGTCAGTATGATGAAGACACAGATGTGGCCTGCACCTTTTATTGCTTCTTTATAGCAGCAACACCCAAGTGGCTTGAAAGCTTTGTGTGAGATGTGTGCCTGGTTCAGAGAGTTCAAACAGCATAGAATCACAGAATCATAGACTCATGGGACGGTAAGGTTGGAAGGGACCTCAAGGATCATCTAGTTCCAACCCCCTGCCATAGGCAGGGACACCTCCCACTAGCACAGGTTACTCAAGGCCTCATCCAGCCTGGCCTTGAACACCTCCAGGGAGGGAGCAGCCACCACCTTCCTGAGCAACCTGTTCCAGTGCCTCACCACCCTTGCCTCACCACCAGTGCCTCACCACAACATGCATGATGTGGTGGGAAAGTGAAGGACAGGATGGGAAAATAGAGGGGCACTGAATTCATCTGAGTCTTACCCAAATTGTGCAAAAAGTAATTCAGGAGAAACTGGATTGTGCTTTTCTTATGGGTTGAGCTCTTCTCAGCAATGCCTGGTGATGGCACAGAGGCAATGGGCACAAACTAGAACACAGGAGGTTTCACTTGAACATAAGGGGAAACTTGTTGAAGGGTGCTGGAACATTGCACCAGGCTGCCCAGAGAGGTTGTGGAGTCTCCTTCTCTGGAGACTTTCAAAACCCACCTGGACACATTCCTGTGCAGGCTGATCCAGGAGAACTGCTCTAACAAGGAGGTTGGACAAGATGATCTCTGGGAATTCCTTTCAACTCTTACCATTCTGTGACAGCAAGACAACACAGTAGCCCATCATAGCCCATCATAGCCCATCACAGCCCATCACAGCCCATCATAGCCCATCACAGCCCATCACAGCCCATCACAGCCCATAATAGCCCATCACAGCCTATCATAGCCCATCACAGCCTATCATAGCCCATCATAGCCTATCACAGCCCATCACAGCCCATCACAGCCCATCATAGCCCATCACAGCCCATCATAGCCCATCATAGCCCATCACAGCCCATCACAGCCTATCAAAGCC
>VWZE01021527.1:9082-30124 GCA_013396675.1 Eubucco bourcierii
ATGCTTGTGGGTAAGAATCAGAGGAATAGCCAACAAGGCAGATGGCATGATGCTGCAGACCACCCAACTAGGATGAAGAGGTTGATGAAGTGCTTTATAGGTGCCTGGGGAAGATCTCAGAATCATTAACCCTGCTTCTGGTAAACAGAGAAGGACTAGTAGGAGATGTAAAGGTTGGTGGATATATTGGGCAAAATAATCACAAGATGGTAGAATTTAGAATTCTCAGTGAAATTATGAAAGGAGACAACAGAACTAAATCATTTTGCCTCAGTATTTGTCAGTTACACCAGCTGCTCCATGATGGTTCAGCCCCTGGAACTGGAAGACAGAGATGGAGACAAGAAAGTAGCCTACACAATCCAGGAGAAAATGGCCTATTGTGCCACTTAGATATGCCCAACTCGATGGGACCACATGGGACTCACCCAAGGGTACTTAAGGAGCTGGCAGATGTGATCACCAAACCACTCACAATTATTTTTCAACAGTCCTAGCTAACCAGGGAGGTCCCAGTTGACTGGAGCCTAGCAAACGTGATGCCCATCTACAAGAAGAGCCGTAAGTATGATCTGGGGAACTAGAGGTCTGTCAGTCTCACCTAGGTGCCAGGAAAGGTTATGGAGCAGGTCATCCTGGATGGATAGAAGTCAATCAGGCCCAGTCAGCATGGGTTTATGAAAGCCAGGTCCTGTCTGACTAACCTGATCTCATTTTACAGTAAGATGACCTGCCTAGTGGATGAGGGAAGGGCCACAGACATTGCCTACCTGGGCTTTGGTAAAGCCTTCAGCACTGTCTCCTACAGCTTTCACCTTCAGAAACTCATGGCCCAAGGCTTGGATAAGTGCACTCTGCACTGGATAAAAAACTGGCTGCATGGCAAAGCCTGAAAGTGGTGGTGAATGGAGTTAAATGTGGCTAGTGCCCAGAGATTAGTGGTGTCCCCCAGGGTTCAGTAGTGGGGCCTGTCCTCTTCAATATTTTGTCAATGATCTGGATGATGGGATTGAGCGTAAGTTTGCAGATGACACAAAGCTGGGTGGCTGTGTTGATCTGATAGAAGGTAGGAAGGCTTTGCAGCAAGAGTTGGACAGGTTAGACTGATGGGCCAAGGCTAATTTTATGAAGATTAACAAGGCCAAATGCCAGGTCCTGCACCTGGGTCACAACAACTCCATGGTAAGCTACAGACTTGGGGATGAGTAGTTGGAAAGCTACCACTTGGTGAGGGACCTGGGGGTTCTGGTTGACAGTCTATTAAATATGAGTCAGCAGTGTGTCCTGGTGGCCAAGAAAGCCAATGGCATTCTGGTTTCTATTAGAAACACTGTGGCCAGAAATAGGGAGGTAATCATTCTCCTGTACTCAGCACTGGTGAGGCCACACTTTTGAGTATTGTTTAATGCTGGGCCCCTCACTAGAAGAGGGACATTGAGGTTCTGGAGAGTGTCCAGAGAAGGGCAAAGAGGCTGTTGAAGGGCCTGGAGCACAGGGCCTACAAGGAGTGTCTGAGGGAGCTGGGGTTGTTTGGTCTGGAGAGAAGCAGGTTGAGGGGAGACCTTATCACTATCTACAACTACCTGAAGGGAGGGTGGAGTAAGGAGTGGGGCAGTCTATTATCCTTGGTGTCAAGTGACAGGACTAGACAAAATGCTTTCCAGCTGCACTAGGGGAGGTTCAGGTTGGATGCTAGGAAATGCTTCTTCTGAGAGAGAGGTTTATCAAACATTGGATGGTGTGCCCAGGGCAGTGGCGGAGTCATGATCTCTGGACGTGTTTAAGCGGTGTGTGGGCCTGGATTAAATACATGGTTTAGTGTTGACCCTTCATTGCTAGGTTGAGTGTTGGACTGGATGACCTTTGAGGTCTCCTCCAACTGCATGTTTTCTGTGATTCTGTGATGTAGCACTTTTGTAATGTCATTACAACAGGAGTTCACAATGCACTGCAGACACTTTAACTATAATTATGTCATGGGTTTAAAGAGCTGACAGAGTGAAGCTCTCAAATGAATTGGAGAAAAAACAAAATTATATTTGGAGAGAGAGTTACAGATAGAAATTACAAGACAGATACAAATCCATAAGCGACCCCCTTTGACTTCTCCCCCAACCCAAAACTAAATCTATAATGCCCAGTGCTCCAATCCTCCCTCTCCATGCCTCTGCCATCCAAGGGGCCTAAACACAGCCTCTGGAGGCCCCAAAACAGGCCTATTCCTTACATGTTTGTCCTGATAAAGCAGCTCCTGCCAGGCACAAGGCTGGAGGGGGAGGAAAGGAGAACGAGTTGGCCTTGCTGTGAGTTTATGAAGAGATACCAGAATTATGGGATTGAATAACAATCTTCTAGTCCCTAGAGGATTTTTTAAACCTTATAGTTCCCAACCTGGGACAAATTAGGAAAGCAAAACTTACTGGGTGCTGATATATTTTAGTCACAACTGACTATGTCACGTGGTGCGTAAAGCACGCAGTCAGTGAAGGCTTGGTAGTTGAGATGGAATGGTCAAACCTTTTGGTTGGATGATGCAGCCACCTGAGAGACTGATTGAGGGATAAATTACTATGTTCCAACTAACAAAAGCTCCATGAGCTCTAAGCAAAACAGAAACAGAAAATACTCTTACGTTGATCTTAAGACAACAGATTTCTAGAGAAGTTCATTATGATAGTAAAGCAAAGCTAAAGAAATCTGTAGTCACTCATCTGAGGAATGAGCTGTGGTGCTCCTGAGGAGCAGAATTCCACTCTTGTATCTGCATTCATGAAAACCAACCACATACCATGGTCTTAAATGTAGTGCACTGAAAATACATCAGAATAAAAATCTAAAGCAATTTTAAATGAGTTTATTCTATTTCCTTACCTTTCCTTTTTTAATAAATGTGTTGATAGTGTCTAAAAGATCCACATGGTTTTTATCGCTTTTTGGAAGTTCAGTAAGTTCCTTGCCAATAAGCTCTCCCTTGCGATATCCCATCATCTGTTCAAAGGCTGGATTAACATACTGCCAAAACAACAGCACTTTTAGGAAATACATTAAAAAGGACATTCTTCATGGACAATTCCTCTTGTGCAACTACCAAAGCATTGCAAAAGAAGAACATACTTCATGGACGACTCCTCATGTGCAGCTATCAAAGCATTCCAAGTCATACATCTAAAGTCACACAAGTTGTAAATCCAAAGGCGTAACCGTACAGTGTTTCTCATGTGCAGATATTATGAAACATTTAAATAAGAAGTTGGACATAGAAGGCAGTATCTAAGCAGTCATAAGAAGGGTGAGAAAAGAGAACTCTTCACTGTACCGGTTATCTGGTTCTGCTACAGATTTCATGCTGGTTTTACCATAAGCATCATTACTGTACAAAAATTATAATCTAAATAAAGTTATTGAAGATAAAGTCTTAAAAATTCAGCTGCTGTCAATGTGCTGCACTTAGAAATGGGGTAGTTCACTGCAAAGGGTTTTCTAATGGGCCATAAAACTAAAATACTGAAGTAGAACAGAAGCTATTGAGCAATGATCTCTTTGGGGTTCCTCCCTCCAAGTTCTGCAAAACAGTTACCTTTTTCTCCCCTACCTGAATGACATGATCTTCACTGGTTATTTCTACAGCTTCTTGACAATGGTCTAATGCTGTAAACACTGTACTGCATGCCCTGAAATAAGCAAATTATTCACATTAATTTTATTGGTAGAACATTTTGCTCACTGAAAGTACATCATTACGTTGTACTTATCAGTAGATGCGACGCAAAATAGCATGTTGTTTCAACTAAATCATGTCACTACCTTCATTATGACTTTCCATGAAATTCAGCTTCTAACATCCCTGTTGTTAACATGTTTTTACTGCAGATTACATTGTAAAATCACTCATAGGTACTACAGCATCTTCACATTTCTTTCTCCAGATACGCTCTAGACAGCAGGAACTAACACAACTACTAGTAAAAATAACAAATGGCTGTTACATCAGAATAGAAAGTTTTGTGACCATAAAAGATAGAGACATAAAAAACACCAACAGATGCACATGAAGTTTTTGATGTAGCAAACAGATTGGCACTGTCAAAGAATGGGTAATGCAATGTAACTAATAAAAACAATTTAAGTAATCTCAACACCCTGGTTAGAAAAAGTATAATTTTTCCTCCTTCCAAGTAATAATTCAGTAACTTGTTTCCATACATTGTGATCTTTATTAGAGGCCTAAGTGATCTTAATTTTCCATTTTTTTTTCCCAAGGGTATCTTTAAACTAATGCACGAAAGCAAAAGCTTCATCTTCTTGCTACAAAAATTGACAGGATGACATTCATGTAAGTTTCCAATACCAAATCCCACAAACAACAACAACAACAACAAAACCACCAAACGCCAAAAGAGTGTATGCTAAAGAAACTCAGGCATACCTTCATTGATCAACATCAGTACTTCATCTCTGATTTGGACTGAACACAAACAAAGTATCTTCTCTAGCCTCTCATTGCAGGGTGCATAAACACACCATGCATAAACATTCTTGTATACAGTTACTACCTAAAAGGACCATCTAGCTCCTGGACTGAATAATGGGGTTTGAATTAATATTGATAACCAGAGAATTAAGTAATACAGGATGCTGCTGTTTTTCTATGGAAGTAACTGAAAACCAAATAGCATACTCAAACAAATATGCACAGAGACATAGACACGTGGTTGCATGTGTGAGGTCTTGCAGGACAAAGTGTTTATATACAGATGACACCAGTTGTGGTCGTTTGAGTTAGATTCCTACCTCAGACACACAAAAAAACCCCAAAAACAAAAAACCAGAGAAAACTTGGAGATTGAAGCTGTAAGGCAATATTCTGGGGATAGGCTATATAATGGCAACAATAGATAAGTTAATATACTTTCATTGGAGCATCAAGAGCTTTATGTCGGGAAGCACAGCTTGTACTTTCCCCTTGCTGCTTCAGCTGCTTCGCCTGTGCCTGCTGCTATCTTCCCCTGCTGCTGTTTTGGCTGCTGCTGCTTTTGCTGCTTTTGCCACCGCTTGACTCCTTCCCTGTCTTCCCGCAGGTTATTATATCTATTTGTAATAATTTTCTTGTTTTCTCTTCCCTATACTGTTATATTTAAACTATAAGAAATATGTTTGTTCTTTTTTTTTTTTTTCCTGACTTCATAACAAAACCAAAAGAAAAGAATACGTGTTGTGGTGAGTTTGTTCTACCAGGGGAGGGATCCACCCTAGCCTGGTACACCAGTACTCCAGTTCATGCAATAAAAGCAGCTCCTAATGTAAATTTACAAGTGATTTTCTAGAAGTCTAAGCCAGATTCCAAGTGTGATTTTTGCGTTGTGTGAAAAATCTAATTTTTGTCAGTGATAGATGTTCGTTTGGTACACTACTTGCTAACAGATGCCATCATGCAAACTTCTTGCAAGAAAATAGGTAGCTGTAGTTTCACTACTCAAACCTTACTATTTCCATGTGATCTGGCAATCAAGCCAGCAAAATCAGAAGTTTAAATGGTCCATACCCTCTTTGATTAACACACAACTCTTGTTTAGAAAACATATTTACACGTATGTATAAGCACTTGCATTAAATGTAAAAATTAGACTAAAAAAAGTGATACGGCTATTAAAGTAACTTAATTTCTCACTAAGACAAAAACACATGTTCCTCATATACCAAGTCTTGCTCAAGGAAGAAAATAATGTCAGGGTATGAAAAACCAGATCAAAATTGCATCAGATTGAGATCAAATACAGAATGTCACACACACGAGGCTGTGAATGATTTACTGAAGTTCTATCACCATGTAAGTTTGCAGTCCATAATCCTTACACAGAAGACAGCGTTTTTATTGTGTTTCCCCTACTTCTGCTGTTAAAGGATCTTGCCCCGACTGTAATGTTGGTAGTAATGGCTGCTAGAATGTTGTCAAATTCAATATGGGTACCCC
Organism: Eubucco bourcierii; assembly: GCA_013396675.1. Lineage (NCBI taxonomy): Eukaryota > Metazoa > Chordata > Aves > Piciformes > Ramphastidae > Eubucco > Eubucco bourcierii. The sequence goes on from VWZE01021527.1 coordinate 15,054, forward strand.
AAGACAAGCAAGCATCAGAAAAAAATGGCACGTACTCCTTTATGCATTAAGGAAAGCCATTATTTAAATCCTCAGTCAATGAAACACACACAGAGACCAAGTTTTCTCAGGGTACCAGTTACTAAGGCACTTAAATTTGTCCTTTACAAATTCACAAGAGTGAGAGATAAAGGTATAGTGTTTTAGCTAGTCTGCATGTGCAAAGCACAAAAACACATAGCTGGGAAGCAGCAGAAAGGAACCTGATTATTATATAGACTAAGTGGTAATATACGTACCGCAATTTGAACTGAGACTGCACCTCCCCATGTTCTATTTGAACCAGTTCGTTGTAACATGCAATTATGCTGCTGTTCTCCATGAATTGCTGGAAGACAAATCAAGAGGGCATGAAGGAGAATCATAGAACGGTTTAGGTTGGAAGTGACTTAATAAATAATCTAGTTCCAACCCCCTGCCATAGGCAGGAACATGTCCCACTAGAACAGGTCACTCAAGGCCTCATCCAGCCTAGCCTTGAACATCTCCAAGGAGGGAGTATCCACAACCTCCCTGGGCAAGTAGACTGGAATAGTTTTAAACTGCTATTTCTGTTCCTGCATCTGTAATTCTAACCTTATAAAGAGAGCTGGCATGAGTCCTGCAAAGGACCATGAAGGTGATAAAGCATCTCTCCTGTGAGGAAAGGCTGAGAGAGCTGGAACTACTCAGCATGGAAAAGCGAAGCCTTAAGGGAGCATCTAATCAAATACATAAGTATCTGAACAGAGAGTGTTGGAAGACTGAGCCAGACTCTCTCCAGTGATCATTAGTGGTAAGACCAGAGCCAATGGGTACAAACAGAAACACAGAAGGTTCTCGCTGAACATCCACACACACTTTTTTTTTTTTTTTTTTTATGAGGGTGACTGAGCACTGGCACAGATTGCCCATGGAGGCTGTAGAGTCTCCACCCTTGGAGATCTTCAAAAGTCGTGTGGAAATGGTCCTGAGTAACCTGCTTTAGGTGGTCTTGCTCAACCAGGGAAGCTGGTCAAGATGACTTCCAAAAGTCCTTTCCAACCTCAACTATTCTGTGATTCTCTAGAAATAAAAAGCTTTGTGTGCCTTTTGTGATCAGCAACCATCTTTTCCCCAGGAATCATTTTTCAGTTCTTAAAACAACATAGCTATCCAAGTATAAAGCAAGTAGAAATATACACTAAAAGTTGAACTACACATTTTCCCATTTGGTCTTAGCATTTCAGTTAGAAAATTATAATAGTAGTAATGCTGCTGATGATAACAACAACAATAATAATATTAAAAACAAGCCCCAGTGAACAAACACAGTCTCACACAAAACTACTACTGGCTTGATGTTTCAATTTAAATTTTTATCCTTAATTCAGAACGGAAATGGACACCTTAAAGACATAAAATATTCAGGCTAAAAAAAAAAAATTATGTATTGCAGCTGGAGCTCAGAAGATGCGTTAACTTTGCTCCACAAGTAATCTCACCCAAGGTGTCCCTGTGAATTCAAAAGTGCAGAAATGTATGTAAAGTAAGGAATGTGCTGGTAACAGTTAACAAGTTTCTGAATTCCAGAGGTAGAGAATGTTCTTCTTTTTGTTAGGTAAAGGTAGTAAGCTGAAAGGTCTTGTGCTTGATCCTGCTTTATGTTGATACAAAAGAAGATCCTCTGACTTTAATTTTAGCAGAAAATACCCTTTGTTGTCACCAGTCCTCACAGCACAGTTGACTGTAGAGTCAACAGGTAATACCCAAACCTCTGTGGAACAAAGAAATTTAAAGAAATCTGTACTTTTCTCGTGAAGGAAAAATTTGGCTTTGGGGATCAATGGTTTGCCAGTAAAATGTAAAAATAAAAGTCAACATGCATATGTTTCATTCCTTAATGGTAAGATCTTAAGATAACTCCCATTTCACACACTAAGTGAATGCCAGGGAAACAAAAAGGCACAGTATCGAGACAGCAGAACTAAAGGTGCAAATGATGTGCTGTTTTTGCACGATAAACTGCCTGCGAACAACCTCATCTTCAACAGCTCTGTAGGTTTAGGTTTTCAGTTCTAGGGTGCTCTTCAAACATGCTCATGCTAAATTTAAAACAATATTAAACCACATCTATCAATAATATGCAATTTAACAATGAAGGCAATTTATTTTACAAGCTGAACTTCCCAGAACATAGGAAAGCTCTTTCTAAACTGGATTTTAAAGTAGTGCAGTTCACTGACAAAACGTAACCACTGCTGTTTGCTGACAAAACCCAGTTACTATCTTGGCACAAATATTTGGCTAAGATCCAGGAACTGCAGATTAAGTGCTAAACCAGCTCTTAACATTGTATAGTCTTATGCAGATGCACGAAATCACTTTATTTAAGTTTGCATTAATAACACTGTCGCACTCAAAGCTGAGAAATCAATTGGGACCTGAAAAAAAACCAGGAAACATTTCATTTTTTTTCATCTCTGCATATAAATGAAGCACAACAAGATGAAGATGTATTTAACTGTCAATATCAGAAGGCAGACAACAACATTTAAAAAAAAAAAGTATTTATACAGTACATTTTTATTTAACTAACATACACCCTTCAGTTACATTTAACTTCATTATAAGCAAGGCACATGGAAGACAGGGAGGTGATTCAAGACAGCCAGCATGGTTTTACTAAGGGCAAGTCCTGCCTGATCAACCTAGAGGCTTTTCATGATAAAGTGACTGCGTCAGTGGATAACGGATGACCTATGGATGTGATCTATCTGGACTTCTGGCCTTGACATGGTCACCCATAAGATCCTACTCACCAATCTGGAGAGATATGAATTTGATGGGTGGACTATTCAGTGGATAAGGAATTGACTGGATGGTTGCATCCAATGGGTGGTGCTCCATGGCTTGAAGTCCAAGTGGACAGCAGTGCGAGTGGTGTCCCTCAGGGGTCTGTACTGGGATCTGTACTCTTTAATATTTGTATCAATGATATAGACAGCAGGATCAAGTGCACCATCAGCAAGTCAGCAGATGACACCAAGCTGAGTGGTGACCTTGATATGCTAGAGGGATGGGAAGTCATCCAAAGGGACCTCAAGAAGCTGTAGAGGTGGGGTCAGGTGAACCTCATCAGGTTCAACAGGAGCAAGTGCAGGGTCCTGTACTTGGGCTGGAACAATCCTCATTATCAGTACAGGCTGGAGGATGAGGTGACAGAAAGAAGCCTTGTGGAAAAGGACTTGGGAGTTCTGGTGGGTGAGAAGTTGGATGTGAGCAGACAGTGTGCATCTGCAATCCAGAAGGCCAACTGCATCCTGAGCTGCATCAAAAGATGTGTGGTAAGTAGATCCAGAGAGATGATTCTGCCATTTCACTATGCTCTGGTGAGACCTCAGCTTGAGTACTGTGTCCACCTCTAGTGCCCTCAAAATGAGAAGGACACATGGACCGATGGAGTAGATCCAGAGAGGTCCATGAAAATGGTCACGGGATTGAAAGATCTCTCCTGTGAGAACAGGCTGAGGGAGCTGGGGTCGTTCAGCCTGCAGAAAAAAAGACTCTAGGGACACCTAATAACAACCTGAACAGCACCTGAAGGGAGCCTACAGAAAGGCTGGAAAGGGACTGTTTGCAAAGGCTACAGTGATAGGACAAAGGGCGATGGTTTGGAATTAGATGAGAGTAGATTTAGGTTGGATATTAGGAGGAAGTTCATTACAATGAAAGTAGTGGAACATTGGAACAGGTTGCCAAGGGAAGTAGTTGAGACTCCATCCTTGGAGATATTCAAGGTCAAGGCTCTGGGCAACCTGATCTAATGAAGGATGCCTCTGCTAACTGCAGGAGGATGACTAGATGACCTTTGGAGGTCCCTTCCAACCCAAACCACTCTATGATCACTTATTTATATTAGTCCATTCTAAGTAGGCAGGCAGTGTGTCACTGAGATGTTCTCACAGTCACACAAATTTCTGCTTGGGCTCTACTCAGTACTAGACCTACAGTTATCTAGCCCATAAAACATATAGCCATGCATTGTTTTTAAATGAAACATTCTACTTTAGAAGAAATGAAGAAAATTTATTTGGAAAGTATTAATTTTTTCTGAGTTGCAAAAACTACACTAAGTAAACAAAGGCATTCTTGAACTGACCTTTCAGCTTCAACTTTTCTGATTTTTGAACCATTTGAGTGCTTCAGAAATGGTTTTGCCTTTAATGCTTACTCCCCACACTACTCTTGCAGGAAAGGCATGATCATAGAATCATAGAATCATAGAATCATAGAATGGTAAGGTTGGAAGGGACCTCAAGGATCATCTAGTTCCAACCCTCTGCCATAGGCAGGGACACCTCCCACTAGTACAGCTCACTCAAGGCCTCCTCCAACCTGGCCTTGAACACCTCCAAGGAGAAGCATCCACAACCTCCCTGGGCAACCTGTTCCAGTGCCTCAACACCCTCACTGTAAAGAACTTCCTCCTAACATCCAGTCTAAATCTCCCCTCTGCCAGTTTAAGCCCATTGCCCCTTGTCCTGTCATTGCAGGACCTTGTAAATAATCCTTCCCCAGCCTTCCTGTAGACCCCCTTCAGATACTGGAGGGCTACTATCAGGTCTCCTCGAAGCCTTCTCTTCTCCAGACTGAAGAGCCCCAACTCTCTCAGCCTGTCCTCATAGGAGAGCTGCTCCAGCCCTCTGATCATCTTTGTGGCCCTCCTCTGGACCCGCTCCAACACTTCCATGTCCTTCCTGTGCTGAGGGTTCCAGAACTGCACACAGTACTCCAGGTGGGGTCTGACGAGAGCAGAGTAAAGGGGCAGAATCCCCTCCCTTGCCCTGCTGGCCACGCTTCTCTTGATGCAGCCTAGGACTCGGTTGGCTGTCTGGGCTGCATGTGCACACTGCAGGCTCATGTTGAGCTTTTCATCAACCCAGACTCCAAGGTCCTTTTCCTCAGGGCTGCTCTCCAGCCATTCACCACCCAGCCTGTATTTGTGCTTGGGATTGTGCCTACCCAGGTGCAGGACCTTACACTTGGCCTTGTTGAATTTCATGAGATTGGCCTGGGCCCACCTCTCCAGCCTGTCCAGGTCCCTCCAGATGCCATCCCTGCCCTCCAGCAAGTCGGCTGTGCCACACAGCTTGGTGTCATCTGCAAACTTGCTGAGGGTGCACTCCATTCCTCTGTCCATGTAACTGACAAAGACGTTAAACAGCACTGGTGCCAGCACTGGCCCCTGAGGGACTCCACTTGTAACTGGTCTCCAGGTGGACATTGTGCCCTTGATCACCACTCTCTGTGTGCGACCATCCAGCCAATTCCTTATCCAGCAGTGCTCCACCCATCAAGTCCATGTTTTTCCAGTTTGGTGACCAGGATGTCATGTGGGACAGAGGTCTATTACTTCTTTTTGGAGATGACCTGAAAAATATGACTTTGATGCAAAATTTGAGTTACAAAGAAACTCAGGCTAAATATGAGTTAGTTCAAATACTGGACTCAGTATGAGCATATTAGCATGAGTTCTTGCCAGGGTTAATTCTCTTCCTTCTGTGATTTTTATTCCCACAGTTAATTCTCCTAACCATATACTGTTCAATCTCCCAAACTACAGCATCCACTAACATGCTTCTATTGTGTCAACACATAAATCTCCTCAGAAATGGCTGACTTCACTATTACAACTGATTTATATAACACTAATACCCATCAAAGCCACTCAGGCATACCTTGGTAGAAGGTAAGCAAACCAAACATAGATTTTGAGTGCTAAGACCTCCTGCTTTTTTGCCCTCTCCTACAAACCTATTTTGAGGAACAGTATAAACAGTTATCTTCCCTTCTTCTGCCTCCAAACGAGAGCCCCTAGCCTTCTGAGAACAACACAACAGACCATATAAAAAATTACTCTTCACATCAGGAGAAACAGAACTAGGCTTGTAGTCCCTTTAATGGAGCAGTCTGAGGCACACAGATGTCTAGGTGACTAGTCAGCACACTGCAATTCAGCACACAATCAGGGTGCCTCAGCACTTTTTTTTAATATAGTCAGAAACATAACTGAATTACCATTCCCCCAGATGGCACAAAGGTCATTTCAGTATTCCTGCTTATTCTGGAAGGATTAGCTAGTTCACAGTTTCTCTTAAACGTTTCTTGGATATACTGTCACACACACTCCCCACACTCCCCCCCCTAATAATCAACTGCCATTGGTTTATCATCAATACATTTTTGACAGAAGTGAACATAGAGATTTAATTTTTAGGAAGTAGAAGTGTTTGTAATTTATGAAAGGATCACGGTTATTATCTTGAACATATAATTTATACATACCCTATCAAAGCCTGCATTAAGAAGGGGAAGAACAGAAGTCTCTTCTTGGTCCGTGGATCTACAAAACAAAATCACAGAATCATGGAATCATTTAGGCTAAAGAAGACTCTTGACAAGTCCAACCATCAACCTAACACTACTGAAGTCCACCATTAAACGATGTCCTTCAGCATCACATCTACATGTCTTTTAAATAACTCCCAAGGAGGGTGACTCAATCAGCTCCCAGGCAGCCTGTTCCAATGCTTGATAAACCTTTCAATGAAGAAATTTTTTCTAATATCCAGTATAAATCTTCCCTGGTGCAACGTGAGGCTGTTTTCTCTTATCCTACAGCTTCTTACTTGGGAGAGCTCCTTCTTGGGAGCTGGAGAGAGCAAGAAGGTCTCTCCTAAGTGTTCCTTGCTCAAAACTAAATAAGCCCCACTTCTTGAGTTCCTCCTCATAAAACTTGCTCTGTAGACCTTTCACCAGCTTCGCTGACCTTCTTTGGATCCACTTCAGCACCTCTATGTCTTTCTTGTAGTGATGGGCCTAAACTGAACATAGCATTTGACACACGGCCAGTGTCAAGTACAGTGGGACAACCACCTTTCTAGTCCTGCTGGCCACATTATTTCTGATACAAGCCAGGATGCTACTTGTATTCTTGGCCATCTGGGCACATTTGGATCCTTTTCTGCCAGGACTGCTCTCCAGCCACTTTTCCCCAAGTGTGCAGTGTTGAATGGGGTTGTTGTGACCAAGAGGACCTGGCATTCGACCTTGTTGAATCTCATACATCTGGTTTCAGGTCATCAGTCCAGTCTGTCCAGATCATTCTGTAGAAACTCTCTGCTCTCAAGCAGATGAACACTCCAGCCCAGCCCAATGTTGTCTGCAAACTTACTAAGGATGCATTGAATCCCCTTACCCAGATCATTGATAAAGACATTAAACGAGACTGGTATGCTGCCTGGTCACACAACATTAATAATTAGAAGGTATCAATTTAATATAGTTACCTAAATATAATGAAAGCAGTAAGAACATTCTTGCATGAAATACATACATAACATCATATTACTACAGAAATTTGTGCTGTAGTCTTCTTTTATAGCTATTTTTAGCTATTACTATGCACTGATAGTTATTTCTACAGCAAGCTTGATAGACACTGCAGAAATCCTGTGTCTTTTTACAAACACACAAAGGCACTACAAAAATAAAGCATGACAAGGATAAAAGACATCCTATGAAGGAATCTAAAAGCTGTATTATGTAAAAAGTTGTGAAGTCATGGTCAGCAGCAAACAGGTTATTTTCTAATCTTGACAGGAACAGCTCTTCTTTTGCCACTCTTATTTACAAATATTTCAATTGATCTAGGGTATTAATAAAAATAGAATGGATTCAGTAGCTCTCAGGAGTTTTAAGAACAACAGGAAAGGTCTCTTTTTAAAAGTATTTTGATAAAAATATATTTAAATCAGTAAGAATTCTGCATTAATACATGGGGTATGAATTTCTGAGTAAGGCTTCAAGACATCATTCTGATGAACAACAGAATTGAAGTTTACTTCATCACTCACTTCTGTATTACCCACAGTGTTAAGGTCTAAGCTGTTTCCTTCAGAAAGCAACACACAGAGTTTTTTTTAATTATTATTTTTTCATTTTCAAAACCAACACATAACTTTGTAATTTTTATGAATATTCAAACCATTACATTATGATCCTCTGAAGGCCGCATGAAACATCACTAACCCATTTCAGGTAAAAGAGTGTTAAGCCTAGACTGTAAGGCTTGCTAGTAAGATACTTTCTGTTATTAGGTAACTATCATACCTGACATTGTTATAAGTAGAATAAAAGCCTTTTACAAGACAGTAATACTTACATGCGTGGAACAACAGCAAGTATTACAGTGTGCTCTGATGGTTTTGTGGCACGAATAGACCTGAGGAAACAAACACTTCTCTGAAAGATACCACTGAGGCTAAAACACAGGATATCACACTGCCACAAACCTATCTATCCCCACTTAGAGAATCCATTTTCATTTTGCCGCTTGATTTCTTAGATTTTGAACAACACAGTGAAGAGGGAAGGGCTCAAAAACAACAAGGCACCAGCAGCGACTCCTCACATCTTATAACCTAGTAAAGCTTTGCCCTGTTTACTTAGGTTATTCAGGGTGGACTGTCCTGAATGCATGGGTTAAGAAGGATCAGTCCATACAATGCATTCTCAGTATTCATTAGCTAATTTAAACAAGAATCCCATATTTAGCATTGACCTTCTGCTAACATTTTATTTAGAAAGTAAGAAGTGCTTTCAGGACGTAGAAGCAGGAAATGTGATTACAGCAAATGTGTATGATAGGACTGTCATCTATGAAATGCTGAATAAACAAAATGTTACCAACTTTATAAATTACTGAGAAACTGAGAAAATATCACCTGCTATAAGAATAGCACTTCATTTACCTTTTACTGGATCAGAGTAACTTTTTCAATCATGTCTTACTGTCCTGAATAAGCAGTTTTTACATTTATGTGTTGTTCATTTAGAGTAACTTCCATCAGCACAAGTAACTGAGCTTTAAAACACACTTTGTCATAAATATGATACATTTTAGCTCATGATGGATAGAGAAGCACAGTATAGTATAGTAGCACAGCACAGCACAGCACAGTATAGTGTATGTTGCAAAATTTATGCCTCGGATGAAATGTGTATTTTAGTGAGGAATCTTGATACTAAGCACTCACAACCTTACTGCTTCTAAGACAGAGTTGCATGGACCAGAAAACTAATGTGAACCTTTGTGAAGAGCTGACAGTGCCTGATCCAATGGACAAATAAACACATTTCTTTGAAGTCCTGAAGCTTCAGACTTCACTGCAGCAGCAACCCAGGAAAAAAAACAGGCACAAACAGCAGGGAATAATTCCACAACAATTCTGTCTTATGCTCTGATAGAAGCCTATGACCTAAAGAGACAATTCTATAATTCAGTTGTGACAACAGCTTTAGAGGTTCATTTTTTCTTTGATTGTTTGGGTTGGTTTTGTTTATTTGTTTTTCTTAATTTTTCTTTTTCCTTCTATTTTTTTTTTTTCTTTCAGGAGGTTTGGGTTTGTGCGATATATTCTGATGTTCAAGAGAAGTGTAATGTCCTTTAAGTTACCTGCAGATACCTTCTGCATCAAAATATCTGGAATTCCTGTGATCTATAACAATTATTTCTTGTTGCTTATCAAGAAAGCACTCAAGCGCTGACTCTGGAGTTCGGGCAATGTTGCACTTGTATCCAGCTCTGTCACAAGCCCACCAGAAACCATCACTTTGGCTGTCTTCTTTGGCAAAGATCAGCAAAACCTGTAAAATATGCAAAACAATGGCACCACATTAAACACACAAAGTAGTTCCCCAAAAGGTGCAAGTCTTAACAAACACTTCTGCTATACAGAAGATTTTGTCTGCTTTAAGTTACATACTGTATTATCGGCTGATGCAGTATCACAACTTACTTAATAGATAGAGTTATTCCCAATAGACAGTCAATAGCTAACTGTGCAGGACTGACACATCTGGAGTACTGTGTACAGTTCTGGAGCCCCCTGCACAGGAAGGATATAGAAGTGTTGGAGCAGGTCCAGAGGAGGGCCACGAACATGATCAGAGGGCTGCAGCAGCTCTCCTATGAGGACAGGCTACAAGAGCTGGAGCTCTTCAGTCTGGAGAAGAGAAGGTTTTGAGGAGACCTGATAGTAGCCTTCCAGTATCTGAAGGGGGCCTACAAGAAGGCTGGGGAAGGATTATTTACAAGGTTTTGCAACGACAGGACAANCTATGGCAGGGGGTTGGAACTAGATGATCTTTGAGGTCCCTTCCAACCTGACCATTCTATGATTCTATATTTAGGACAAAACCAGCTGCCAGACAATGAGTCTCCTCTAATTCACATTTGAATTCCATGAGCAGCCACCTAGGAATGAGTGGGTTGGTGTTCAAACATCACTGCCATTCTCACCAAGCCATCCCAGTCAAACACACTTTTAACACAATAAACTCTCTGAAATGCAACTAACTTCATTACCACTCTTCAGGGACAAACCACACAGTTTCATTCATTATTTCTCCTTCGATGTACAACAAAATCAAGTTAACCCGTATGTCTTTCACAGCTGTAAAGAACAGCATATTTGTCCTAGGTTAACACAGCCTGTTCTCACAAACTCGCCTCACACAGACAGGAGGGAAAGCAACAAAAATAAGTCTCTAGGTTGAGATAAAGGGATTTTATCTCAACTTACCTTTGCCTATGTGCAGAAAAGCATAGTAAATTGCAGAAGCAGCCGCAGAACCTCCCTCGCAGGCCTCAATCTGCAGCTTACCCAGCAGCAAAGACCAATACCCGAAAACTCAAGAAACCAAAAGCAGCAACAAACAGGAACAAGGAAGCCTCTCACATTACAATCTGAACTTCAAGCCCCTTAATACTTTGCTCTAGCCACCACATTCACTTTGAAGTTGGTATTGACTATTATCAACAGATTCAACTTAACCCATGACATTCTCAACCCCTTATTCTACACCATCTGTGTCCTGCCCAGCAGCAATCAACATCGAACAATATATATTATACATCATTCACTGTCCATTCTCACTCAAAATGAGATCACATCGCAGTACACAGAAGACTTCTCAATGCAGATGCTCTGGAGCACCACACTGTTTCAGTACAGTCTGGATAAGTTCAGAGTGGGTCTAAATGATGAGGTTGTGTTTCCACCTCCAAGGCAGTTGATTCCAGTGACTCTTTCTACCCATACAAGTGAAAGCAAACTGTTGCTTCTGACACCCATGGGTGCTGGGATCCTCCTGCCACACCAGAAACACAGATGGGTTCCACTCACTCACGAATTGATGGCATTAGAGCACACTGTGCACATGTATCTACTAAAGCTTTTGTCTCTCGTGGGTTCAACTTGCCAAGTCATCAGTTCAATACAGTCCAATAAACCCAGTCATCCCTCTCCTCCATCTGGTTGTAGGTAGAGCCTCCCTAAGTCTGACTGGAATGCTTTGGAAGTCCCTTCAGGAAGATCAGAAGCAGTATAGACCTCTCTGTGATTTTTGGCTGATTTTCCACTGGAGACTGAAGCAACGTTCTTCCAGGGAAAGTTTCAGGGCTGAAATGCATTTTCTGTCCCACTTCTTAATGTCCTCCACGTGGTCATGAAAGTAAAACCACAGGGTATGCTGTGCTGTGTGTCTCCCAGAGTCTTGGACAGTGGAACACCTGTTGCTCGTGGTTAAGACCTGGGACCATGCAGGTGGGGAATGGAACAGGTTCTTTTTGAGTTGATGGACCTCCTGGGATAGTTCGTTCTCAGCCGAAACAGGGGCCTGTACAGAGGAAGACAGACTTGCTTCGCATTGCCAAAGCCTGATAGTAATTTCTCCATCATTTGTCCTTGGCTATATTCCAAGGCCAGCTGAACTTCTTTCCTTCTGTGTCTTTTACCTTACAGGGGCACATGCTGGTTCTCTGGTGCAGTTGCCATGCCTGTCGGTCTGGCTGTAGGCCCAGAGACCTCCTCTTGCCCCTTCAGCACTCTGAAAACTGATGAGAAGGGCTCAGTAGACACAGGCCAGACCCCAGCACATTGCAGTGATTTCTGTCTCTCAGGAACTTCCAGGTTGACAACATACTTCCCAAACATTTCACCAGCTTGTCAGGATTTCACACTTGCTATGGGGTGAAATTCCAACCCACCAGAGGTGACCACTGTTCTAGGCACTTGCCCATATTTCCCCACACCCTCTGCCACTCACGAGTATGGAGCCCCAGAGCAGATCTCTCAGTAGTATTCTTGGGAGAGCTCTGTATTGGTCTGAACAAAACCTTCCACACTAATAACCAGCACAGCAACAGAGGAACTCTAAGCCATTACTGTAAGGGGACACTCAGCACCACAGCAAGTACATACAGCACACAACACATGAGCCCCAGCCACCCCGAAAAGCAAATACATCAACACAGCGAACACAGGAGACAAAACCCCCACAAATGTATATCAAACCCTCTTACAAGCCTCTCATTATCTTACTTCTGTAATCTCATCCCTTTTGTCTCCTGCCAAAATCAACTGTCTTAGGACAGCTGCTTTTGAAGCCCATGCTAGGATGTCAAATATGTACTGTCCTGGGATAATATAGCCCACTCTCAGAACTCCGTTCCTCTGACACAGACAAGAGAGAAAGCCACACAAAAAAAACCTGCCGGGAGTTGAGACAAAGGGAGTTTAATGGGATGATAATATGCACAACTACCCCAGGCTATTTGCAGAAAAGGGCAGCAAAATGCAGAAGCAGCAGCAGAAGCCAGTGATACCCACCCTGCCCCCTGCCCCACAGCCTACCCAGCAGAAAAGACTAATAACCCCAGCCTGGAAACTGAAAGTAGCAATTGGAACAGAAAGCCACATATGTTACAATTTGAGCTTCAAGTCTTACAGTACTTTGCTCCAACCAGCACTTCCACTTTGAAGCTGGTATGATGGCAGTATGGTATTGTGTATCAGCAGCAGATCCAACTCAACCCATGACAATTATGGTAATAAAACTGATTCAAACATCACTATTTTTACCCAGTAATCTTTTCCTACTTATGTAAATACATGAGGTAGTTTCAACCACTTCAATGGAATGGTTAACGAACTGATTACAAGATCAGGTAAAAATCTGTTTGCTACCTTGACACATAGAATATAGCCTGGAAATAGTTGTATTTGTGTGCTTCTTGAGTGAAAGAGCAGTCTTAGGAGAGAATTAATCTTTCATCCTTGTCATATAATACACAAATATTATCAGCATCCAACTTACACAGGTAGGAACATGAGTCATGTAGACAATTCCCTTGACAATTTGCAAACATTTACCACAGCAATTGATCCCTAATTATGCTGCCCTGCATGACAGGTGAAGAAAATGATTAATTTCACGTGAATATGCTGTGAAAAAGAAAGGTCTCAAAAAGTCAAGTTTATCCACAGCTATCCAAATTGCATAGAAAGGAGGTAGCCAGAGAATAATCCATGTATAAAGCACTGTTCATTTCACTTCACAAATGAAAGTCACCCCCTAACGACAATGATACAACCTGAGCAAAATATACAAGATGTTGCCCCACAAGCCTGTAAGAAACATAATAACCTTTTGTATGCACAGATCTACCATCAGTCTAGAACTGGAAAAGCTGACCATAACTTTTCTCTCACCTTGAGCTGCCTGGATTGTTGAATTCTAAACAAAATCCAAGACAACTAATGTTACTGTGGCAGTACAATCAGTCAAGGCTTCATAAAGCAGTGGTAGAAAATGATATACTTGGAATTTTGATAATATTAAGAAATAGCTTTAAAAGTTTCAATGTGTTAAAAATATGTATTTATTATTTATTATTGTCTTGTGGAAACTATGGTTTTTGGTGATGTATTGGACTTTTTACCATCTTTCTAGGTATTTGTCTTGCATGACTATTGCATGTCTCGTTCCTGGTTTATCATATGAATAGGGAAGATGGACAGAGATTTGTTTTAAAGAGCTCAAAATAAACCAAGAAACACCAGCAGAATACAGACACTTGAGGTACAACCATGAACATGAGACAATTATGAAGAGGAACTTAAGAAGTAAAAAATAAAGTTACTTAATTATTTTAATGTTACTGTATTCCAGAGAGAGACGGTAATGCGCAAAACACATAGCAGCTCTGAATCAAGTTAGGGATGAGCTATTGTTACACTGAAAATGGGGCACAGGGGACCAGTAAAATGCTGTGTTATCATCATGTCTCATTTGCAGCCCAACAGAACAACATCATCATCAGAACAGACATGGAGTTTGATGTCAATGCTGTGCAAGAGATCATAGAATCATAGAATGGTAAGGTTGGAAGGGACCTCAAGGATCATCTAGTTCCAAACCCCTGCCATAGGCAGGGACACCTCCCACTAGTACAGCTCACTCAAGGCCTCCTCCAACCTGGCCTTGAACACATCCAGGGAGGGAGCAGCCACAACCTCCCTGGGCAACCTGTTCCAGTGCCTCACCACCCTCACTGGAAAGAACTTCCTCCTAACATCCAGTCTAAATCTCCCCTCTGCCAGTTTAAGCCCATTGCCCCTTGTCCTGTCATTGCAGGACCTTGTAAATAATCCTTCCCCAGCCTTCCTGTAGGCCCCCTTCAGATACTGGAAGGCTACTATCAGGTCCCCTCGAAGCCTTCTCTTCTCCAGGCTGAAGAGCCCCAACTCCCTCAGCCTGTCCTCATAGGAGAGCTGCTCCAGCCCTCTGATCATCTTTGTGGCCCTCCTCTGGACCCGCTCCAACACTTCCATGTCCTTCCTGTGCTGAGGGTTCCAGAACTGCAGATGAGGGTCAATGAATGCCCTAACGGGTGAGAAAATGTGGTACTTGAATGGGGGACACATGCGAACCTTTATCAGCCCCACTAAATACTTCTGCAAAAGGATAAGGCAGCATTTTATTTGCAGTAAATGTTTATAAAAGCCACTTTTCTCCTGTGTTTTCCCAGAGAAAGCACATTTATGTGTCATTCCCCTGTACTCTGCACTGGTTAGGCCACACCTTGAGTACTTTGTCCGGTTCTGGGCACCTCAATTTAAGAAGCACATTGAGGTGCTTGAGCGTGTCCAGAGAAGGGTAGCGAG
>VWZE01021528.1:10436-48182 GCA_013396675.1 Eubucco bourcierii
GCCTCAGCAAGTGTGCAGCTGGCACCAAGCTGTGTGGCACAGTCACTTGCTAGAGGGCAGGGATCCATCCAGAGGGACCTGCACAGGCTGCAGAGCTGTGCCCAGGCCAACCTCAGGACATTCAACAAGGCCAAGTGTAAGGTCCTGCACCTGGGTAGGCACAATGCCAAGCACAGCTCCAGGCTGGGTGGGGAATGGCTGACAGCAGCCCTAAGGAAAAGGCCCTGGGGGTGTGGGGTGATGAAAAGCTCCAGATGAGGCTGCAGTGTGAGTCAGGCTGAGATAAAGTATCATGGAGCTTGCTGAGGCAAACCAGAGTGAGGACACACTAACTTCATCAGCAGTGACCTTTTGTCAGCTCCCTTTCAAGGATATCATTGTCAAAACCATTCTGGAATCACAGAATTGCCAGGGCTGGAAGAGACCTCAAGGATCATCTAATGCCAACCCCACTGCCATGCCCAGGGACACCTCACACCAGAGCAGGTTGCTCACAGCCACATCCAGCCTGGTCTTAAAAACTTCCAGGGATGAGGCTTCCACCACCTCCCTGGGCAGCCTGTGCCAGTCTCTCATCACCCTCATGCTGAAGAACTTCTCCCAACATTCAACCTTAGTCTATCCACTTCTATTTTTGCTTCACTCCCCCCAGTCCTATCACTCCCTGACACCCTCAAAAGCCCCTCTCCAGCTTTCTTGTAGCCCCCTTCAGATACCGGAAGGCCACAAGAAGGTCACCTCAGAGCCTTCTCCTCTCCAGACTGAACAGCTCCAACTCCCTCAGCCTGCCCTCACAGCAGAGCAGCTCCAGCCCTCTGAGCATCCTCGTGGCCCTGCTCTGGACACCTTCCCGCACCTCCAGCTCTTTCCTGTAACAAAGGCTCCAGAACTGGCTGCAGCACTCCAGGTGAGGTCTCAGCAGAGCAGAGCAGAGGGGCAGAATCCCCTCCCTCCCCCTGCTGCCCACACTGCTCTTGCTGCAGCCCAGGCTCTGGTTGCTCTCTGGGCTGCAAGTGCACTCTGCTGGCTCCTGTTGAGCTTCCCCTCCACCAGCACCTCCAAGTCCCTCTCCCCAGGGCTGCTCTCAAGCCAGTCCCTGGCCAGTCCATAGCAGCACTTAGCCCTTCCTAACTGCAGGGCCAGTCTGTCTCCTGACAATATCACCCCTGCACCTTTCTGCTGCTCAGTGGATGGGAAGATGAAAGATCATTACAGCTTCTTGCCAACATGCAGTTAATGAAACCTACAGTCCATGTGGGACGCTAAAGAGCACCTCTGCACCCCTCAGTCCACACTGGCTTTAAATCAGCTGGCTAATGACCAGGTAATTCTGTGCACCATTTTAAGCTGAGGTCTATCCAGGCCATTATGGGAAGGAAATGTTACCTTATGATTGAACTGAAGGTGAAGTCAGACTGCATGGTCTATAATTTAGGCCAGATTTCCAATAACATTCTGATTAGATGACTCTGAAGGATGAACTTCAGGGCTCTCTCACCCTCACTCTAAAGACGTTTCTCTTCATGTTGAGCTGAAATATTTTATGTTCCAGGGGGGAACACAGAAGGTTTTATTGGGGGGGGGCGGAAAATAATGATTTCCTATAACATTTTGATTAGATGACTCTGAAGGATGAGCTTGAGTGGTCAGACTTCTGAACACTCTTAAGCACAGGGTGCTAAAAGAGCTGAAGGTGCCAAAGGAGAGACTCACAGCCCCCCTGCCCCTTTGCTGCCCTCTGTGCCTCCTCTAGCTGACAAAACAGCTCTTGGAGGTGGCATTTACTGTATTTGCACTGAATCACAGAACTTTACAGGTTGGAAGAGACCTTCAGAGTTCAAGTTCAAAAGCAGCATCACCCAGGGTAGTCAACACAGGAATGCATCCCGGACAGTTTGAAAGTCTCCAGAGAAGGAGACTTCACAACCTCTCTGGGCAGCCTGCTCCAGGGCTCTGTCACCCTCACTCTAAAAAAGTTTCTCCTCATGTTGAGCTGAAACTTTCTCTGTTCCACTTTGCATCCATTGCTCCTTGGCTCATTGCTGTGCACCACCCACAAGAGCTTGGCCCCCTCCGCTTGACCCCCACCCCTCAGAGATGTGCACACATTGCTCAGATCCCCTCTCAGCCTTCTCTTCTCCAGACTAAGCAGCCCCAGGGCTCTCAGGCTCTCTCCACAGGGGAGATGCTCAAGTCTCCCACTCACCCTCATGGCTCTCTGCTGGACTCATTCCAGTAGGTCTCTCTCTCTCATGAACTGGGGAGCCCAAAACTGGATGCAATATTCCAGGTGTGGTCTCCCTAGGGCAGAGTAGAGGGGGAGCAGAACCTCCCTAGCCCTGCTGGGGGTGCATCCCAGGATGCCACTGGCATCCTGTTAACATCTGGTTGCACACAACAACCTCACCTGGGCAAGCACTGAGCAACAGATGATGAGAAGCCTAAGAAGAGTTGTGTATCCTGCCTACAGATACTTAACTGAGGGCAAAGTGAGCCTTTCAGAAGAGCAAAGACAGCATGGGAAAGTTACCCTTGATAAACACAGTCCTGAGGCAGTGTGGTTGGAGAATTGCCTGGTAGAAAGGGACCTGGGGATTGCAATGGGCAAGCAGCTGAATAGGAGGCAGCAGTGTGTCCAGGTGGCCAAGAAAGCCAGTGGCATCCTGGCTGGGATTAGAAATGCTGTGGCCAGCAGCAGCAGGGAGGGGATTGTCCCCTTGGACTCTGCTCTGGGGAGGCCACAGCTCGAGTGCTGTGTTCAGTTTTGGGCACCTCAATGCAAGAGAGCTGTGGAGGTGCTGGAGCCAGTGCAGAGGAGGGCAAGGAAGCTGGGGAAGGGCCTGGGGAATAAATGTGCTGAGGAGAGACTGAAGGAGCTGGGGCTGGTTAGTGTGAACCAGAGGAGGCTGAGGGCAGAGCTCATTGCTGTCTGCAGCTACCTGAAAGGAGGTTGTGGGGAGGCTGCTGCTGGGCTCTGCTCACAGGGATTTGGAGACAGAACAAGGGGGAATGGCCTCAGGCTGAGACTGAAGAGGTTTAGATTGGACATTAGGAAAAAGTTTTTCACAGAGAGAGTGGTCAGGGACTGGAATGAGCTGCCCAGGGAGGTGGTGGAGTCCCCAACCCTGGCTGTGTTTAAGGGTGGTTTAGATGTGGTGCTTGGGGCTGTTTAAGGTGACTCTTGTAGAGTAGGGTTCTGGGTTGGGCTTGGTGATCCTGAGGGGTTTTGCCAACCTGGATGTATCTGTGATTCTGTGAGCCTGATGAGAGCCAGGTGGCTATGTGGAGAGCATCAGAGGTTTACCACAAAATGTAAGAAACAAAAAAAAAAACAAACAAACCAAAAAACCACCAAGACACAAACAATTAAAAACCAGTGTGTGTTGCTTCAGCATCACAAGCTTAAAGTTGTCTGTGAATAAGGAAAAACAAAACAAAACAAAACAAGTCAACAAAACCCTTTAGAGTCCTCATTTCCCAGGCTTTACATAATAGTAGCACACAGCAGAGGCAGCAATTGTTTTATTTTTGCAGAGCAGAGCCACACAAACTATGTGCCAGCCACAAAGTCTCAGGGGATGCTATTATCCCTTGCCCTCAGCCTCCACAGGCCCTGCTCCAAAGCCTGTTTCACCAATGCCCAGGACACAGCTGGTCTGTGCTTCAAGTCAGGAAAGAGTATTCCTAGGCTCTCTCTCTCTCACCCTCAACTCCAGCCCAGTTGTCCTCAGGTTAACACTCTGTGGGTTTGAGAGCTTCAGCAGGGCTGAGCACTTCTGGTTTCAATGATCTGCTCTGCCAGCCTTACACCTCCCAAGTCTTCAGTGTCAGCCTGGGAAGCTTCAAGTGTGAGCAGAACTGTGCAGGAAGGAGGTGTTTGCACATGAGTGAGGCAATAGGAAAGATGAAAACCCTGTAAGCTGGGCCACAACTGCTTGCTGCATCCTAATTAACCACATTGAAAAAGACCTCTGAGACCTTTGAGTCCAACCTATCACCCAACCCCTTCTCATTGACTAACCCATGGCACCAAGTGCCTCATCCAGTCACCTTCTAAACACCTCCAGAGATGGGCACCCCACCACCTCCCTGGGCAGCCCATTCCAATGCCAATCACTCTTTTCCTGGAGAACTTCTTTCTAACATCCAGCCTGAACCTGCCCTGGCACAGTTTGAGACTTTTTCTGTCTCTGTGTGCCTGGCAGAAGAGACCAACCTCACTTGGCTACAATCTCCTTTCAGATAGCTGCAGACAGCAATGAGTTCTGCCCTGAGCCTCCTCTTCTGCAGGCTGCACACCCCCAGCTCCCTCAGCCTCTCCTCACAGGGCTGTGCTCCAGGCCCCTCACCAACCTTGCTGCCCTTCTCTGGGCACCTCCCAGCACCTTGACATCTTTCTTCAAATCACAGAATCACAGAATCAAGCAGGTTGGAAGAGACCTCCAAGCTCACCCAGCCCAACCTATCCCCCAGCCCTACCCAACCAACCAGACCTTGGCACTAAGTGCCCCAGCCAGGCTTTGCTTCAACACCTCCAGGCATGGGCACTCCACCACCTCCCTGGGCAGCCCATTCCAATGCCAATCACTCTCTCTGCCAACAACTTCTGCCTAACATCCAGCCTGAACCTGCCCTGGCACAGCTTGAGGCTGTGTCCTCTTCTTCTGCCCCTGGGTGCCTGGCAGCAGAGCCCAACCCCAGCTGGCCACAACCTCCCTTCAGGGAGCTGCAGAGAGCAATGAGCTCTGCCCTGAGCCTCCTCTTGTGCAGGCTGCACACCCCCAGCTCCCTCAGCCTCTCCTCACAGGGCTGTGCTCCAGGCCCCTCCCCAGCCTTGCTGCCCTTCTCTGGGCACCTCCCAGCACCTTGACATCTTTCTTCAAATCACAGAATCACAGAATCAAGCAGGTTGGAAGAGACCNACACTGAATAGTTGGCCTTGGTGACCTTACTGGGTGCTTTCTAAGTTAAATAATGACTCTGATTCTAAAATGGGAGTGTTTCCAGCAGGGACTGCATCACTCATTCCTGCCAGAGTTATGCAGCTGCTACTTAAGCCAGTCCTTGTCATGCTACAGCTCCCTGATAGTATCAGGAACTACAGGGACATTTGTCAAAACAGGAGGACATCTAAAGATAGCATTGAACCTAAGGGGAAGGAATTTAAAAGAAAACAAATCATGGTGGTTACAGTCTAGGGTGATAAAAGTGTTCCCTGTGTGGGGAAAACCTCCCTCTGGTGACCTTTGCTGGTTTGGATTCTCCAGGCAGCACTAAGCAGCACAGAACCAGGGGAAGGATAACAAAGGAATCCAAGCCACAAGCAAAGACAGTTTAATATTCAAGGTTGCACAGCACAGCTGCTGGAAGTCAGGCACTCCTGTGGAGCTCAAGGGCTTGGCCTGAGGGGTGCTCAGTGATTTGTGGTCAAAGAAATGCAGATGTAAGTTGATAGGACTGGGGGGAATGGAGCAAAACTAGAAGTGGGTAGATTCAGATTGGATGTTAGGAGTAAGTTCTTCAGCATGAGGGTGATGAGACACAGGAACAGGTGGTGGAAGCCTCATGCCTGGAGGTGTTTAAGGCCAGGCTGGATGTGACTCTGGGCAATCTGCTCTAGTGTGAGGTGTCTCTGCCCATGGCAGGGGGGATTGGAACTTCTTCCTAATATATAAGCTAAATCTCTCCTCATCCTCTAGCTTGGATCCATCTTCCCCCAGTCCTATCACTACCTGACACCCTAAAAAGTCCCTCCCCAGCTTTCTTGTAGCCCATTGTAGATACTGGAAGCCCACAAGAAGGTCTCCTTGGGAGCTTTCTCTTCTCCAAACTGAACTACCCCAACCTCCCTGAGCCTGTCCTGCTTTCTTGTAGCCCATTTCAGATACTGGAAGCCCACAAGGAGGTCTCCTTGGGAGCTTTCTCTTCTCCAAACTGAACTACCCCAACCTCCCTGAGCCTGTCCTGCTTTCTTGTAGCCCATTTCAGATACTGGAAGTCCACAAGAAGGTCTCCTTGGGAGCTTTCTCGTCTCCAAACTGAACCACCCCAACCTCTCTGAGCCTGTCCTCCTGAAGTGAAGCAATGAAGACTCAGCCTTGAGGTCTCTTCCAGTGCTGACAATTCTATGATTCTATGGTTCTATAGAGTCTATGCCTCTAGAACTCTATGATTGAGTCTAGGCCTCTAGAACTCTGTGACTGATTCTAGGCGTCTAGATTTCTATGATTGGTTCTATGCCTCTAGAACTCTATGATTGATTCTAGGCCTCCTGAACTCTATGATTGAGTCTACGCCTCTAGAACTCTATGATTGAGTCTACGCCTCTGTATTCTATGATTGATTCTAGGTCTCTAGAACTCTATGATTGATTCTAGGCCCCTATAACTCTATGATTGAGTCTAGGCCTCTAGAACTCTGTGACTGATTCTAGGCGTCTAGATTTCTATGATTGGTTCTATGCCTCTAGAACTCTATGATTGATTCTAGGCCTCCTGAACTCTATGATTGAGTCTACGCCTCTAGAACTCTATGATTGAGTCTACGCCTCTGTATTCTATGATTGATTCTAGGTCTCTAGAACTCTATGATTGATTCTAGGCCCCTATAACTCTATGATTGAGTCTAGGCCTCTAGAACTCTGTGACTGATTCTAGGCGTCTAGATTTCTATGATTGGTTCTATGCCTCTAGAACTCTATGATTGATTCTAGGCCTCCTGAACTCTATGATTGAGTCTACGCCTCTAGAACTCTATGATTGAGTCTACGCCTCTGTATTCTATGATTGATTCTAGGTCTCTAGAACTCTATGATTGATTCTAGGCCCCTATAACTCTATGATTGAGTCTAGGCCTCTAGAACTCTGTGACTGATTCTAGGCGTCTAGATTTCTATGATTGAGTCTAGGCCTCCTGAACTCTATGATTGAGTCTACGCCTCTAGAACTCTATGATTGATTCTAGGCCTCTAGAACTCTATTATTGAGTCTAGGTCTCTAGAACTCTATGACTGATTCTATGCCCCTATAACTCTATGATTGATTCTAGGCCTCTATAATTCTATGATTGATTCTAGTACCCTATAACTCTATGGTTGATTCTAGGCCTCTAGAACTCTATGATTGATTCTAGGCCTCTATAACTCTATGATTGAGTCTAGGCCTCTAGAACTCTGTGACTGATTCTAGGCATCTAGATTTCTATGATTGATTCTAGGTCTCTATAATTCTGTGACTGAGTCTATGCCTCTATATTACTATGACTTATTCTAGGCCTCTAGAATTCTATGATTGATTCTAGGCCTCTAGAATTCTATGACTGATTCTATGCCTTTATAATTCTATGATTGATTCTAGGCCTCTAGAACTCTATGATTGATTCTGGGCCTCTAGAACTCTATGATTGATTCTAGGTCTCTATAATTCTATGATTGATTCTAGGCCCCTATAACTCTATGATTGATTCTATGCCTCTAGAACTCTATGACTGAGTCTATGCCTCTAGAACTCTACGAGTGTGTCTAGGTCTCTATAACTACGATTGATTCTAGGTCTCTATAATTCTATGATTGAGTCTATGCCTCTAGAACTCTGTGACTGATTCTAGGCATCTAGATTTCTATGATTGATTCTAGGTCTCTATAATTCTGTGACTGAGTCTATGCCTCTATATTACTATAATTTATTCTAGGTCTCTAGAATTCTATGATTGATTCTAGGCCTCTAGAATGCTATGATTGATTCTAGGCCTCTAGAACTCTATGATTGATTCTGGGCCTCTAGAACTCTATGATTGATTCTAGGTCTCTATAATTCTATGATTGATTCTAGGCCCCTATAACTCTATGATTGAGTCTATGCCTCTAGAACTCTATGAGTGTGTCTAGGCCTCTATAACTATGATTGATTCTAGGTCTCTATAATTTTATGATTGAGTCTATGCCTCTAGAACTCTGTGACTGATTCTAGGCATCTAGATTTCTATGATTGATTCTAGGTCTCTATAATTCTGTGACTGAGTCTATGCCTCTATATTACTATAATTTATTCTAGGCCTCTAGAATTCTATGATTGATTCTAGGCCTCTAGAATGCTATGGTTGATTCTAGGCCTCTAGAATTCTATGATTGATTCTATGCCTTTATAATTCTATGATTGATTCTAGGCCTCTAGAACTCTATGATTGAGTCTATGCCTCTAGAACTCTATGATTGAGTCTATGCCTCTATAACTCTATGATTGATTCTATGCCTCCTGAACTCTATGATTGATTCTAGGCCTCTAGAACTCTATGATTGATTCTAGGCCTCTAGAACTCTATGATTGATTCTGGGCCTCTAGAACTCTATGATTGTTTCTAGGTCTCTATAATTCTATGGTTGATTCTAGGCCTCTAGAACTCTGTGATTGATTCTAGGCCCCTATAACTCTATGACTGATTCTATGCCTCTAGAACTCTATGATTGTGTCTAGGCCTCTATAATTCTATGATTGATTCTAGGCTCTGTAACTCTATGATTGATTTTATGCCTCTAGAACTCTATGACTGAGTCTATGCCTCTAGAACTCTATGATTGAGTCTAGGCCTCTATAGTTCTATGATTGAGTCTAGACCTCTATATTTCTATGATTGATTCTATGCCTCTGTAATTCTATGATTGAGTCTATGATTGTTTCTACAATTCTCTGATTCTTCAGAGCAGTGTGGTCAAAGGAAGTTCTGGTTTGTGTGGACTTCAGAGTCCACACAAATCCTCTAGTTCCTGGGTTTTTTTCATTTGGCAGTGTCAGATGGTGTGGCCTGCAGCAAGCTACAGCTGGGTGGAGTGTCCGAGAGTGTTTGCAATGCTGTGGAAGGGACACATTTGCATGTGAGCATCAGTCTCATGCTGAGCTCAGAACTGTGTCACAGAACCAGGCTGTGCTGAACTGAGGGAAGTTTGTTCTGGTGATGTAACCCCAGCTAGGTTAGGCAACACTGGAGGGTGTCATTGCCATGGAGGCACAGGTTGTGCAATCCTCCCTTTTTCTAGCTTACTCATGCATTTTTAAGTTAAAGGCAGCTGAACTCATCCTTTTATTTCCAGTAAAGTCCATCTCTGTGCTTCTGACTTGTGCTTATAGCTGCTCCCTGTGCCCCAGCCAGCAGTGGGTTTCTCTTCAAGGTGCAAAGGAAGACAGGAAACCTTCACTCTAAAGCCACCGTCTACAAACTACCTCAGCTAATAGCAGCCAGCCAGTGCTGTGACTGCCTCAGTGTCCCACATCCTAGGTCACCATTTCAGCTATGTAAATGTTAAGGAAAATATATATGAGGACAAAACACACATGAGGAAAAAAATGTTTACCTTGTGAGGGTGACAGAAGCCTGGAAAAGGCTGCCCAGGGGGGTTGTAGAGTCTCCCTCTCTGGAGATATTCCAGAGCTGCCTGGATGTGTTCTGTGTGATCTGCTCTGGCAGAGGGGTTGGACTGGCTGAGCTTTGGAGGTCCCTTCCAGCCCCTGACATTCTGTGATTCTGTGACCGACCCTTTTCCATTTAAAAAACCCCAAACCAACACATCAATTCAAAGTATCTGACCAAAATTCCCTTTAAGTTTCCACTTCCTGATCTTCTGCCATCATTCTTTCAGCATCTCTCCAGCCATCACAGAGTCCACGCAGAGAACTGCTGGCCAGTAGGACAAGGGAGGGGATTGTGCCCCTTTGCTCTGCTCTCCTCAGCCCCCACCTGGAGTGCTGAGTGCCGTTCTGGAGCCCCCAGCACAGGAAGGACATGGAAGTGTTGGTGGCCTCCTCTGGACTGGATCCAAGATGCTCAGAGGGCTGCAGCAGCTCTGCTATGAGGACAGGATGAGAGAGTATTTTGCAGTTTGACTTCTTCCTTCCTTCCCTCCCTCCCTCCTTACATTGCTTTCTCTCTTTCTCCCTTTCTCTTTCTCCCTCCCTTCCTTCTGAGCTCCTTCCTTCATTTTCCCTTTCTTTCTCCCTCCCTTCCTTCCTTCCTTTGTTTCTTCCTTTCTTCCTCCTTTCCTTTCTTCCTCCCTTCCATCCTTCTGAGTTCCTTCCTTCCTTCCTTTCTCCCTCCCTCCCTCACTTCCTCCCTTCCTTCCTTTCTTTCTCCCTCCCTCCCTTCCGAGTTCCTTCCTTTCTTTCTCCCTCCCTCCCTCCCTCTGTCACTTCCTACCTTCCTTTCTTTCTTTCCTTTCTTCCTTCCTGTCTGTCTTTGTCATTCTGTCTTTCTTTCTTTCCTTCTCTCTTTTCTCTCTTTCTCTTCCTTGCTTGCTTTTGTCCTTCCTTGCTTGCTTTTGTCCTTCCTTGCTTGCTTGCTTGCTTTTCTTCTTGCTTGTTTGCTTTTCTTCTTGCTTGCTTTTGTTCTTCCTTGCCTTCTTGCTTGCTTGCTTTTCTTCTTGCTTGCTTTTGTTCTTCCTTGCTTGCTTTTGTTCTTCCTTGCTTGCTTTTGTTCTTCCTTGCCTGCTTTTGTTCTTCCTTGCCTGCTTGCTTGCTTGCTTTTGTGCTTGCTTGCTTGCTTGCTTTTGTTCTTTCTTCCTTGTTGTCTTTCTTTCTTTCTCCTCCTTTCTTTCCCTTTTTTTTTTATCCTTCCCAGAGCTATGTTGCAATACAATTTCCAGCACAGAAATTTATCAAGTATTTACAATTGCCTGAAAGTTCAAAGGGGTAAGATAGGAATTCAAATGAGCTGGAAATCTAAACAAATGCAAAGGAAAATGAGGATCAGGTTCCAAAACCTCTTCTAGACTACATGGCAGGCCTAACAAACGTTCCTGATTTGTGGTTGTTGTTAAAGAAGTGTAAATTCCATGATAAATTGATGTAGCTCCTGGGATGAATAAAATCAATAACATTAGTAGTAACATTGAGTTAAATCCAAGCTGACATTGACTGAGAATAAGTGCACAGAAGTCGAGGTCTCTTTCCATGCACGAGAAGGTATTAGTAAATCAGAGCCAGATTGCCAATTAAACCTTGTTATTTCAGGGCAGGCTGGGATAAAGTAATGTATGGTTAAGAGAGCAGGTTGAGGGTAAAGCCATTGAGGTGGAAACTGAGTGTTCACCAAGCCTACATCTCCTGGATGGGAGCATATGAAAGCAGGAATGGCCTCAGAAGGCTTGCAGAGCCTGATGTGTTTGTGATGCCTTTTTCATCATAGAATCATAGAATGGTAAGGTTGGAAGGGACCTCAAGGATCATCCAGTTCCAACCCCCTGCCATAGGCAGGGACACCTCCCACTAGCACAGCTCACTCAAGGCCTCATCCAACCTGGTCTTCAACACCTCCAGGCAGGGAGCAGCCACAACCTCTCTGGGCAACCTGTGCCAGTGTCTCACCACCCTCACTGCAAACAACTTCCTCCTAACATCCACTTTCAATCTCCCCTCTGACACTTCAGACCCATTGCCCCTTGTCCTGTCATTGCAAGCCCTTGTCAATAGTCCCTCCCCAGCCTTCCTGCAGCCCCCTTCAGATCCTGGAAGGCTACTCTAAGGTCTCCTGGAAGCCTTCTCTTCTCCAGGCTGCAGAGCCCCAACTCTCTCAGCCTGTCCTCACAGCAGAGCTGCTGCAGCCCTCTCAGCATCTTCGTGGCCTCCTCTGCACTGGCTCCAACACTTCCATGTCCTTCCTGTGCTGAGGGCTCCAGAACTGCACACAGGACTCCAGCTGGGGTCTGAGGAGAGCAGAGCCAAGGGACACAATCCCCTCCCTTGCCCTGCTGCCCACACTGCTCTTGCTGCAGCCCAGGACTCGGTTGCTGTCTGGGCTGCACTCACACTGCAGCCTCATCTGGAGCTTTTCATCACCCCACACTCCCAGGGCCTGTTCCTCAGGGCTGCTCTCAGCCATTCCCCACCCAGCCTGGAGTTGTGCTTGGCGGTTAGGTTAGAAACAACAACCAAAAAAATGACTTTAAGGAGCAGGACCCCAGTTCACAAGCTAGTCTTTGCAGTTTGTCTCTAATTTTGACATCTTTATTACACTCCTTCAGCGTGTGGTGAAAATGGTCGCAGGACAGACAAGCTCTGGTTCCTTCCTCAGCTGTTCCCTGAGCCATGTCCTTGCTGCTTGCATTTTACTCCAGTCAGGTCAGGAAAGTCAACACTGAGTGACCTCCACTCTGCTCTGGATACTGTGCTGAGACCAACTGAGGGGTAATAGGGAGAAAAAAATTGCTTACATTAGCTTACACTTCCAGTGAGGTTGGTTGGTGTGAAACAAAGGAGGCTGAGGGCAGAGCTGATTGCTGTCTGCAGCTGCCTGAAGGGTAGAATGAGAAAGGCAGCTGAACACAGAAGAGCTCAGCCCCAGTAAGGAGACTCAACCCACACCCATGGGTGACATCAAAGCAATCATTGAGCCTAACCTTGATGTAACCAGGGGGCCACCAGGCCCTTGGTCCCCTCCACCATTCACCCAGTGTGCACCATGGGCACTCACCAGTCCCAGAGGGAGGAGGATCCCTCTGCCCAGATGGGCAACTGTCGGGCTGCTGCTTTGCTGGGGCCCATTAAATAGGGGAGTGGGCAGGGAGGGCAAAGTGGTGACACCTGGGGTGGGAGGAGACTCCAACAGCACCCAGATGCTCTGGGTTAGGGGGGAATAAAAGGGGAAGATGGATTGGGAAAGGATCAGATATGGTGGAAAAGGGGAGGTGGTGCTGAAAGGAAGGAGATGGGGAGAGGGGAAATGGAAATAAGAGGAAAAAAATCACAGCAAGAGTGGGTAAGGGAAGGGCAACTGATGGCATCTACCTGGACCTGAGTGAGGCATTTGGCTCTGTCCCACAGGGCATCCTGAATGAGGCTGCTGCTGGGCTCTGCTCACAGGCAAACTGAAACAGAACAAGGGGGAATGGCTTCAAGATGAGGCTGGGGAGGTTTTAATTAGACATTAGAGAAAAGTCCTTCACTGAGAGATTGTTCAGGGACTGGAATGAGCTGCCCAGGGAGGTGGTGGAGTCCCCAACCCTGGCTGTGTTTCAGGGTGGTTCAGATGTGGTGCCTGGGGCTGTGGTTTAAGGTGACTCTTGTAGAGTAGGGTTCTGGGTTGGGTTTGGTGATCCTGAGTGGTTTTGCCAGCCTGGAGGTCTCTGTGATGCTCTGTGCTGAGCCTTTCACTGCAGCTCTGCTGCAGCTCCTGGCTCAGTCTCTGCCCCTGGCTGGGTGAGCAGGGAATGAGAGGAGCAGACCACACCTCTCACACTCATTTCCTTTCCTCCTGCTGCCCCCAGTGCCACAGCATTTGTGAGAAAGGCTTCCCTGGCCTTTCAGTGATCCCAGATCTGACCTGGAGGAGGGCTCCTGCTGTACCACTCAGCCTGAGATGTTAACATCTCTCTATGAACCACTGACCCTCACAGCTACCACCAAGCAAACAGCCCACTGTGGTTTGAAGTGACTCTTGCAGAATAGGGTTCTTGGTTGGACTTGATGATCCTGAGTGGCTTTGCCAACCTGGAGGCTTCTGTGTTTCCATGAGTCTGATGAGAGCCAGGTGACTATGTGGAGAGCATCAGAGGTTTAACACAAAATGTAACAAACAAAAAAAAAATCAAGACACAAACAAACAATTAAAAACCAGTTCTTGTTGCTTCAGCATCACAAGTTTAAAGTTGTCTGTGGATAAGAGAAAAAGAAAATTTAAAAAAAAGCAAACAAAACCCTTTAGAGTCCTCATTTCCCAGGATTTGCAGAACATTAGCACACAGCAGAGGCAGCAACTGGGTTTTTGCAGGGCAGAGCCACGCAAACTCTGTGCCAGCCACAAAGTCTACCTGAAGGGACAGTGTGGAGAGGCTGCTGCTGGGCTCTGCTCAGAGGTAACTGGAGACAGAACAAGGGGGAATGGCCTCAAGCTGAGGCTGGAGAGGTTTAGATTGCACATTAGGAAAAAGTTTTTCATGGAGAGAGTGGTCAGGGACTGGAATGAGCTGCCCGGGGAGGTGGTGGAGTCCTCAACCCTGGCTGTGTGTTCAGCCTGCAGAAGAGAAGGCTTCCAGGAGACCTTAGAGTAGCCTTCCAGGATCTGAAGGGGGCTACAGGAAGGCTGGGGAGGGACTATTGACATGGGCTTGGAACGCCAGGACAAGAGGAATGGGTTTGAACTGGTAGAGGGGAGATTGAAAGTGGATGTTAGGAGGANTGGCTCTGCCAGCCTGCAAGCTTCTGTGGTTCTGTGAAATCCTGAGGAAGGGTTACACAGCTGGGAGTGATGAGAAAATTAAAAGGGAACATAGAATGAATGGCTGTAACAGAATGAGCAAATGATGCCTGATTCTTATGTCCCTCTTTCCCTTTCCCCATTAAGACATTCTGATGTCTGGTGAGACTTCTCTCTGAGCAGATGTGATGTTTTAGTTACTTGTTCTCACAGTTTTCTGGAAATTATCATAGAATCAGAGTCACTGAATGGTTTAGGTTGGAAGGGACCTCAAAGCTCAGCCAGTTCCAACCCCCTGCCATAGGCACCTCCCACTGGAACGGGCCACTCAAGGCCTCATCCAACCTGGCCTTGAACACCTCCAGGGAGGTTGTGGAGCACAGAATCACAGAATGTGATCTTTGACCCTTTAGCCACAAGCTTTCCTCTGCACCTTGGAGTTGGAGTGCAGCTTGGAAGTGCCCTGCTCTGACAGATCCTGTGCAGCTGTGATTACAGAATCACAGAATCAACCAGGTTGGAAAAGAACTTTGAGATCATTGAGTCCAACCTATCACCTAAAACCTTCTAATCAACTAAGCCATGGCACCAAGTGCCTCATCAGACTACTCTTGAACACCTCCAGGCATGGGCACTCCACCACCTCCCTGGGCAGCCCATTCCAATGCCAATCACTCTTGCTGGCAACAACTTCTTCCTAACATCCAGCCTGAACCTGCCCTGGCACAGCTTGAGGCTGTGTCCTCTCCTTCTGTCCCTGGGTGCCTGGCAGCAGAGTCCAACCCCCCCCGGCCACAACCTCCCTTCAGGTAGCTGCAGAGAGCAATGAGGTCTGCCCTGAGCCTCCTCTTGTGCAGGCTGCACACCCCCAGCTCCCTCAGCCTCTCCTCTCCTGGAGCCTGTGCTCCAGGCCCCTCCCCAGTCTTGCTGCCCTTCTCTGGGCACCTTGCAGCACATCAACATCTTTCTTAAAGTGAGGGGCCCAGAACTGGGCAAAGGACTCAAGGTGTGGCCTGAGCAGCACTAAGTACAGGAGCACAATTACAGAATCATAAAATCACAGAATTTTCAGGGCTGGGAGGGACTTCAAGGATCATCCAGTGGCAGAAGGACTGCCCTGGTCCTGCTGGCCACACTGTTCCTGATCCAGGCCAGGATGCCATTGGGCTTCATGGCCACCTGGGCCCACTGCTGGCTCAGCTTCAGTCACCTGTACATGATGAGTAATTATTCATTTAAACTCTTCAGACTGACTCCTACTTACATACACTCCAAGATGTATTGGGCTTGAGGCTTTCATAGGCTCTGACCTTGCTCCCACTTGATCCCCTTCAGGTCAGCAGCCTCAGCAGAAAGGGCAGATGAAGCCTTCAAGCTCCCCAGGGTTTCCTGCCAGATACCAGTGTCTTCTAATAGCAATTCACTGCTGAGTACTAACCATAGAATCATAAAATCATAGAATCATAGAATGGGAAGGTTGGAAGGGACCTCAAGGATCAGCCAGTTCCAACCCCCTGCCTTAGGCAGGGACACCTCCCACTAGCACAGGTCATAAGTGATGAGAGAGGGAAGAAGTCAGACACAACAGCCCTTGAAAGAAGCCATTCTGAGGACACCACATGGGGATGCAGAGAAGCACATTATCCTTAGGTCTGGGTGAATGAAGTTGGCAGCTCTGTAACTCATTCAGCTCTTTTTTTTTATCCCCTTCAACCCAAACACCAAACTCATTCATTATAGTTGGCTTCAGGGCTCTTGGGAGCCACCCTGAAATCTCTCAATCTTCAACACAGACAGCTAATCTGGACAAATCATTTCAAAGAGTTTTAAAAGCAGTTTGACCCCTGTAGGTAAAAATAACCAAAGGTTAAAAGGACATCTTGGTGTGCCTCTGCAGGGAATATAAATT
Organism: Eubucco bourcierii; assembly: GCA_013396675.1. NCBI lineage: Eukaryota > Metazoa > Chordata > Aves > Piciformes > Ramphastidae > Eubucco > Eubucco bourcierii. The sequence continues at coordinate 26,524 of VWZE01021528.1, forward strand.
GAGCTGTTTATTCCTTCTCTCTGGAGCCTATGCAGGGTTCAAATTCAGTGTATATGCTTATCACTGAAATCCATTTTATAGACTACCTTAAACATAAACTCCCACTCAGTCTGACCAAAGCCTCTCCTGCATGAAGCAGCTGAGCTAAAATCAGTTCCCTTCTTCAGTCAGCCAAATCAACCTGGCCTTGAACACATCCAGGGAGGTTGTGGAGCCACAACCACAACCTCCCTGGGCAACCTGTGCCAGTCTCTCACCACCCTCACTGCAAACAACTTCTTCCTAACATCCACTTTCAATCTCCCCTGTCAGTTCAAACCCATTGCCCCTTGTCCTGTCATTGCAAGACCTTCTCAATAGTCCCTCCCCAGCCTCCCTGTAGCCCCCTTCAGATCCTGGAAGGCTACTCTAAGGTCTCCTGGAAGCCTTCTCTTCTGCAGGCTGCAGAGCCCCAACTCTCTCAGCCTGTCCTCACAGCAGAGCTGCTGCAGCCCTCTCAGCATCTTCATGACCTCCTCTGGACTGTCTCCAACACTTCCATGTCCTTCCTGTGCTGGGGGCTCCAGAACTGCACACAGGACTCCAGCTGGGGTCTGAGGAGAGCAGAGCAAAAGGGTAGAAAGTTCCCTGAAGGCCACACCTCTTACAAGACACTGACAAGGAGAAAAGCCACAAAGCCATGATGCAGGTTGTCTGGATCAGCACACTGCCCACCCTGAGCACTGGCAGGAAATCAGTTACCTTGCCCAAGGCTTCAATGTGATTTGAGACTGTCCAGCACCTGGATCTCCCTGCATCACAACTGGAAGAATTAGGACAACAAAGTCTTGCAGTCAGATCCCAGGACAGGCTCCAAATCTTCCTGATGTTTCTGTGCTACAAATGATCTTATTCCAAAAGTTCTCCAGCACTGACTGTCAGAAACCATTTTACTACCCAAAGGATAGCTGAGGTATATTTGTGGATGAAAAACTGGACACAAGCCAACCATGTGTGCACACAGCACAGGAGGTCAACTATATCCTGGGCTGCATCAAAAGAATCATGATCAACAGGTTGAGGGAAGTGATTCTGCCCCTTCTGCTCCCCTTCAGTGAGACTTAGTCTGGACTCCAGGGAGACCTAATTATAGAATCACAGAATCAGTCAGGGTTGGAAGGGACCACAAGGGTAGGCCAGTTCCAAGCCCCTGCCATGGGCAGGGACACCTCAAACTACAGCAGGCTGGCCCCAGCCTCATTCAGCCTGGCCTTAAACACCTCCAGGGATGGGGCCTCAACCACCTCCCTGGGCAGTCTGTGTCAGTGTCTCACCACCCTCATGCTGAAGAACTTCCTCCTCACATCCAGTCTGAATCTCCACACCTCCAGCTTTACTCCAGCCCCCCTGGTCCTGTCACTACCTGACAGCTTAAAAAGTCCCTCCCCAGCTTTTTTGTAGTCCACTTCAGATACTGCAAGGCCACAAAAAGGCCACCTCAGAGCCTCCTCCTCTCCAGACTGAGCAGCTCCAACTCCTTCAGTCTCTCCTCACAGCAGAATAGCTTCAGCCCTCTGAGCATCCTTATGGCCCTGCTCTGGACACCTTCCTGCATCTCTACATCCCTCTTGTGATAGTGGCTCCAGAACTGGATCATAGAATCATAGAATGGGAAGGTTGGAAGGGACCTCAAGGATCATCCAGTTCCAACTCCCTGCCATAGGCAGGGACACCTCCCACTAGCGCAGGGCACTCAAAGCCTCCTCCAACCTGGCCTTGAACACCTCCAGGCAGGGAGCAGCCACAACCTCCCTGGGCAACCTGTGCCAGTGTCTCACCACCCTCACTGCAAACAACTTCCTCCTAACATCCACTTCCAATCTCCCCTCTGCCACTTCAAACCCATTCCCCTTGTCCTGGCATTCCAAGCCCTTGTCAATAGTCCCTCCCCAGCCTTCCTGGAGCCCCCTTCAGATAGTGTTCCATCTGTGTTTCATCTGTTTTGCTCTGGCATACACAGGGCATGCCAGTGATGTCCCCTATGGCAGGAATTCAAATGAATGAAGGATGGATGGTAATGAACAGCAGTGTACCCAGAACAAAAGGGTTAAACTGAGGTCCTGATGTAGCAAAGCTTTACTCAGCTCCCAGGCAGAGCAGCCCTAGAGTTAGCTGCTTTCTGGCACAAATGAGAGTCAATCACAGAACCACAGAATGTCAGGGGCTAGAAGGGACCTCCAAAGCTCAGCCGGTCCAAACTCCCTGCCAGAGAAGCATCACCCAGAGCAGATCACACAGAACACATCCAGGCAGCTCTGGAATAGCTCCAGAGAGGGAGACTCCACAACTCCCCTGGGCAGGATGTGCTCTTCTCCCTTCAATAGGCTGTCAACAGGAGTGGGTAATAAGATCAATGCAACTGAGACTGAGGAAGATAATTTACCCACAAGGCCTATTCACACTTGCAAGTCATCAGCAAACATTTCAACTAATATTTGGCAGGAGAAGCCTCTCTTTTTTTCTTAACCCTTTGGGACTGTACTTGAAACTAAACCTCACATGCAGGTATCAAACTTCCTGGATACATCACTACCTCAAGGAGTTTAATCAGTGAAGCTATAATCTCACTTTAGGATAATTTGAGCATATTCCTCTCTTCCAAAGAGCCATTGGGAGGCAGAAGGCATTGTCCATCATATTTGAAAGGTGATGGCAGAGTGGTGAAGTTCCTGCTGACTGGAGAAGGGCAAACATAACACCCAGCTTCAAGAAGGGAAAAAAGGATGACCCTGGGAACTACAGAGCAGTCAGCATCACCTCTGTGCCTGGCAAGATCATGGAGCAGATCCTGCTGAAAGCTCTGCTAAGGCAAATGGCAAACAAAGCAGAGGTGATTGGTGGGAACCAGCAATGGCTGCACCAAGGGCAGATCTGCCTGACTAATTTAGTGGCTTTGTATGATGGAGTCACAGCGACAGTGGACAAGGGAAGGGCAACTGATGGCATTTACCTGGACCTGAGTAAGGCATTTGACTCTGTCCCACATGGTATCCTGGTCACCAAACTGGAAAAACATGGACTGGATGTGTGGAGCACTGCTGGGTAAGGAATTGGCTGGATGGTGGCACCCAGAGAGTGGGGATCAAGGGCACAATGTCCACCTGGAGACCAGTGCCAAGTGGTGTCCCTCAGGGGTCAGTGCTGGCACCAGTGCTGTTTGACATCTTTGTCAGTGCCATGGACAGAGGAATCAGTGCAGCCTCAGCAAGTGTGCAGCTGGCACCAAGCTGTGTGGCACAGTCACTTGCTAGAGGGCAGGGATCCATCCAGAGGGACCTGCACAGGCTGCAGAGCTGTGCCCAGGCCAACCTCAGGACATTCAACAAGGCCAAGTGTAAGGTCCTGCACCTGGGTAGGCACAATGCCAAGCACAGCTCCAGGCTGGGTGGGGAATGGCTGAGAGCAGCCCTGAGGAACAGGCCCTGGGGGTGTGGGGTGATGAAAAGCTCAAGCTGAGGCTGCAGTGTGAGTGCAGCCCAGACAGCAACTGTGTGCTGGGCTGCAGCAAGAGCAGTGTGGGCAGCAGGGCAAGGGAGGGGATTGTGCCCCTTGGCTCTGCTCTCCTCAGACCCCACCTGCAGTCCTGGGTGCAGTTCTGGAGCCCCCAGCACAGGAAGGACATGGAAGTGTTGGAGCCAGTGCAGAGGAGGCCACCAAGATGCTGAGAGGGCTGCAGCAGCTCTGCTGTGAGGACAGGCTGAGAGAGTTGGGGCTCTGCAGCCTGCAGAAGAGAAGGCTTCCAGGAGACCTTAGAGTAGCCTTCCAGGATCTGAAGGGGGCTGCAGGAAGGCTGGGGAGGGACTATTTACAGGGTCCTGCAACGACAGGACAAGGGGAATGGGTTTGAAGTGTCAGAGGGGAGATTGAAACTGGATGTTAGGAGGAAGTTGTTTGCAGTGAGGGTGGTGAGACACTGGCACAGGTTGCCCAGAGAGGTTGTGGCTGCTCCCTGCCTGGAGGTGTTGAAGACCAGGTTGGATGAGGCCTTGAGTGAGCTGTGCTAGTGGGAGGTGTCCCTGCCTATGGCAGGGGGTTGGAACTGGATGCTCCTTGAGGTCCCTTCCAACCTTCCCATTCTATGATTCTATGTACCCACACACTGGTTGGTGCAGGGAGCTGACTGATAGGATGGAAGCTCCAACCAGGAGGTTGGAGTGGTGAAGAAGGAAGCACTTAACAGAAAATTTTATTTTCTATTTATTTATGTTTTGATGGCACCTGCAGAAATTTACTCATTTCAAAGAACTTCATTTAAAAACAGGAAAAATAGGCCCATCCTACCAGTTCACTCCATCAACTCAGGCAATTCTGAGAGGGCAGACACTCTTGTGCTGTTCTCCATGTTCCAAGGAGGTGTTATCATTTCTCTTGGATGTACACTTGCTGTCCTAGTGGGCAGCAAGTTCTGCATGGGCCAACAATGTGCCCTTGTGGGCAAGAGAGCCAAGAGCATCCTGGGGGGCATCAGGAAAAGCATGGCCAGCAGGCTAGGGAGGTTCTGCTCCCCCTCTGCTCTGCCCTGCTGAGACCACACCTGGAATATTTTGTCCAGTTTGGGGCTCCCCAGTTCAGGAGAGACAGAGACCTGCTGGAGAGAGTCCAGCAGAGAGCCACGAGGGTGAGTGGGGGACTTGAGCATCTCTCCTGTGGAGAGAGCCTGAGAGCCCTGGGGCTGCTTAGTCTGGAGAAGAGAAGGCTGAGAAGGGATCTGAGCAATGTGTGCAAATCTCTGAGCCTTCTGTGAGGCCTTTCCAAACCCTCCTGGATGCATTCCTATGTGAACTACCCTGGGGGATGCTGCCCTCAAGAAGGACTTGGTACTGTGAGCCCAAATGGAGCAGGTTGTGGAGACCAGACTGGATAACCACAGCCAGAAAGCTCTCAGCTGGCAGAGAGCATTTCCTGAGCTCTCTGTGCTCAGGCAGGCTGGCATCATTGCTGTACACCTTGGCACCTTCTGTATCAATCTCTGAGGGGTGGGGGTCAAGTGGAGGGGGCCAAGCTCTTTTCAGAGCTCAGCAGCAATAAGCCAAGGAGCAACGGATGCAAAGTGGAAGAGAGAAGGGTTCAGCTCCACAGGAGGAGAAACTCCTTTAGAGTGAGGATGACAGAGCCCTGTAGCAGGCTGCCCGGAGAGGTTGTGGAGTCTCCTCTGGAGGCTTTCCAAATCTGCCTGGATGGATTCCAGTGCAGACTACCCTGGGTGATGCTGCTTTGGCAGAGGGACTGGACTGGATGATCTCTGGAGGTCCCTTCCCACCTCTAAGGTTCTGTGATTCTGTGACTGCCACAGTGCCTGAACAACTGAGCCATACTCCAATGACAAAACAAAAGTAGGAAGCAGAGAACAGCTGAAGCTGTTGATGATTCCACACCTTTGATAACTGGAGCAGCTCTCTGGTTTCCTAAAGACAGCTTTGTGATGAAATTTTCATCTCCCCTTGTTAAAATATTTATCTAATGCCCTAGCAGTATTGTGAGAGTAATCTCTAGTTTCAGGAATCACACAGATCATGTATTTAGAGTTCTCGTGTCACTACTACTTTCATCAAACCACACTCCAGTGGTTCTTTCCCAACCCCCAACAGAGTGGGTGAAGACGAGGACATACACATGGAAGCACAGAATCACAGCTTAGAGGTTGGAAGGGACCTCCAGAGTGCACTCTATTCAAAGTGAGACTTAACAGGGCTGTGGGCAACCTGCTGTAGTTGAGGATGTCCCTGCTGAGTGCAGGGGAGTTGGGCTAGATAACCTTTGGAGGTCCCTTTCAGCCTGGACCATTCTATGATTCTATGACACTGTTTATTTGTGCAGCACTACGACACTGTTACCATGAACAGCACTTGAGCACCTCAGGAAAGGAGCCCTGAACTGCACAGGGCACAGGCATGAGGAAGAATTTTTGAGGGCAAGAACAGTTTGTGGCACTCAGCAATCAACTCATTCCCTGTGAGCACAAAATCTACTTGGTCCAAACCCAAGTGAGCAACCTGTGAACCTGTTGTTGTGATCTGCCTCTGTCATCAGCTCTCTTTCAGCCCAGAGAAGTGAGCACTGCCAATTGGTGCACACCAATTCAGAAGAGGTTCTGACTGATTTCTGGGGGTTAATGCATTCCATATGCTCCCAGCAGATAGAATCACAGAATGGGAAGGTTGGAAGGGACCTCAAGGATCAGCCAGTTCCAACCCCCTGCCATAGGCAGGGACACCTCCCACTAGCACAGCTCACTCAAGGCCTCCTCCAACCTGGCCTTCAACACCTCCAGGGAGGGAGCAGCCACAACCTCCCTGGGCAACCTGTGCCAGTCTCTCACCACCCTCACTGCAAACAACTTCCTCCTAACATCCACTTTCAATCTCCCCTCTGACACTTCAAACCCATTCCCCTTGTCCTGGCATTGCAAGCCCTTGTCAATAGTCCCTCCCCAGCCTTCCTGGAGCCCCCTTCAGATCCTGGAAGGCTACTCTAAGGTCTCCTGGCAGCCTTCTCTTCTCCAGGCTGCAGAGCCCAAACTCTCTCAGCCTGTCCTCACAGCAGAGCTGCTGCAGCCCTCTCAGCATCTTGGTGGCCTCCTCTGGACCCACTCCAACACTTCCATGTCCTTCCTGTGCTGGGGGCTCCAGAACTCCACACAGGACTCCAGCTGGGGTCTGAGGAGAGCAGAGCCAAGGGGCAGAATCCCCTCCCTTGCCCTGCTGCCCACACTGCTCTTGATACAGCCCAGCACACAGTTGCTGTCTGGGCTGCACTCACACTGCAGCCTCATCTGGAGCTTTTCATCACCCCACACCCCCAGGGCCTGTTCCTCAGGGCTGCTCTCAGCCATTCCCCACCCAGCCTCGAGCTGTGCTTGGCATTGTGCCTACTCAGGTGCAGGACCTTACATTTGGCCTGATACCCAAGGATGATAGACAAGGGGCTGCTTCTCAAAACTTGTGAGGTTGTTATGCCAGAAATCCACTAGCAATCAATGAATTGATCAATTAGCATTGATTAATTAGAGGGGAGATGAAGGACAGTAAATCCTGTTTTCTAAACCATGGATCTGAGCTAAGCTCCAAGCATTCCCCCCAGTGGAAGGTGTCTGAAGCAGGATCAGAATCTGTGGTGGGAATAGTGTCCTAGGGCAAGAGGAGCTGTATCTTGGAGGAGAAAGAAAGGCTTCCTGCAGCTATGTGAAGGCAACAGTAATAAATAACTATGGATGAGAGAAGGTAGAAGGTTAAAGCTGGAGAAGGGGAGAGAATAAAGCAAGGGAAATATATTTGGGGGGAGTATAACTGAGAGCTTGTCCACTTCCAGCTCCCCTCACTATAAGGACCTAAACAGGATCAGAGAATAAAGCAAGGGAAATATATTTGGGAGGAGTATAACTGAGAGCCTGTCCACTTCCAGCTCCCCTCACTATAAGGGCTGAAACAGGATCAGAGAATAAAGCAAGGGAAATATATTTGGGAGGAGTATAACTGAGAGCCTGTCCACTTCCAGCTCCCCTCACTATAAGGGCTGAAACAGGATCAGAGAATAAAGCAAGGGAAATATATTTGGGAGGAGTATAACTGAGAGCCTGTCCACTTCCAGCTCCCCTCACTATAAGGGCTGAAACAGGATCAGAGAATAAAGCAAGGGAAATATATTTGGGAGGAGTATAACTGAGAGCCTGTCCACTTCCAGCTCCCCTCACTATAAGGGCTGAAACAGGATCAGAGAATAAAGCAAGGGAAATATATTTGGGAGGAGTATAACTGAGAGCCTGTCCACTTCCAGCTCCCCTCACTATAAGGGCTGAAACAGGATCAGAGAATAAAGCAAGGGAAATATATTTGGGAGGAGTATAACTGAGAGCCTGTCCACTTCCAGCTCCCCTCACTATAAGGGCTGAAACAGGATCAGAGAAGCCAGGATTAGGTATTCCTATCTCCCAGGCCAGTCCCATTTGCTCTGTGGTACATCAGAGAGGCTTTGCCACAGGCAGGCCATACAAAGGGGAAAAATCAGGTACCAATTTATGACTGCCCTGTTGGGATTGGGGTACAGTCTGGTTCCTACAGTGTAAGGGTGTGATGGGTTGTAGCCCAGGCAGGTATTTGGAGCACCAGAGGGCACCACACAGCAAGAAGCAGTTGCTACACAGGTCCCTGGGGCTACAAAGCTAAAGGGAAAGGAATTGGGAACTGAGTTGGAAAAGCAAAAAGGAAAAGCTGTGTATCATACGGGCCAGGGTGGTGATGTCAACAAGCACACCTCATTTTTAAGTGATTCTTTGTAACCAACTTTATATAATTTCAAGATGCATGGCTTCTGGGATCACAGACTCACAGAATTAACCAGGTTGGAAAAGACCTCTGAGATCATTGAGTACAACCTCTCACCTAACACCTTCTAATTAACTAACCCATCCACTCTGGCTTTTAACTCTTCCACAGTTTCTCTGAGTGACTTGTTCCAGTTCCTCACCAGCCTCATAGTGAGGAATTTCTTCCTTACACCTAATCCATCTCTACCCTCTTTCAGATTAAAGCCATTACCCCTTGTCACAGAATCACAGAACTGACCAGGTTGGAAAAGATCTTAGAAATCATCGAGTCCAAACTATCATCCAACCCCTCCTAATTAACTAACCCATGGCACCAAGTGCCTCATGCAGCCTCCTTTTAAACACCTCCACCACCCTCCCTGGATAGCCTATCCCAATGCCAATTGCTCTTACTGGCAAGAACTTCTTCCTAACATTCAGCCTGAACCTGCCCTGGCACAGCTTGAGGCTGTGTCCTCTTTGCCCTGTTAAATCAAGAAAATGAGACTATTGTGTATATGTAACCTACCTCCTCTCAACTGAGCACATCCACACCACACATCCCCCAAACATGGCTTTGCAGAAAGTGGAAAAAACAATGGGAAGAAAAGAGCACCATGAGAGCTACTTCACTTCACAAGCCTGGTGGAGCTTGTGCTGTTGGTCTGTATGGCCACCACTCATTTACATCTCCAGGGAAGCAATGGTTAAACCTTAGAATCATAGAATGGGAAGGTTGGGAAGGACCTCAAGGATCATCCAGTTCCAACCCCCTGCCATAGGCAGGGACACCTCCCACTAGCACAGCTCACTCAAGGCCTCCTCCAACCTGGCCTTGAACACCTCCAGGGAGGGAGCAGCCACAACCTCCCTGGGCAACCTGTGCCAGTGTCTCACCACCCTCACTGCAAAGAACTTCCTCCTAACATCCAGTCTAAATCTCCCCTCTGCCAGTTCAAACCCATTGCCCCTTGTCCTGGCATTGCAAGACCTTGTCAATAGTCCCTCCCCAGCCTTCCTGTAGCCCCCTTCAGATACTGGAAGGCTACTATCAGGTCCCCTCGAAGCCTTCTCTTCTACAGGTTGCACAGCCCCAACTCTCTCAGCCTGTCCTCACAGCAGAGCTGCTGCAGCCCTCTCAGCATCTTGGTGGCCTCCTCTGGACCCACTCCAACACTTCCATGTCCTTCCTGTGCTGGGGGCTCCAGAACTCCACACAGGACTCCAGCTGGGGTCTGAGGAGAGCAGAGCCAAGGGGCAGAATCCCCTCCCTTGCCCTGCTGCCCACACTGCTCTTGCTGCAGCCCAGCACACAGTTGCTGTCTGGGCTGCACTCACACTGCAGCCTCATCCTGAGCTTTTCATCACCCCAGACCCCCAGGGCCTGTTCCTCAGGGCTGCTCTCAGCCATTCCCCACCCAGCCTCGAGTTGTGCTTGGCATTGTTCAATGTCCCTCCTGTGCTGGGGGCTCCAGAACTGTACACAGTACTCCAGGTGGGGTCTGAGGAGAGCAAAGAGAGCAGCCCTTTACATTGTCTCTTACAGCCCCCTCAGCCTACTGCCAAAGACACCATCTCTACTCTCCCACTGTCTGCCACTGAAGCCATCAGCCTCAGCCATTTCCCTGCCCTCTGTTAACAATCTCAGTGGTAAGGAGGCCCAGAGGTGCTCCCTGAGCCATAAATCTCTGCACTGATAGGAACAGTGGAAGAAAAATCAGGCTGCCTTTTTCCCTCTGTGTCCTTGGGCTCTGAAATTAGATTTCCTTAGATCTAGGGTAATTAATGTGAGTCCTCTCCTCAAAAAAAAGGCACATCAAGTCAGGCTGCAGACCTAACTCTGTGGCTGCTTAATAGACAACTATCACAGCTTTCCCACACAGCCTCCTCAAACAACAGTCTCAGGGACTTAATGGGCTGTTGAAGATAAGCAGCTGTGGCCAAAGCAGAATTCCAGCCTGGGAAATACTTGAGAGGAGACAAAATACCCAACCTGGATTTATGGATGTGTTCAGAGCAAGACTTTCAACTGCTCCCCAGGTGCACAGCCATCTTCCTTTGACCCTATATATTAGATCCTCTAAGGCCCCCATGTAGCTTCTTTCTCACTAAACTTTTTAGTCAGAGCACTTCATTTTTTAGCCTTGGGTTTTGTCACAGTAACTGCTCAGAGCAATAGAGCTTGGCAAAGATCCGTGAAGAGCCTTTCAGATGAATGAGTTGCTTCAGCTCTGACAGCCCCTCATTTAAACTCACCTTCCTACTGCTCTGCTAGAGATTCCCAGCAAGCTAAAGAACTAAACACAAAAGGATGTAGTCTGCCAATCGTGCTGGGGATGAGAAACACCTTGTTTTGGAAAGAAAAGTAAGGAAAATCATAGAATCTTAGAATGGGAAGGTTGGAAGAGACCTCAAGGATCATCCAGTTCCAACCCCCTGCCATAGGCAGGGACACCTCCCACTAGCACAGCTCACTCAAGGCCTCATCCAACCTGGTCTTCAACACCTCCAGGCAGGGAGCAGCCACAACCTCCCTGGGCAACCTGTGCCACTGTCTCACCACCCTCACTGCAAACAACTTCCTCCTAACATCCACTTTCAATCTCCCCTCTGCCAGTTCAAACCCATTGCCCTTGTCCTGGCATTGCAAGACCTTGTCAATAGTCCCTCCCCAGCCTTCCTGGAGCCCTCTTCAAATCCTGGCAGCCTTCTCTTCTGCAGGCTGCAGAGCCCCAACTCTCTCAGCCTGTCCTCACAAATATGTCCTCATAAAATATGTGGATGTGACTGAATAGTAGTGAGTCTTGTTCAATATCTTCACCAGTGACATGGACAGCGGCATTGAGGTACCCTCAGCAAGTTCACTGATGACACCAAGCTGTGTGGTGCAGCTGAAAGCTGGAGGGAAGGGAAACATCCAGAGGGACCTGGTCAGGCTGCAGAGGTGTGCACATGCCAATATCCTGAGGTTCAACAAGACCAAGCGCAAGGTCCTGCACCTGGGTCAGGGCGATCCCAGGCACCAATAGAGGCTGGGCAGAGACTGGCTTGAGAGCAGCCCTAAGGAGATGGACTTGGGGGTGCTGGTGGAGGAGAAGCTCAGCATGAACCAGCAGTGTGCACTTGCAGCCCAGAGAGCAACCTTGGGCTGCAGCAAGAGCAGTGTGGGCAGCAGGGGGAGGGAGGGGATTCTGCCCCTCTGCTCTGTTCTGGTGAGATCTCACCTGGAGCAGTGTCCAGTTCTGGAGCACCTGTTACAAAGAGCATATGGACATGGTGGAAGGTGTTCAAAGAAGGGCCACAAGGATGCTCAGAGGGCTGGAGCTGCTCTGCTATGAGGGCAGGCTGAGGGAGTTGGGGCTGTTCAGTCTGGAGAGGAGAAGGCTCTAAGGTGACCTTCTTGTGGCCTTCCAGTATCTGAAGTGGGCTACAAGAAAGCTGGGGAGGGACTTTTTAGGCTGTCAGGTAGGGATAGGACTGGGGGGGATGGAACAAAGCTGAAAATGGGGAGATTCAGATTGGATGTTAGGAAAAAGTTCTTCAGCATGAGGTTGTTGAGACACTGGCACAGGCTGCCCAGGGAGGTGGTGGAAGCCTCATCCCTGGAGGTGTTTAAGGCCAGGCTGGATGAGGCTGTGGCCAGCCTGATCTAGTGTGAGGTGTCCCTGCCCATGGCAGGGGGGTTAGAATTAGATGATTCTTGTGGTCCCTTCCAACCCTGACTGATTCTGTGATTCTATTCTATGAAATTGGAGCAAGGAAGGGGTCATCCTCTTCTATTAGAAATGCTGTGTCCAGCAGGAGCAGGGAGGTTTTTAAGGCCAGGCTGGATGTGGTTGTGGACAACCTGCTCTAGTCTGAGGTGTCCCTGCCCACAGCAGGGGGGTTGGAACTGGTTGATCTTTGAGGTCCCTTGCAGCCTTGAAAATTCTATGACTCTATCCTTCTAAATATTAGCAAAACCTTGGTGTGTCATCTAAATCATCTTCCTCTTCATGAATGCACTTGAAACCTCTTACAAGGTCCTGATAAGAAGTCACTTAGCAGTGCTAGGAGCAGACAAAGCACTGTGGGTTTTTCCAAGCAGCAAGTTGCAACACGCAAGTGAATGCTGTGTGCAGAACACTTTTCACCTCCCTGTTCTCATCCAGAACTGTATTTACCCTTGATAAATGATGAACTGTGTCCTACAGCTGTGCTACACATTTCAGACTGACAAAAGCAGGAGTAAGGTTGTAGCAATTCCAGAGCTCTGCCTGCTGAGACAAACAGACTCAGAGTGTGATCACATTCTGTGCTTCTGTGCTCCACAACCTCCCTGGGCAACCTGTGCCAGTCTCTCACCACCCTCACTGCAAACAACTTCCTCCTAACATCCACTCTAAATCTCCCCTCTGCCAGCTCAAACCCATTACTCCTCATCCTGTCATTCCAAGCCCTTCTCAATAGTCCTTCCCCAGTCCTCCTGTAGACCCCTTCAGATCCTGGAAGGCTACTCTAAGGCATCCTGGAAGCCTTCTCTTCTGCAGGCTGCAGAGCCCAAACTCTCTCAGCCTGTCCTTACAGCAGAGCTGCTGCAGCCCTCTCAGCATCTTGGTGGCCTCCTCTGGGTTGGCTCCAACACTTCCACGTCCTTCCTGTGCTGGGGGCTCCAGAACTGCACCCAGGACTCCAGATGAGGTCTCACAAGAGCTGAGTAAAGAGGGAGAATCACATCACTTGGTGGAATGGTTTAGCTGATGTGGTGGTGTTAGGTTATAGGCTGGACTTGATGATCTCAGAGGTCTTTTCCAGCCTCAGTGATTCTGTGATTCTGTTTTCCTGAGGACATGGCAGCTCCCAAGTTAAAGATCTGGCCAGCTTATGTGTTTTCCCCTTCCTCCACCAAGCATTATCTCGTTCCTTTAAACCCTGCTTAACCTCACTTCGGTTCCTGTTTCTCTGCAGGGCCCACACATCACCAAGAGAAGTGAAACCAGCAATTTCTGCTCCTTTCCACTGCTCTCAACACTGCCTGAATGCCTGAAAGTGAACACGAGCCAGAGACATGTCCAAGAGTCTGACTGAACTTCCAGTTCCTGCTCAAAACAAAAGGGATCCTTGAACTCTGATGCAAGATTTCCAGCCCTCATCTAGCCATTTGAGTTCTCTCTGCTGCTGCCAGCAATGCAGAGGAGCTGGACACCAAGTTTGGGATTCATCTAACATCGTAATGACAGGAGGAGGAGAGATGGGTTTAAAGTGGCAGAGGAGAGATTGAAACTGTATGTTAGGAAGAAGTTGTTTGGAATGAGGGTGGTAAGAGACTGCCACAGGTTGCCCAGGGAGGTTGTGGAGCACAGAAGCACAGAATGTGATCTTTTGGACCACATTCTGTGCTTCTGTGCTCCACAACCTCCCTGGAGGTGTTCAAGGCCAGGTTGTAGGAGCCCTTGAGCAACCTGTACTAGTAGAAGGCGTCCCTGCCTATGGGAGGGGGTTAGAACTGGCTGAGCTTTGAAGTCCCTTCCAACCTAAACCATTCTATGACAGTTATCTAAATAATTCATATGATCATAGAATCATAGAATGGGAAGGTTGGAAGGGACCTCAAAGATCAGCCAGTTCCAACCCCCTGCCATAGGCAGGGACACCTCCCACTAGCACAGCTCACTCAAGGCCTCCTCCAACCTGGCCTTGAACACCTCCAGGGAGGGAGCAGCCACAACCTCCCTGGGCAACCTGTGCCAGTGTCTCACCACCCTCACTGCAAACAACTTCCTCCTAACATCCACTCTCAATCTCCCCTCTGCCACTTCAAACCCATTGCCCCTTGTCCTGGCATTGCAAGACCTTGTCAATAGTCCCTCCCCAGCCTTCCTGTAGGCCCCCTTCAGATCCTGGAAGGCTACTCTAAGGTCTCCTGGAAGCCTTCTCTTCTCCAGGCTGCAGAGCCCCAACTCTCTCAGCCTGTCCTCACAGCAGAGCTGCTGCAGCCCTCTCAGCATCTTGGTGGCCTCCTCTGCACTGGCTCCAACACTTCCATGTCCTTCCTGTGCTGGGGGCTCCAGAGCTGCACACAGGACTCCAGGTGGGGTCTGAGGAGAGCAGAGCAAAGGGGCACAATCCCCTCCCTTGCCCTGCTGCCCACACTGCTCTTGCTGCAGCCCAGCACACAGTTGCTGTCTGGGCTGCACTCACACTGCAGCCTCATCTGGAGCTTTTCATCACCCCACACCCCCAGGGCCTGTTCCTCAGGGCTGCTCTCAGCCCCACCCAGCCTGTACCTGTTCTTGGGATTGTGCCTACCCAGGTGCAGGACCTTGCACTTGGCCTTGTTGAATGTCCTGAGGTTGGCCTGGGCCCACCTCTCCAGTCTATCCAAAGATGATGGGCTGCATGGAGCTAAAAACGGGGGAGGTTACAATTAGATCCATCTTAAAGGTGTCTTTAAAAATGCTCCAAAGCTGCCTTTAAGCTCTCTGAGCAGTGTTGACTGCTGCCTCCTGGTTCCCTATTGATTTCTGTTTACAGCTAAATTCTCTGATGCTGAATAATGTACAGATGCCAATCACAGCTGCTTCTGCACTTTACTCCCACGTAAAGCCTCTGGTGTCAGCCAGGAGTGCTGCCTGGGCCTTTCCTCCAGTGAAGGTATGTGGAGAGTATGTCTCTTCTAGGGAAGCTAGATGCTTTCTTGACTGGAGTTGGCCTAGGAATTCAAAGATCTAGGTGGGATGGTAGGAATATATAGTAAGTTTTCCAGCAAATTCAGAAACCCCCTTAAAAATACCAAAAAAAACCCCCTCAAACAAAACACACAAACCATTTATACTGTGAAGAAGTCAATTAAGATAATTAAGAATTAAGAGTTTTCTCTTCTGCACAACTCTGAGTGAAAAGTTTTCTTCACCTCTGTCTTTTTTGCAACCCTTTTTTTTTTTCCCCTCTCCATTACATCACACCTGGCAGATGGTAGCAAGAGACTAGTTTGGTTTTGTTGTTATTTAGGGTAGAGAGCACCTTAAAGTATGCTCAGAACTGCTGAGTTGCATGGAGGTGGCTTCCTAATGGAAAATGTTTGCCTCCATTAGAGGGAAAAAAAAAAGCAAAGAAAAGAGGAGGCACTTGGCAAGATAAAGAGCAATTTGATCCTTTGAGAGCTCACATCATAAAACTGAATATGCAATAATTGCCAGAAATGAGGCAACTACATCCTCTGCAACCTGGATGACATCGTTCTGTGTCATCAAAATACAAGTTACTTGCAGAAAACACATTACCTGCTGCCTTATCACAGATTCCTGAGCTCACACGTTCCAGAGCAGAAGACCAAAGTCTGCTAAAGCCATCACCTCTCTCTCTGCAAAGAAATGAACTATGAGGGGCAATGGGTTTGAACTGGCAGAGGGGATGTGAGGAGGAAGTTGTTTGCAGTGAGGGTGGTGAGACACTGGCACAGGTTGCCCAGGGAGGTTGTGGCTGCTCCCTGCCTGGAGGTGTTCAAGGCCAGGTTGGAGGAGGCCTTGAGTGAGCTGTGCTAGTGGGAGGTGTCCTTGCCTATGGCAGGGGGTTGGAACTGGATGATCCTTGAGGTCCCTTCCAACCTTACCATTCTGTGATTCTATGATTTTAACTTCACTTCCTTCTCCCAAGCTGCTGGCACTGGGACAGGCATGTGATTTTCTCCCTAAACAGGGTGTTCCTTAGGCTCTTTGCCAATTTAATTGGCTTATTCATATCCTTCCCTTCCAGATTACCTCAGGGTGATTTACATGTTGGAGGCCTGTAAACACTGATGATTCATTGCACGAAAACCAAAAACATTGTTCAGAGGCTACACAGGGTCCTCACTGGCTTTTGCCCTCAGATTAATTTTTCTTATTAGGATAATAAGAGGGCAGGGACCCATCCAGAGGGACCTGGACAGGCTGCAGAGCTGTGCCCAGGCCAACCTCAGGACATTCAACAAGGCAGAATAATAAGCAAAGGTTTGCAGTCATGAACAAAGGAAAGGCTGAAAGAGGTTTGTTCTATATTTTTGTTGCTTGAAGTCTTGGACTTGGATGGATCTCTTTGTGGCATAAACAGTTCTGATAAGATGCACCATAAAACTTTACAGAACATATTTATTCTCTACATCTTTGGCAACAGCCTGACCTGTGCTCACACAAAGCAGTCACTTGGTCTTGCTTCAGAGGAAGACCACTACTGCCCATACTGACTCACAGATTCATAGAACAGCTTGTGTGGAAAGTCACCTCCAATGTCACCTTAAATAGCACTGTGAGCTGCCACAGAGACATTGTGCTCATATTGTCTAAATTCTGCCTCTGTGCTTCTGCTGTAGAGTCAGAGAATCACAGAATGGTAAGGTTGGAAGGGACCTCAAGGATCATCCAGTTCCAACCCCCTGCCATAGGCAGGGACACCTCCCACTAGTACATCTCACTCAAAGCTTCTTCCAACCTGGCCTTGAACACCTTCAGGGAGGGGACATCCATGACCAGCCTGGGCAACCCATTCCAGTGTCTCACCACTTTCACTTGTGAAGAACTTCTTCCTAACATCTAGGCTAAATCTGCCCTCCCCAAGCTTCAGTCCATTCTCTCTCATCCTACCACTACAAGCCCTTGTAAAAACTCCCTTCCCAGCTTTCTTCTAGGTCCCTTTCAGGTACTGGAAGGTTGTTATAAGGTCTCCCCAGAGTCTTCTTTTCTCCAGGCTAAAGAGCCCCCACAGATTTCCATTTTCTCCTTATGTTGTATCACAGAATTGTCAGGGTTGGAATTGGCCTCAAGGATCATTCATTTGCAATCCCCCTGCCATGGGCAAGGACACCTTATACTTGGTCAGGTTGGCCAAAGATGTATCTGACCTGGCCTTAAAAACTTCCAGAGATGAGACTTCCACCACCTCCTTGGGCAAACTGTTCCTGGGTCCCTCCACCACCCTCATGGTGAAAAAACTCCTAATGTCCAATCTAAATCTCCCCTCCTCTAGCTTGGATCCATTTGCCCCTAGATCTATCACTACCTGACACCCTCAAAAATCCATCTCATTTTCTTGAGGCCCTCTTCAGATACTGGAAAGCCACAAGAAGGTCTCTTGGGAGCCTTCTCTCCTCCAAACTGAACAACCCCAACTCTCTCAGCCTGTGCTCATAAGAGAGGTTCATCCTATCACTACCTGGCACCCTCAAAAATCCCTCCCCAGCTTTCTTGTAGGCCTCTTCAGATAATGGAAAACCACAAGAAGGTCTCTTGGGAGCCTTCTCTCCTCCAAACTGAACAAACCCAACTCTCTCAGCCTGTCCTCATAGGAGAGGTTCATTCTACAATTGTGTTGACTGAAGTCTTGAAGTTGCATGGATGTCTTTGTGGCATAAACAATTCTGATAAGAAGCCTCATAGGAGAGATGCTGCAGCCCTCCCCTGCAGTGCCTTTTCCAAGCAAGCTCCTTGCTTCTTGAGCAAATCTCTTGCTGGCTGCACAACCATTCATGCAAATCCAGCACATTTCTGGTAGGTTCCCATTTTCCTTTCCAAAAAAACATTCCCCATGCTTAACACTCATCTCTCTACCACCATCCACCAGCACTTTTTAATTCATTTCACAGCCATATTTCCATAATGCCTTTAAAAGCCACAGGCTGCTTCATGAGGGCAGCCCTCACCACTCTGGTACTTGTTTTCACAGGGACTTTGGCACAGCAGCTGCTAATAAAGTTTGTGTTCTGTAGTAACAGAGTTTAGGCACTTAAATACCTGCTGGAGGATGAGCACATCCCCACCATTACAGATGAAGTATTACCAAGCCCAGCACTTTTAAATCAGCACAAATGCCTTAAAACTAAGTTTCCTTGTCTGCGCTGACAGTTGTGGTTTGCAGGTGTTAGAAGCTGTGCTCAGAGCTTAAAACCTGCCCACAAATTCACTCAGATTTGCATTCACCAGCTGGGGTTTATCTGTGAAAAATCTGCACTGCTCATGCCCACACTTAACCCTGTGCAACATGTTCATACAGAAGTTTCCAAGCTGCATCACAGAATTATTGCAGTTCACATATGTAAATGCAAGGAAGCCACTGGATGAAGCTTTTAATGTGCAACACAGAGAGCACTCATGTAATGAAATGGTGGGAAGAGTGAGGGGTGAACTCCCTTCACTTAAGGCATATAGGCAGATAATTGTTATAAACAGCAAGAACTTTCCACTCCCACTGAATATTTTAACAACCATTGTACCATGCACAAAGCAGTGAGGCTCAGATCTCACAAGAAGCCCATTTTTAGGATCTGATCATTTAAAGTGTTAGAGTGGCATTGCCTGAGGGAATCACAGCAACACCCAGCTTGGCAAAGCCCCTCAGGAGCACCAAGTCCAACCTAGAATCCTACTCTACAAGGTTCACCTTAAACCATATCCCTAAGCACCACACCCAAGTTGGCAAAGCCACTCAGGAGCACCAAGTCCAACCTAGAATCCTACTCTACAAGGTTCACCTTAAACCATATCCCTAAGCACCACATCCAAGTTGGCAAAGCCACTCAGGAGCACCAAGTCCAACCTAGAATCCTACTCTACAAAGTTCACCTTAAACCATATCCCTAAGCATCACATCCAAACCATCCTTAAACACATCCAGGGCTGGAGACTCCACCACCTCCCTGGGCAGCTCATTCCAGTCCCTGACCACTCCCTGAAAAGCTTTTTCCTGATGTCATAGAATCATAGAATGGTAAGGTTGGAAGGGATCTCAAAGATCATCTGATTCCAACCCCCTGCCTTAGGCAAGGACGCCTCACACTAGTACAGGTTACTCAAGCCCTTGTCCAGCCTGGCCTTGAACACCTCCAGGGAGGTTGTGGAGCACAGAAGCACAGAATGTGATCAAAGATCATGCTGGGTGATTCTGTGCTCCACAACCTCCCTGGGCAACCTGTGCCAGTGTCTCACCACCCTCACTGCAAACAACTTCCTCCTAACATCCACTTTCAATCTCCCCTCTGACACTTCAAACCCATTCCCCTTGTCCTGTCATTCCAAGCCCTTGTCAATAGTCCCTCCCCAGCCTTCCTGTAGCCCTCTTCAGATACTGGAAGGCTACTCTAAGGTCTCCTGGAAGCCTTCTCTTCTCCAGACTAAACCTCCCCAGTCTCAGCCTGAGGCCATTCTCCCTTGTTCTGTCTCCAAATCCCTGTGAGCAGAGCCCAGCAGCAGCCTCTCCACAACCTGTTTCAGGTAGCTGTAGACAGCAGTGAGCTCTGCCCTCAGCCTCCTCTGGTTCACACTAACCAACCCCAGCTCCTTCAGTCTCTCCTCATCACATTTATTCCCCAGGCCCTTCCCCAGCTTCCTTGCCCTCCTCTGCACTGGCTCCAGCACCTCCACATCTCTCTTGCCTTGAGGTGCCCAAAACTGAACACAGCACTCGAGCTGTGGCCTCCCCAGAGCAGAGTCCAAGGGGACAATCCCCTCCCTGCTTCTGCTGGACACAGCATCTCTAATCCCAGCCAGGATGCTTCAACCAGACCCAGCATGTTAATGAGCATAACATCCAGAGGAGCTTCTCTTGTAGTTGTCTCATCCACCATTTACATCAAGAAGTTATCACCAGTGCACTGCAGGAACCTCCTGACTACCTGGGTAGTTTAAACCTTAAAACCTCAAAGAAAACAAAAAATTGACCTAGCCCACATTCCAGACTCACACAATCACAGGATGTTAGGGGTTGGAAGGAACCTCCACAGATAGTCAAGTCCAAAGCCCCCTGCCAGAGCAGGACCAGAGACTATAGAGCAGGTTGCACAGGAGCACATCCAGACAGGGTCAGAAAGGCTCCAGAGAAGGAGACTCCACAACCACTCTGNCATTTTTAGTTGACTCGATTATACTCTCCACCATGCTGCTACTGTAGCCTTATGAAAAATTAATTGCTCTAGAAGGACATGTAGGAACACTTAAGGAGAAAAATTTTAGTACAAGAAGTGTAGTTTTCCTTTTTACAAAAGGCCTGAGGCAGTTCTTTAAGGCCACAAGCAAAGCAGAGCTTAGTTTGGTGCAGTGCTGCTCCAAAATGCAGGAGCAGAACATCTTGTGTGAAATTTCATATTTTCAATTCTTTACAATCACAGAATCAAAGAATGTCAGGGGCTGGAAGGGACCTCCAAAGCTCAGCCAGTTCAACCCCTCTGTCACAGCAGCATCACCCAGAACAGATCACACAGAACACATCCAGGCAGCTCTTGAATATAGAATCACAGAATGATTTAGCTTGGAAGGGACCTCCAAAGCTCACCCAGTCCAACCCCCCTGCCAGAACAGCATCACCCAGAGCAGATCACATAGGGACACATCCAGGCAGCTCCTGAATACAGAATCATATAATGAATCACAGAATGGTTTAGATTGGAAGGGACCTCCAAAGCTCAGCCAGTCCAACCCCCTTGCCAGAGCAGCATCACCCAGAGCAGATCACACAGAACACATCCAGGCAGCTCTGGAATATAGAATCACAGAATGGTTTAGGTTGGAAGGGACCTCCAAAGTTCATCCAGTTCAACCTCCCTGCTACAGCAGCATCACCCAGAGCAGATCACACAGGAACTCATTCAGGTAGCTCTTCAATATCTCCAGAGAGGGAGACTCCACAACCCCCCTGGGCAGTCTCTTCTGTCACCCTCACCGTGAAAAAAAATCTTCCTCACTTTTCCATGGATCTTTCCCTGCCTCAACTTCCACCCATTGCCCCAAATCCCAAAAGAAATCCCAAAAGAAAACCCAGTGAAAGAGAGTGAGGGTGTATGAACTCATCCTTGTCTGGTTCTCACTTTTTTCATGGCAAAAAAACCTATGCTGATTCAGGTCTCCACTCACAGCCTGGGAATTATTTGTTCTTCTCCTCCCTACACATCAAATGTCTGCTTAAAAAAAAAAAAAAAAAAATTGTTATCAAGACTTTCTCCCCTTTCATTCAACCCACCCTGGTAACAGTCGCTCCTTTGTTGCTCCTCCCCAAAGCATTTCAGGCACTTTGTATCCTCTCTCATTCTGTAATTGTTTCTAAAGGAGCCAGTTTTGGCCTTCAGCTCTTTTGTTTGCTTTCAAAACCTTATTGAAGGAGCTGTGCTCCTCTGCCTTCACTTCAAGGACACCATGTTTGGGGTTTGGGGTTTTTTTTGGGTCATGATAACTCTTGCTCTGAACTATCTTGGACTTCAAATCATATGCAAAACCATAACTATCTATTCAAGATACTCCTAATAGGTCCCTGCTGTCTGAGTTTCAGATAACCACTCAAAAGGAGACTTTGTGGGGGGGGGGGGAAAAATCAAAAA